>JAFBJR010000684.1:30680-66287 GCA_016785285.1 Brachirus orientalis
ACACACACACACACACACACACACACACGTTTGCGCTTCTATCATAGTGAGGACCCTCATAGACATCATACATTCTCTAGGCCATTACCCTAACCTTAACCATCACAACTAGATGCCTAACCTTAACCCTAAAACCAGGTCTTAACCCTGAAAAAGCCCTTTAAAGAAGTGAGGACCAGACAAAATGTCCTCACGTTGTAGGAATTATATGATTTTTGGTCCTCACTCTGCAGCAAGTACAAGAACATGCACACACACACGCGCACGCACACACACACACAGCGACATATGCCAGTGATGCTGATGTGCCAGAACAATAAATCCACAAAATATGTTCCAGCTCAGCGTGGAGCCACATGACTGTTGGATCAACTGATCTCTGAGTCTGTTCTTTAAATGAAATTCTTTTGTGTTGTGCTCTGTGTGATTTGGCTGAGCTGTCCATGCTGGACACTGAGTGGACAGGGAAGAACACAATGTACTAAAAACAGCAGGGAATGGAGTGTCAGTGCAGCTGGTGTTAGTCTTTTTCTTTTTAATCCCCCTGTTTTAATATATAACAACTATTATTTCGTAGTTGTCTAGTTTTCCTACGTTTGCAGTCACTGGTGTGCTTGTTATCAGACACACCAGCAGACAGGAAGCATCTGAGCCACTGAGTGTTTGGACTTGTGTTTGATTTTTTTGTAATGTTCTTGCGAGTTAAAAGCTCCTCGTCTGTTCCTCGACATGACCTGTTCTGTCCACCCACCACCATCACCTTTAATGATTAACCTCACATTAACTTTGTGCACAAAGACGCCTTTGTTTTCATCACTTTTTAACCTCCCACAGCCTTTTTCTTTGTTCCACTCGTGCCTTTATTTCCTTGCTCTGTGTTCATGTGCAGACAGTAAATGTCAACCATTTAGTGAAGGAAAATACATCTCCAGAGGAGTCTCCTGCCTCACCACGCAGCAGCATCTGCTCATCCAGCTTAAAGGCACAATCTACAGTCAGACCCAGTGCGGTTTTAGCAGCAGGGATAAGAGAGCTGCTGGACGTCTCTCCTCACTGCTCTTCATCACAAAATGTTTTTCTGTGGGAAAAGAAAGGTGCTCCAGCTCAGCCTTTGACATAGTGTTCCCCCTTTTTTCTTCAAGTTCATGCCTCCCACACTGTGAGTCAAATGTCATTATCTCAGTGTGATACTCTGTGTATAATTAATGTTCACTGACATTTCTGCAGCCTTATTAATGATGTTCTGCAGGTATGAAGGTGGAATTATTTTCCTACAGGAGTGACAGTATAAAAATCCTGTTCACACAGGTCAATTAATATCAGTGGGATTTTCTTCCTCCATATAAGATTCCCTTTTTTGACACTTTCAGTCAGTTTTCTGCTTCCACTATGTAATTAATAAATCTCTCTTCCTTCAAGTCAATCATATCTAGTTTTTTATAGATATGAGAGTCGCTGTCCCTGCGCCCACCACCTTCCTCCTCCTCCTCCTCCTCAGCAGTGAGCAGATGAGTTGGTCAAAACGACGTATGTGCACTGATGTCAGCAGCCTGCGTCAAAGTCTCAGTGGCGCGTTTACAATCCCCTTAACCGAAGGGAGACGTCCACACAGATCACTGCACACTAATCAGCTGCTTAGGCTGTGTTTGCTTCTAATCATGTCATATTTTTCTCCTCCAGCTCAGTCCTTCAATTCATGGAGTAAAAGTGCAGGTTTTCCATGAATGTGGCCCTGAGTAAAAGACACACACACACACACACACACGTGTGTGTTCAGGTCATGTGTGGTGTATAGCCTTGACTCTTTTTTTCTGGATGATCAGTGGGAAGTGACTGAATCCCCTCTGAGATGGACCAGTCCATCAGAGTTCTCCTTGTGGCTCCTTTTGTTCCGTGTTGCAGGAGAAAGCAGTTCACCTGCTCCGTGTTCAGGATTCACTGTGTTCACGTGAACTCACGGATCATGTCAAACTGCTGCTGCTGCTGCTGCTGCTGCTGCTGCGGCTGCACATGCTGACCTTCCAGGGAAATGAGTCAGCTGGAATAAAGTCACAGAGCTGAGGTGGACAACATCAGCGAGGACGTTAACTCATCACACGTTACTTTATGGTTTCTTCTGTATTTGCATCATCCAGGAAGTTGAAGAGACAGAGTTTCATAACGTTTGACTCAAATGACCTCACTCTCAGTTCACTGCTTTTTCCTGTAAACATATATATATACACCACACATATAACACAACAGATCATTAGATTTAAGCAAAGTTTAATATTTCAAAAGACACATTCTTGCTTTCCTTGTAGCTGTAGTGTGTAACAAAATGAGCACCAGTACGATCTGTATAATTCATACATATTCATATGTATCATATACATATACACAGTATATAAATCCATGTTTAAACCTAAAGGAATTTCTAGTACTGACTTTTGAGACATTTTATTAGAAAAATCTTTAAAGATGGTTAAAGTGGTTTGAAGAAACAAAGGTTGGGATATTTAGACTTTATAAGGCAGAGCGTTTATTAGCCAGACATCTATGAAATAATAGATTTCTGTGTCGTGAGAAATTCCACGTCTGACCTGATAATGTTGTCTGAACACAGACTCATCAGGACGTATGAATGTCCATAGTAATGTTTGCAGTAGATATTTTGCACTGGTGGTGTTGCCCAGAGCAGCGGGAGGCTTTTTCTGGTGACACCAAATTATGTGGTTATATCTCCAAGATATTTGCGTCTGCACCAAAGTGAAAGTGACTGACAGTGACGCTGCTCTCCCTGCACTCACCGTACATTTCATGAGATCATCAGACTCTTACCACGTGTTTGCACAGCATATCATGGTCTTCACTAAATCTCTAACACTTATATGGACTCCTAACTGGCATCATTACAGACAGATGACTGAAGTCTGTTACTGTTTTCCCCACTGATCGTCAATGGGCTCTTGGCATCTGCTCCGATTTGACTGTAACATCCATCAAATGGTTTAGCAGCTCTGCAGAAGTGTGTTGGGGAGTGTGAGGTAGCCCATTAACTGGTTCGAGCCATCAGTGGGGCTGTGACCACACAAACAGAGCATTTGTGCTGCATTTACGTCAGACAGCAGCTGTGGTTCGTCCCTTCCCCCTACATTACCATGAGAGTCAGCCAAACAGGCTGCAGGACTGCGAAAGAAAAACACAGCCACGACCTACATGTTTGCTTTTGCAGATACGCTGACACACACACACACGCACGCACGCACACACACACACACACACACACAGAGAGTGAAACACAAATAAGATATAAGTGGTTCCCTATAGCTTTTCCATGGAGCTGATGGAAAGACTGTACGTATGTAAAGCTTCCATAATCCATGACATGACATGAATAGAATTCTCCTTGAGTGATTATAACAGGTGTCATGTTTTGTTTAAGACAGGATTATCCTGGCTTTCGTCTGCATGTGTCTGTATGAGGGTGTGAAATAACTGGGCTGCTCATAAATGTGTTTATTGTTTTAATTAGTGAGTGACGTTCACCACTCCCTCTTCTCTTTTATTCTGTGGAAACTTGAGAAGAAAATTATAAAATGAGGATAAAACAGCGTGTGCTGCACGGAGCAGACCAGAAAGATACAAGTAGGAAAAGCAGAACGAAGGAGAAACTCATTCACGCTACTTCATGTCTTACATTAGACGTCCTTTACACCCACTGACGTCAAACTGGAGTAATAGAAAAACAGAAAATAGCTAGAGCGTTGTCTCTGCTGCTGCTGCTGTGTGTGTGTGTGTGTCGGAACCAGTAGTCCTCATGGAGACCAAAACCTGGTCCTAATGAGGCAGAACCTCATTTCTGAGGAACTGGATAAGTTTAGGACTAAGAGTTGAATTGTGGTTAGTTAAGGTTAAGGATGACACTCTGTGAAATGAATGGACGTCCTCAGAAGAATAGCTGCACAAACGTGTGTGTGCAGCTGGTCTTCCTCATGTTGTGGGGACCTAAATGTGTCTCCACACTCACATTATGGGGACTTGTCTTCCTTATGGGGACAAAAATCTGTCCCTACACTCACATTATGGGGACTTGTCTTCCTTATGGGGACAAAAATCTGTCCCTACACTCACATTATGGGGACTTGTCTTCCTTATGGGGACAAAAATCAAGTCCCCATAACGTAAATGACTCCATTTTAAGGTGAAGACATGTTTTAAAGTTAGGCTGAGGTTAGGGTTAGGTTAAGGTTAGAGGTCAGGGTTAGGGTTAGGACACTAGTAATTATGGTTAAGGTTAGAGTAAGTCTGCAGGAAATGAATGGAAGTCAATGGAATGTCCTCTGTAGTCACGGATACCTGTGTGTGTGTGTGAGATCAACAGGCTAACTGGGCCAAATTCTGTACGACCGCAGCATTTAACTGCTCTGCGTGGTTGCATCTCTGCTTGAGTGTGTGTAAATATGTGCTTTTAAGGTTATATAAGGATTACAGGACACAGTTTTAGTCACACAGAGTTTGAGCTAATAGACAGTAAAGTGACACGGGCACATTAAGGCACTTAGTTTATGATAGAAAAGGTCATAAAAAGACCCACACAAAGTGTTTGTCCGTCTCTCAGAACTTTTTCAGCGTCTCCTCCTTGTCTGTGTCACCCAATTCTGATGTACACAAACAGAAAGGCTGAAATTTCTGGTCATCAAAAAGAAATTGATTTTTGCATTTAAATTAGACTTGTTTTTAACACAGGAGAGAATGATGAATTAGTTCAGCAGATTAATACATAGTGTTAATCTAAAATGTGGCATGTAATGACTTGATTTGTAACACCCAAATGAATTAACTGCATTCAAATTTCAACTGAATGACAAAACAGTCAAAGCCACTTTAAAATAGAGTTAGAAGGAACACTGAAGTATAAAACCTTTTTATAATTTAATTAAATTTTATGAATTTGTCAATTCATATCTTAAGGCACTTTACATGTTAAGGTCACAACCTTACAATTATTACAGAGAAACATCAGGAACACAATGAGCAAACACTTGGCAACAGTGGAGAGAAAAAAACTCACCTTTAACAGAAGAAATGTGTGCCAGAACCAGAACCAGAACCAGAACCAGAGTGGACAAACATCTGCCTCGACTGGTCAGTGTAGGAGAGAGGAGAGAAAGGAGGGAGGAGGGAAGTAAGTTAGTAAAGGAGACAGAGCAGAAGAAAGAGACCAGTGGCATTATTATCATCATCACTATCATCTTCATCATCATCATGTCTCTGGTGCCTCTGATGTCTCTGATGTCTCTGGTGTCTCTGGTGTCTCTGGTGCCTCTGGTGTCTTTGGTGTCTCTGATGTCTCTGATGTCTCTGATGTCTCCGGTGTCTCTGGTGTCTTTGGTGTCTCTGTTGTTTCTGATGTCTCTGGTGTCTCTGGTGCCTCTGATGTCTCTGATGTCTCTGATGTCTCTCATGTATCTGGTGCCTCTGGTGTCTCTGGTGCCTCTGGTGTCTTTGGTGTCTCTGATGTCTCTGATGTCTCTGATGTCTCTGGTGTCTCTGGTGCCTCTGGTGTCTTTGGTGTCTCTGTTGTTTCTGATGTCTCTGGTGTCTCTGGTGCCTCTGATGTCTCTGGTGCCTCTGGTGTCACCCAGTGTCTCTGATGTCTCTGATGTCCCTGGTGCCTCTGATGCCTTTGGTGTCTCTGGTGTCTCTGATGTCTCTGGTGTCTCTGATGTCTCTGATGTCTCTGGTGTCTTTGGTGTCTCTGATGTCTCTGGTGTCTCTGATGTCTCTGATGTCTCTGGTGCCTCTGGTGTCACCCAGTGTCTCTGATGTCTCTGATGTCTCTGATGTCCCTGGTGCCTCTGATGCCTTTGGTGTCTCTGGTGCCTCTGATGCCTTTGGTGTCTCTGGTGTCTCTGATGTCTCTGGTGTCTCTGGTGTCTCTGATGTCTCTGATGTCTCTGGTGTCTTTGGTGTCTCTGATGTCTCCGGTGCCTATTCTGCTGAAGACAGAGACTGATGTCATGCAGAGAAATGAGGTGGCCTACAGTTCACAGCACAGTACAGCACGATGAATACATTCAACAGCAGTGTGTGTGTGTGTGTGTGTGTGTGTGTGTGTTCTTGTACTTGCTACAGAGTGAGGACATTTTGTCTGGTCCTCACTTCTTTAAAGGGCTTTTTCAGGGTTAAGACCTGGTTTTAGGGTTAAGGTTAGAATTGGGTCTAGGTTAAGGTTAGGTTAAGGGGCTAGAGAATGTATTATGTCTATGAGGGTCCTCACTATGATAGAAGCACAAACACGGGTGTGTGTTCCTGGTCTTCCTCATGTTGTGGGGACCTAAATGTGTCTCCACACTCACATTATGGGGACTTGTCTTCCTTATGGGGACAAAAATCAAGTCCCCATAACGTAAATGACTCCATTTTAAGGTGAAGACATGTTTTAAAGTTAGGCTGAGGTTAGGGTTTGTTGAATTGATAAAAGACACAGGCTCCAAATCTCATGGTCAGTTTCATCCTTGACCACACGCAGCCTTATTTGAGATAAATGGAAGATGACACAGATTATATCACTGAAAACAAAGTATATGTTACTGCAAAAAGTTACAATAAAAATATTAATCTGTGGGAGTTAAGATATGCTTCAGACTGTAATCTACAAGACTTGCTGATTATATTTTATGACAGATTTTCTTTTGTTCATTCAGTGAGGGGATCAGCTGACTGCCCTCTGGAGTGATATAATCTGATAACTGCTGACAGCACTGAAGCAACTGTTATTATCCACATTTACCAGCTGAAGACCACTGAGGGGCATTTTTATTCTCCTCTGTGTCACATTTTCATGTGAATTAATTGTAAATGAAAGTCATAAAGCTTTTTATAAGGCAGTCGTAGCCGTGGAATACAAAACACTAACTAGTCTAATTCTGCATGGAACAAGGAAGCAGCTCTCATATTGTTATTGTTACATTACTGTAGCTTATATTATATGTTATGTGACAACTGTGCACTTTAATAGATAAATGATGAATATAATGAAGAAGACATGTCGGCCTGTGGAGTTTCATCTGTCTAGAACAGACGAGCAGCGAGTGTAAAGGTTTGCAGTATATGCTGTATACGACACCATTATATCATGCAGCTGAAAGTGGACTTTGTTCACGCGAAGCATCTATGGTTCACTGAGTGTCTTTTACAAAGTCACTTCTATACATCATCCACACTGATTAACACTCACAGTAACAAGAGGAAAAGCTTGTTCAAAGTCAACAATCATTTTAAAATATGGTTTGGATGATGTGGGAGCTCTGTTATGGTTTTTATTATCCACCCATCTTCCAGTGCATGTTTGGAACATAAACCCACATAAACATTCACTTTAAACAGTTAGTAACATTTATTTTTTAAACTGGTTGTCACATTAAAACAAGACACAAGTGATAACATGTTGATTGTGATCACTGTTTGTTTACTGTTATTTAGAGTTTGTGAGTGTGGTGATATACTGTATATACATATGAGACTGTGTATTTCCATGTAATACACAGTCTGACCTGAAAGTAAGTAACATCTTTCAGGTCAGAATGTCCGATCTGCTCAAACAGACAGTGTTCAGGTAAAACACTGGCCAAAACCGAAGAGACATGCGTGTGCACATGTGAAGACAAGGACAACTGAAGACAGAAAATAACTCACACCAGAACAGAATAGAATTCACCTGTGAGGAATCAAGAAGTTGTCTTCACATAACTGCTCTTATCTAAAGACTAGTGTCATAACAAAGTGTCTACTTCCTTTACTGTGTTTGTGATTACACAAAAAAAGTTGTATAATGTTCCAGTGATATATCATAAACAAATTGTCATTGGTGATGTGTGTAATTTAATCAGCCATATAGAAACACACAGATGAAGGGATGAAGGCACCAAGAAAGGCAATAATTCAATAAAACACACATCATGTTATGATTTTCTTCAATATAACAAAGGTACAATATGTTTGTATGTGTACATACAAAAGTGTTATCATGACACTGTAAACTGGACAAACACGTCTCTACACAACAACTCATCATTGCTATTCAGTGTTTTCCTGTGTTTAACAAGTGTTTTAGATCAATCACATACAGTAATTACAGATACTGACTAATCTGAAATCTTTAACTATGGTAACTTATCAACCAGCCCTAACAACATCATTATTTATTCATTTAATTTAACTTTTATTTAACAAGCATTAAAACTCATTTAGATTAAAACAGGTGTCCTGGCTAAGACAGGCAGCACTACATATAGGCTTTAGACAGGACAGTGTTACGACTGTTCATGCATCCAGCATACACAATACAATGTAAAGGTATACATTAAAATACACAGAATACGATATAAACATCACATCATCAGCACAAAGTGCAATCAGGCAAAACAAGTGGAACCAGAAGTTTCTAAGTGTCCAGTGAGACCAAATCCTTCAGTTTCAGATTGTTCCAGTCAAAGAGAACCAAATATCTGAGTCCTTTTCCCTCAGTTCAGTACAAACCTCTGGTACTGACGTTAGGAACAGGTTTCGGTTCCGAGGGCAGAAGCTCAGATGAAGGCCTGCAGACATGATGACAGCAGAGATGTCCCAAGATGGACTTATGAACAAGAACAGGCCAGTGATTTGATCTGCAGAAGACAAAACTCTGAGCAGATGCATGGATATACAGTATACTGTTGTGTCTTAGTCAGACTATTAAGTGTCTGAATTCTTTAAATACTGTCCCAGATGTCAGATGTTTAAGAGAAGGCGAAGGAAATGATTGGGTAAAGAGTTGCCTCCATGTTTTGCTGGTGAAGTGGAGCGTGACATCGTCACAGCGATATTAGAATGACGCACCTCTGAGGTTCATTAACATTCCGTTCACTCCACAGACTTTATCTTAACAGACAACA
The DNA here is from genome assembly GCA_016785285.1 of Brachirus orientalis. Taxonomy (NCBI): domain Eukaryota; kingdom Metazoa; phylum Chordata; class Actinopteri; order Pleuronectiformes; family Soleidae; genus Brachirus; species Brachirus orientalis. The sequence continues at coordinate 39,599 of JAFBJR010000684.1, forward strand.
GCTGTGGTAAAAAGGGACGATGGCTGATAAACGGCTGTCCAACACTGAGAAACTGAACCTGGTTTCTTTCTTCTAAAAGAATAACCCACACATGTCAGTCAATGCCACTTATCTACACTGAATGCTTCTAAGCTGCTCAGTAATTATACAATAATCGGCAAACGTGCAATAAGAAAATAAAATAAAATGCTGAGCAAAAATGAACAGAGCGTCTCAGAACAGGACACAACACAAATCAGATGAAAATGTCTTTTTCAAACTTTGGACTGCAGATAACACTGATGAACACAAAGGTAAAGTGGCAGCTGCTGTTTCTGTTCATTAAGCTATAAATAAGCTATCATTTTTAAATTCATGTGGAAAAGAATCCCACAATACATATTGAACTTCCATCTCCAGGAGGAATTTCTTCTTTCATGCTGCCATATTATTCATCCCCATAACATCTTAGTTATTTCATTGCACTGAAACTTTCTGTTCCTTTATTTTAAAGATTCACTCACCCGTTTGGGAATTGACTGCCAGGGCTGCTCAGTCTCTGTGTATGGATCCCACCAAAATCTAACAAGTATTTCTGCAGGTCACAATCTCCAAGTTTGGAAACATTCATCAAAAACGCATTTTCTAATGTTATGTTTAAGTTATGCTGCTCACACACAGACAGCAGCCACGGGCAAATTAACAAATTCTATGATATTATTAGAGATTGGCTGATAAGATGGTTGTTTTCTTTGTCTGTGTCACTACATAATTCAACATTGTGATGATGAAAATCAAAGTGGGCACATGGCTTGGTATAAATCTGAGACAGCTTCTGAATTGACCCCAGGTGCTTTATAATTCAATGATGTGGATTGTTATGGACCCATAACTGGTTTCTTATGGCTCCAGAGGGAAATCAAGTCTGCGTCGTCTGTTAAAAATGACCCACTGTGGTCAACATCACCCTCCAGTGTACGAAACAACAATTCAGCACATGAACATCTGCCCACATGGTCTGCGATTTAAAAAAAATCATTTGAAACTGTGTGTGTGACTCCATGTGTTCACATCCATATCTCAGAGTCATAGCAGGTTTATGCAGCTCTCGTTAGACTAGACTTCCACCTTGTGGTAAATAAAGTCATAGCATAAGATGTTTATTGCCTGTGAATATTTCACAAATGTTCAAAAACCTAATGTTCTGGTAATATATAACATCACTACCAGAACATTAGGCTTGGTCTGTGACACACATTTTATGGAAATAGTTTTTCAGTGGAATGATTAAAGGTACAGTGCTGAATAATCCCTCACCTCAGATGCCACATTTTATTTTTATGTCCTAAAGTTAAACACCAGTCAATCAGGACTTGAACTGAACAACTTTAAAAGCAAGCTATAAAAATATTCTACATTGTTTTAATCTACTTTCATTTAGCTGACTAAGCTAAACTAAATCTGGCCTAATTATTGATATCAAATACTAATGTTTTCATATGAAAAAAAAACAAAACAGAAAATATGATTTATTTTTAATATATTACATGGAAAGTAGATTTTGGAGGTTTAAATATTGCAGCCTGGAATATGTCAATGATTAGCAGCAATACAGATTTTTTTTTGCATTTTTATTTTTGTGCTGTTTTAAGTACTCACACTCATAGTGATAAGCAAAAAAAATGTGCTATAAAAATATTATACATTATATTTTACTTTTGTTTTAGTAATTTGTTTTTCAGTCTTTGAATGCCAGGTTCTTGACATGATGCCACCATGTTTTCAGATGAAAGACACAAACAGAAAATTTGATTTATTTTCAATATACTACATGCAAAGTAGATTTTTTTGGTGTTGAATTATTACAGCCTGGAATATGTCAGTGAGAGGGAGTGAGAAATTGTGACAGTGACATCTAGTGGAAACATCATGTTTATTTTCTCCATATGCCGATTATGAATAAAAACGACGCCATCTGGTGGAGAGTAGTGAAAATGATCAACTCCAAGGCAAAAGCCCAGGTTGACACTCAGATCAGAATTTGTACTATGCTTTAGTGGAAATGAGATCAAAAATTGCGGTTTGAATGGGTTTCAATGGCACATTTTTGTTGCTTAATTGTTATTCCAGCTTTAATGTAGGAGCTGGGTTAAAAATAAGATCAAATATTTTTAACACTATCTTGCATGAACACAGACACAATGGGTTAGACATAACTAAGGGTTAATTACAAAACTGAAAAATTCATGTTTGTTGATATTTTAGATGAGTTCTCACAGCTCACCTGCAGTACCGCCAAAGCCCGCCAGGTGACCACGCTACACAGCTCACTTGTGACGTCGTGGTTGTACACACTTCCATGCAGTAGGTGGCGATATTCACTTTTGTTGATGTTGGTTCGCCTGTAAAAAGAAGAAGGAGGGCGTCCGTGTTGTCAGGCAGAAAGTCTGTCGGAACAGCAGCGAGCAGCGGCCGGTGCTGCGTTTCCTGATCCGCAGGAACCCCCTACCATCACTTCCAACGACCGGAATCAAACAGAAGCTCCCGTTTTCGCCGTGTTTGTCCGTCAGCGATCGTTTTCTCTCCGTCTTACAACGATGTCGGTGGGAGTGGAGTCTGGGTTTTCGAGCGAGGAGGTGCTGAGCAGCCGCTTCCCTCTCCACCGGGCATGTCGCGATGGAGACGTCGGCGCCTTGTGCTCCCTGCTCCAGTGCACCTCAGACCCGGCGGACCTCGCCGTGGAGGACACCTTCTACGGCTGGACGCCCATACACTGGGCCTCTCACTTCGGGAAGGTAGGGCCGCCTGCTCGGAGGTTTCCGTGGGCGGGAGTTCGGGTCCCTGAAGGAGCGTCAACGGGACCGCGGGTCTCTGTCTCTTTCTGGGCCGTTTATTTCCTCCTTGACACTAAACGGCGTAAGGTCTGTGGCTACGATATGAAGAAATAAAACGAAAATTAAAAAACATGTCGTAGTGTTTTCAGCTATGAAGCGTTTGAGCGGGAAAGTTGATAAAACGGTGACAAAGAAACGGCACCGTTTTCTTGCTAACGTTAGCGGAGCCGTTCAATAATATTTAAGTCAAAACTAATGTTTAATTTCTTCAAACTCTGTAGTTATTGGAACTTCACGTGGACCCTCAAAATGTCCCCAGACCTCCCGTAGTCCATACACCTTTGGTTTGACCGTTATGTTATTTTATTTGACTCTTCTGTGTTAAACCTTGAACCCAGTAACACAAATGTTTCCCTTTGTCTACATAACGGTTTATCCGGTTTTTGAGTTAAAAGTAAACAGTGAATTATTTTTGATCATGTATTATTTGGTATACGTCAAAGTTTAGTGAGGATGCTGTTTTTGAGTCATTTGATTTTTTTAATGGTGGCACATAATCACACCTGTTGTCCTCTGGGGTCAAAAATGTCCCTGTCTGGTGTGACTGTAATGTAAAGAATAGAAAGTGGAATCTTCAACTGTCAACTTCCTTCAAACACACTGACACAATTTCTTTATTCTATTTAAAATTGAAGGCCAAAAAGACCTCATTTACATGAACCTTGTTTTTGAGTAAAAATGAATAAAATCATCAATTATTCTGACTATAGTTAATGATCAGAGTCACGTGTGTTGGTAGATCATCACAGAGTGGGTTATGTCAAAGTTTTTGAATTATTTGAGTTTTTTAATGGCAGAATGTAATCACAGTCCTTTGTCCTCTGGGGTCAAAAAACTCCCAACTTCCATAGTTATTATTTATAACAAACTATCATTGGCCTTATCAGATCATACATAAGATTTGTTTTGACTAAACTAGGCCTGCTATGATTAGTTAATAATTAAGTTAATAGTTAATAATATGGCACATATGTGTGTAACTAAGGACTGAGGATAATGCTGCATTTATTCCCCAGAATGATCAGCCTCTGGATTATGCGTGTCCTCACATGTCCAGCATTTGACTGCCGCTTGTTTGTTCCCGTCTCCCCACAGCTGGAGTGTGTGCTGCGTCTGGTTCAGGTGGGCTGCAGTGTGAACGCCGTGACCTCCAGGTTTGCACAGACACCCACTCACATCGCTGCATTTGGGGGCCACCCTGAGTGTTTGTTATGGCTACTCCAAGCTGGTGCAGACATTAACAGACAGGTATGACACCTGATCCACGCTCAACACAAGCTTACATACCAGAGAAATGAGAAGTGAGTTTATGTTGGTTCTTTACCCCAGCAAGTAAAAAAAAGATTTCTTTTCCCAGAGAGACTCATGTAAACATGATTTTTGACATGCAGTATGATGTTGTCTGTGCTAAGTGAGACATGGCATATTTAAGGCATATTTATTTACTTGTGATTAAGCATTTAACACAGAATTGCTTTTACATCAAAAAGGAACCAAACATCAGATGTACACTGGCAGAGGTACAAACACAAGAATAAAAAGAGCAGAAGTGTGAGAGGGTAAACTCACACTGATCCCATTAAGAAGGATCATCCTGACTCGGACTCACTTGACCTACTGTATATTCTGATAATGTGTGTCGCTAATGTCCAAAGACTCAGGATCCTGGGCTGTGTTTTCCGCTGTGCTGCACCGCAGACACAAATTAGATTAGTAGGTCACACTGACTGACCTAACATTTTTGTTATCGTCATCATTGGCTTTTATGTTTGCTATGAACATGTTAAAACACTTGTAAGAGTTGTACAATTTCTCTCTCATTTCAATCTGGCTTTTGTCACTGTATGTGAGCACCACCCATACTGTGTTGTGGTAAGAGATAATACTGTGTGCTTTTATTTCCACTCCGAGTCATTTGCAGCTGTAAATGTGTGTGCTGGTGAAGTCTGTGTTGAAAGTTCAGGCTCTGGCCTGCAGAGTTGCACCCTGTTATTGCTCATGGAGTCTGTTGTCTAATCTTTGAAATGTAACAGGAGGTGGAATCATAAAAACAGAATAATGTCTTTACTTAGTACATAAAAAGAGGAGTGTTTTGGCTCCTCGTAGTGTTTTGTACACAATCACAGTCATGGTTTCCTGTGTGTAACTGCAGCTTTTTGTTATCACTCAGGACTATGTGGGCGAGACGCCCATCCACAAGGCTGCTCGTGCGGGCAGTCTAGATTGTATCAACGCTCTCTTGATTCAGGGAGTGAAAGCTGAGTAAGTCCTGTGATGAGTCCTGCCTCCACATTTGTCTTTCCCTCTGTTCTAGACAACAACTTAGTTACACCTTTACAAGAGATCACCACCAAACTTAAATTACAAAACAAGCGATGGAGTTTAGATGCTGATTTCTTTTTATATGCAGCTTCGAAACTGTTGCTAAAGAATCTGTAAATTACTTTGACAAGACTGTGAAAATGTTGAGGTTAAACGCGTATAAACATTATGTTTTGATGCCATGGCTGTCTCTTATATAGCCAGTCAGAAAGAAGCTGCTTTAATATACGGTAGTTTAACCTTTTATTAATGATGTTGAGCGTCCCTGGTCAAACTGCTAAAATAATTAGTTTGTTATGCATTGATACTTTGTCCTGCTTTCATTTGTTTATTCTGGTGGTAAACGTTTCCTCTAGAAAACTGTAGAAAATGAAATCCACACCACACTTGATGTGGTGATGATGAGCTGACGGCAGCACGGTTCTTATTGAAAAGGAAAGGCGTTTTCCTTAGATTGTGACACTTTTGGTCAGCACTGAACGCTCAGCACTTGAGCTCACCACAGCTCGATCATGAGATGCAGCGTTCGATTGGAACAGCATTGATGGTGCTCTCTTGAAAACGTGACACATTTTGTTAATCCTTGAAATTGTTGTTTAGCATTGCAACAATTCACATTAAGTTGCCCTCTGTGTGAAATAATGTTAATTACAGACAGACTGAGTTCATTTAATTGACTTTGACCAAACAAATGTTTATTACCTTGATCTAGAGAAGGAGGAAGCCCTGTTTTATAACAAAACCTCAGCCTCAGTAAATCCAGCACCATTATTACTCAAACATGAGGACAACTTAATGTACAAGTTGATGAACTGTGTTTAGTCTAGTAGGCCATTATATTGCATGATCCCTGTTGAATTTAGAGTGTGTTTTTATTTTTCTTTATTAACATTTGTTTTGGTTAGTGTCTTAAATACACAGTCTGACCAGATGACCAAATGCACACCATCTCTTTTATCAGAGCCATTTTACTATTTGGAAGGAATAAGTCATATCTCTGTTGCATTAAATGAAATGATAATAATAATAATAATAATAATGACAACAGCTGGAGTTACGACGACCCGCAGTGGATAAAGCAGTAGAAAATGAGTGAGAGAGAATGATGACAGTTGCAATCCTTAACCTTTTTAAAGATACAAACTAGTAAGTATTGTCTGCAAGTTTATAAATGTTACTATGAATGTAACCACAGCTGATTTTTTACTTTTATTCTTACTTCTTTCATAGTATTTGGATATGTAATCTGCCTAAGTTAAATTCTCAGCTGAACCTTTGCAGTTACAGGTTATTGTTATTATAAGAGAGGCATGAACGCAGGTGTAACCCATCTTTCCTGTTTTCTAAGTTTAGATGTAAGATCCGCAGTGAGATAAAACAACTATACAATTGTATAACTGTTATATAAGTGTTATACTCTATTAATTATAGTAAGTATTTATAATTTCCCAAATGTCATGTAAGTCAGTTCAAGTCATTTAAATTGGCGTAGTAAGCACTAACCTCTTGCAATTTACCAATGCCTGTTTTATAAAACCTTATGCTGTATTTTGTGTTGCTTATATTCTGTCATTAATAATTTTAGATTAATTACTGACTTTAAAATACGCTGCACATTTTAAAGAGACGCATCCTATTTCAGATGGTCAGATGGCAAACTATTAAAGCTTAATTTTTCATTTTTTGCAACAACATTTATGACTTTAATTTTCAGCCCTGATAAGAGAAACCCAAACAACCAAGGTTTTTACATATTCACTTTATTTGTTTATGCTATAATCTATATTTGACTTTATCATTTTACTCCACTATGTTTGCCTCAAACATTTTTACTGACAAACATAAATGACCAAATAAGCCACAGTTAAATGTGGCTGTGAGTTTTAGCTACTCGGCAAATGTCAGTATGAGAGAAAATACATGTGTATGTGATGGTAATAAATAAAATATTTTCTCTTGGCCTGTGGTTACCTCTGGTTTAAAAAATGCAAAAAATGCCAGCACACCTTGTTATGAAGGTTGTAGAGTCTGTTCCTCATAGTTTCGGAGACTGCATGCTCCACATAAACTAGATCAAATTAGGTGATAAAGATGGTTGACTCAAGGGCCATTTTAGTCAAATTACACTTTGAGCCCAGAGTTGAACTTCATTCTCCACAGCTTATTAAACCCCTGGTTGCTTTGGTTGTTTCAAATTAAACCAATGTTTGGTTTTAAAGAATTGTTTTTGTTAAATTCATGTAATGTGCATTTGGTTATCAGTCACTGAGTGATGTTTATGATATAAATGATATGTGATTTTTCCTCCCTGCAGATTACAGATACTTAAATTAGTTCATTATCAAGTAACTCTTTTTTTTAAGTTATGACACAGAAAGGTAGTGGGGCACAACTGGGATTGAAGCTAAGGCACACAAGTGGGAATGAGGCTCATGACAAAAAAATACTTAAGACCATATTAAATGTCTGATACTAATGTTATTCCACATGTTCATAGTTAAAAAGCTAAAAATAAGAACATAACTAAATCCTGAAATCATTTGAGTGGAGATATTCTTTGTACTTTAATGTTATTCAAATTAAAATGTAATACCTTGAGGAAAAATTTATTTGCCTTTATTAAAAGTATCTCCCACCTGCTGTTAAACAAGGCAAACTTCATTATGTGACTTTGCACACAGAAATGAAATGATTCCACAAAAACCCAAAACTACCAGGGTCAACATGATTGTCCCCCTGATGCTAACAGTCACTGGTGTCTCCTTGTTGCTGGATAACAGCCTGCAGTGGTTTGTTGGAGTTTTCAACAAGTCTCTGACTCGTCTCCTGACGAATCCCAGCCCATTCTTCTTTGGCAAATCTCTCCAGCTCCTCCCAACCCTAACCCTTCTGGCATGGACCTTGGTCTTCTGGCATGGACCTTGGTCTTCTGGCATGGACTTTGTTCTTCTGGCATGGACCTTGTTCTTCTGGCATGGACCTTGGTCTTCTGGCATGGACCTTGTCCTTCTGGCATGGACCTTGGTCTTCACTTCAATGGGATTTAAGTCAGGACTTTGTGCAGGCCAGTCAGTAACGTTCACTCTGGTCTTCTGGAGGTCGTTCTTCACCAGGAGCCACGTATGTTTTGGGTCGTCATTGTCGTGTTGGAAGACAAAGCGACGACCCAGACCCAGTTTTGCTGCTGACTACTTCAGGTTTTCATCTCCTTCTTCATGATTCCTTCCACCTTGATGAGATTCCCAGTTCCAGACTCACTGAAGCATCCCCACAGCATAATACTCACACCACTGTGTTTCACTGTGGGGACGCTGTTCTTTGGCTTATACGCCTCTGTCTTCTGTCTCCAAACATAAACAATGTCTCTGTGGACGAAGAGCTCTAGTTTGGTCTCATGTGACCAAAGGACCTGCTTCCAGGATGAATAATCTGTGTCCAGGTCGTCCTTAACATACTTGAGTCTGTCTTGAAGGTGTCTCTTCTGCAGAAGTGGACTTCTTCTTGGTCCATTTGTGTGCAGAGTTCTAGTACTTGTCTTCTTTGAGACCACACTTCCTGACTTGTCTCAGTCCTTCACTAGTGTCTTCTCAGTTGTTCTGGGCTCTTTAGTCACATCTTAGTCTTTAAATCTTCCTCTTCCTTCCTCTGCCAGGCTTCTTCTGTATTTTGTGGCTCTCTTTGAATTTCTTGATGAAGCTTCTCACTCCAGTTCTTCACACTTAGAAACACTGTGTTAATTTTGTAAAGCCTTCTCCTGCTGTGTGCGCATCAACAATCCTTTTTTTTCCAAGTCTAAACTGATTTCATTTGTTTTTGACATGATGTTTTCTCAAGTGACAGCTCAAACCCTGACTGAAGATTTTATACTGTCTGTAAACTGGAAGATAACCCCCAGTTTCAACTTGATTTTTTAAAGTTTTGATCATTACACAGTTAAGCACATCATTGCACAGCACTGGTTTGTGCTATGACTCAATAAAAAGGTCAGTTCTTAAGGGGGCTAATAATTTTAACTTTTAGTTTTGTGCAATAATTTCATTTCTGTCCAAATAATAATGGAAATAATGGAAGCATCCAAAATTAAACTAGGATGTTTGAAAAATCTTTGTTAAAAATTCTTTGCTCTGTTTAACAGCATGTGGGAGATTCTTTTAAAACAAGGACATTTTCATAGGGAGGCTAATAATTTTGTAAATATTCTTTTAGTTCATGTCCAAGATAGTTCATGTTCTGTTACATGTGATGTAAAATAAATGTTTGAACCAATTAACATTTTAAATATTTATAATAATTTTTTATCATAAAGCTAGATGAAATTCAGTAGGTGTTCAAACAAGAACAGTAGAGCAATAATATACATCCTAAATTAAAATTACAGTTCTGCTTATATATTTAGTTTCTGTGATCTCAGGCACGTCAGGAGTTGGACACAGATGTAGGCAAGTGGACTCGACTTTCTCAGAACCTTGTTGATTGAGTTTAAACTACAAGTCCAGTTGTCTTCTTCTGCTTACAACTTCTGTCTTTTTTTCTAAGCTGACATGGACAATGAAGTCCAAACCTACGCGCTCTCCATATCTTTTTTTCTGGCCGTATTTGTTCCTGGTTTCTGTCTTCTCTTGACAGTTTCCAGCTCCCAGTTTTTATACATCTAAAATATTCTGTCCTGCTGTCCTCAGCAAAAATCTTGAAACTGTGAACTGTTTTCAATAAAACTATTATAACAATATATTAACTAAAACAATGTCTCCTTCTGGCAAATAATTTCTTTCCTCCTTTAATGTGTATCTGTCTTGCGTCTGACTCACTGACCCAAATACAAATTAATTTATGACAGTTTTTCTTTGTCTCCACTGTTTCATTTGCAGTTTACATCTTTAAGTGGGGTTGAATGTTTTTGTCATCAGTTCAACTCTTACATACATTATATGTTCATGTTTTCAAAATCTTACAACCTTCAACTTTGCAGTACAGGAAAAGCAAAATTACAATCATATAAACACTAAATTTAGTGTGCAACTTAAATGTAAACAAATGACAGTTACATAATGTGTCATTGCCAAATGAGTTCACATGATGGCAGAAAATGCAGAGAAGTGTCCATTAAAACTTTCAGAAGTGGATTCTACTGCAAATAAACCCAGACTTTCACTAACTGTTTTGTGGTTTGAACAAAGTAAACTCTTGGAGCAGCTGGTAGCAGAGGGGCAGCGGTGGAAACAGATCTCATCAGCACTTGCCATGTTGAGGCACTGGCAGTGTTGTGGTTATTACTCAAAATGGCTCCAGGGCAACAGTAGTTACGGACTGCATGTTTAACTAATATTCAAGTCCTTGACGATATGACAGATATTTTTAGCTGGCTTTTTCCTCTATTAATGTCTCAGGTTCTTGAGGATCTGGCCCTGTCGTTGATTCTACAATTTTCTCTGCCACCTCTTGCCTCCTATTTCTCCTACATCCTTGAAATATTTCTGAAAACACCACGACTTCCCCTGTTCTATCTGTGGAAGACAAAAAAAAGAAGAGGCAGTGCTGAAGTTAGGAACAATCACACCAAGTATATTATTATCTGATTTATTAGATGGAACAGTTGCTAGTCAACCATCTTTCTCCATCTGCTACAACACGAACCAGCTGACTGTGGAGCAAAGCTTGTTGACATCAGAGGCTTGAAAGCACTTTGGACAACCTGAACTAGTTCCCCCCCCCATTCCTGTGGACCAACCAACCAACTGCAGTTTCTAGAAAACCCTCGACTGCAGAGCCCTGGTTCTGGATACAAGGATAATGGAACGTGTTCTGTGTATCTTTGTCCTGTTAGTTAGTGAGCACAGTTTTAAAACAAGAACATACTGTTCCCTCATACTCAAACAGTTTAAGAAAATTATCACTTCATATAATATTTGTCAGAAAATATTCAGATGTTCTCAACCAAAAAGCGTGTGATTTAAAGATAGATCAGCAACAGAGTTAAGATGCATCTAATGTCTAGTCTTTTTTGCTGGTTTTTGTCATGAGCCTCAGAGCGTTCAGGTGACCCATTAGAGTTAGCAGCAGACGGGCCAGTGTTTACAGGCTGCCGGTGAGGAGAGTAGTGCACTGACAGAGGCTTAGAGCAGCTGAGCGACATGGATTAGATTCTGCATAGTCTCATGTACTCAACTATTAACTGTTTAATGCCTAACACTCATCCTGTTGCAATGGTTATTCACTGTCATTTCACTGTAACCAAGTATTTTTATTTATACACAGAAATGTTTTATTTTGTATGTCACAGTATTAACTCTATATAGTATCATAGTCTGTTTTGACATCTAATCTTTGTCACCTTTTCCTTCATGAAAGTGACAATAAGTGACAGAAAAGTTTTCTATACTGTTAACAGAAACAGAACCGTACGTCTTAATGTTTTGCAGCCATTGAATTGGAAATGACTTGGTTTTTTCAAGTAATCCTAGAAAGGGGGAGAATAGACACTGCTGAGTCTGCCCCGTTCCCTGGGATAGCCGCACTGTTGTGGCATTGAGTGTTCTCACTATCGCTTCCTATCTACACACTGGCAAACTGTTGAGGTATTTCTTGCGGTGATTGGTTTTAATGCTAGGTTTTTATGAATCAAATTTGAAGTTTTAGACCTGCATGCTTTGCTTATTATCCATGATTGTTCCTGTATCTAGTCTTTTATTTTGTTGTTATTTTATGATTTGTTTTTGATTTTGTGAACTAACCATAGGAGCCCTTTATGTGGACAGGTTTAATCACGTGAGTCCCATATCAACATGTAGCATGATCATAGGCTGCCTCTGGAAGGTTAGACGATAGTTAGAGAAGATACATAATGTGTGCTTAGGACGGAAAAGCAAAGCATACCAGGCATTTACAAAGAATTAACGCTTCCTTTTTCAATTTCCATTCTCAACCTGGGTTGATGAGTGCTATTCTTAGTTATCTACTTTTTTTGGATCAATACAATGCTGAAGATGCCAGGTCTCACTAAAGGAATAACATTAAAGGGAAGGTTGCATTTCAGGTCGAGACGGTACAATTGTAAAATGCTGCAGAAGAAATAGTCAGAGTTTAAGATGTAGAATAAAAAATAAAGACAATAGAGAGAAAAGATAAATCTAGCAACAATTTAATGCCAGATATTCATTGTATTTGATCAAGTCAATTATTTGAGGTAGTTTAGGCACTTTATGGATATTTTATCTTCACTTGGCTCTTAAAAATCAACATGATAACAATATTTTATAGTATTCTAGACTTTAAGCTGTTGGAAAAGTGAAGAAAACATTTTGGTGGTGATTGATCTGAGGTCAGCAGAGGTCATCATGTACTACAATCTCTTTGTGTAGCATTTAACAGACAGAGAATTATATCATATGCAGCTGACCACACCAGATTACTGCTTAAAAATTAAAAAAAAATACTGCAGCAAATTATTTTATCTGGTTTTTGCTAATAAAATAGTTTTTGTTTATTTGAGGCCTCTCGGCTCCATACTCTGCTTAGGGAACTGTTTTTTGTTCCAGAGAGGGAGAAAACTGGGGTTTGTTAGTATTAAATTGTTGAACTGACGACAGGTTAAAATTTCTATTCCTTAAAGTGAGACCGAGCCATCTACCTTTTCACAAAATGGATTCCAGTGTAAATGTAATCTCTTGGAAAAACAAAAAGCCCTTGGAAGCGTTAATTTTGAAGGGGACGGGTAATGTGCAACAAGTTATTGTGTGATTTTTACTTTTTTTGTTTTTCTTTTAAATCTTCAAGTCTCTTTTTTTTTAAAAAAAAAAAAAGTTTTTTTCATGTGCAACAGTTCTTGAAATGTTTCTTTTTTGCACAATTGTTTAGAGAAAAATGCAGAGCAAGAGCAAGTTGAAAGCAGAATGAATGAGTAAACAAAATGCTGTCTCAGTATGTGGGTTGTCAGTGTACAGTACATGGATTTAACTTAAAGTAAAATGTCGTAACTGTGTAGTTCCTTCACAGTTCTTACTCTAGTACCCAACAAGTTGTATTCTTTTACTTAGTATTAACAGTTGATTATTAAATAACTGGCTGATAGAGCATTTTGTAATTATAAATACAAGCTTGATGTGGGCCTGGAGCCCTAGTTTGTTGACAAAGACGTGGTTAATTTCTTTCATGTTGCAGTGTGATGACATTCGGGCTCAGAACAAGCTCACTTTTGTTTTGTAACTGGCCAGTGGAGAGGAGGGGAAACCAGTGTTCCACTTCTCATGAGCTGCATTTCACAGCAAGAGGAGAAAATGTTTCCCACACTTTATTTACTGAAGCACCATGTTAACACGATACAAACTAAAGGCTTTGTCCTTGCCATTGCTAGGATCAGGACTTTATGGTTTTATTGTCCAGTGGAATCAGTTCTTAAACTAAGAAGTATGTACATGTCTGATGATTGAAATCATACGACACAGCACTGTTTGCTCATTCATTGTCACAACAAAAGAAATCACCCTATTCCTGCTGCAACTGGACATGATCAACACAACTGTAAGTCCGGCGGCTCTTTGTAATCTGAGCTAAGTCTGCTTGGACAAAGCCTCTGACAGGAGCTCTGCTGTCTCTTTGCATTGTCTTGTTCATTTTTCCTGAAACAAGATGAGGACTTGATGAAAAGACGTCTGCATTTCTGACGTCCAGAGGAAGCAGTCACTTCTTTTTCATTGTCTTTAATAACCATAAATTCTGTGGTGTGTCCTCGGAAGATACAAGTCTTCTACATCCTGGTCTCCTTTGGGACCGAGAACTTCTGGATCTCGTACTTGTCTGGAAGAGTTCATCCAAGCTTTGTTGTGTTACGTTGTCTTTCAGTAATACATATCCTTTCACTGTTTCCATATTCATCATCCATTCACATGCACAGACGCACGACTCTCCTCATGCTGCACTCGTGTGGCAGATGTTTGTTTTGGTGCAGGATCAGAGAAGTTCTTGAGCAGATCGTTCTCACCGGGGGACGCGTGAGATGACGGCGACCTTCACCTCCATACTGTTATTTCAGCCAAGCTCTTTACATCATGAGTGGAAATGAATCTCCTTCAGCTTAAATCACGCCGTCCCGTTTGTCAGGTCGTTTCACGTGTGGACACGTCCCTTCAGTCACGTCTTAATCATGTCCTTTTGCAGCAGGTGACGATTGGCCCATCATTTGGAAAGTCAAGAGTTAAGGTCTGTACAAGATCCAAATGATCCTAAAGGGATCAGTCGTCATTTCTCATGAAGATGACGAAGAGGGTGTGAGGAAGGGCTATTTTTAAACATCTGTATATCTGTTCCTGTGAACATGTGCTCAGTGAGTCTGTGTGTGTGTGTGTGTGTGTGTGCTTGAGTGTCTTCTTTTGTTGTTTTATTTGTGTAAATCAAACGTACAGTGTGTGTTTCTAACACTCACTCTTCTATTGTGCAGTACGAGGAATGCCAGTGGGCTGACCGCTGCTGACCTGGCCCACGCCCAGGGATTCCAGGAGTGTGCTGAGATTCTCTCTAATGCCCAGAACTTCCAACAAAACATGGCTCAGTCCCGTAACGGAGCTTTTCTGAATGGCATGACCCAGAATGGGGGCCACACTCTCCCCATTGTCCAGGGACGCAGCCTCTTAAATGGCATGCCCAGCAGAAAGAGGTCATTGGATGGCGTGGAAGTAAACCCAGTGAAGAAGGCTAGACCTAACGGTAGGTCACGCAGCTGCTCACATCTCTGTACTTTTGTCTTTGTCTTTACCAGCTTCTTAGAAAGTGAAATGTTGTATAGTAAGTTCAGGTCGCCCACACTTAATTCACGAGCAATACACAGTATTTTTTACTCAATAAAATCTCTTTTTCACTCTTTGTTTCACAAGTGTTTAAACCTCTCTCTCATCCCTCTCTCTCGTCCCTCTCTCTCATCCCTCTCTCTCGTCCCTCTCTCTTGTCCCTCGTCCCTTGTCTCTCGTCCCTCTCTCGTCTCTCGTCCCTCTCTCATCCCTCTCTCTTGTCCCTCTCTCTCATCCCTCTCTCTCGTCCCTCTCTCTCATCCCTCTCTCTCGTCCCTCTCTCTTGTCCCTCGTCCTCGTCCCTCTCTCTCATCCCTCTCTTACTCAATAAAATCTCTTTTTCACTCTTTGTTTCACAAGTGTTTAAACCTCTCTCTCATCCCTCTCTCTCGTCCCTCTCTCTCGTCCCTCTCTCTTGTCCCTCGTCCCTTGTCTCTTGTCCCTCTCTCTCGTCCCTCTCTCGTCTCTCGTCCCTCTCTCGTCCCTCTCTCATCCCTCTCTCTTGTCCCTCTCTCTCGTCCCTTGTCCCTCTCTCGTCCCTTGTCCCTCGTCCCTCTCTCGTCCCTTGTCCCTCGTCCCTCGTCCCTCTCTCTTGTCCCTCGTCCCTTGTCCCTCTCTCTTGTCCCTCGTCCCTCTCTCTTGTCCCTCTCTCGTCCCTCTCTCTCGTCCCTCTCTCGTCCCTCTCTCGTCCCTCTCTCGTCCCTCTCTCAGGTCTGGGCATGTCACCACAGTATGTGAATGGCAGTGGGCCACTAGGTGGTGCTGCAGAGACCCACATGGAGAGAATGGAGCTAACAGCGACTGTAAGCACAGGTGGGCCCGGATCCTTTGCTTTTGGGCTGAATGGGTTTGCTCCTGAATGGCCGGGGCCCATGGACCAGTGTGAAGACCAGGGGGGACAGAACAGGTCCAACCCCGCCGCTAAAGAGCTGGAGGTCATCACCGCTGCCTCAATGCAGACCCCGTGTCGCTGCACTAACTCTTACGCCTACCTGTAGAGGGCGCCTTTGTGTGTGTGTGTGTGTGTGTGTGTGATGTTACCGTTTGTGCAGTGTCTTTTTTGTATCGCTTAGCATTTTTTGCATAATACAATGGAATGAAAATGAGGTGCTAATGCTAAGCAACATTCAAATGCTGGACAGCAGTGTGTGTGTGTGTGTGTGTGTGTGTGTGTGTGTGTGTGTGTGTGTGTGTTGAATTTTCTACTCTTCCATGTACGTGATTATCCCACGATTGATAAAAGTGTTAAACGTTGTTGTTTTACAGTTATATTTAATGCTTATGTCCAGTTCTACACTCTGTATAATTGTATACTCTGTATTTTCTTAGCTTTAGAATCATCCTAGAAATTACAAAATGGCCGACATTCTCTTACCAGAGTGACAGAGAATTCTTTATGTTCAGTCGTTGTTGTTGCTTTTCAAGTTGTGCACTATTTTATGATAGTGTGGGGAAACAAATGACATGTTTGGCCTCATGTGTGTTAAATGATAAAGCAACAGATGAGGAAAAGTATAACATTCCTCATAGTTCTGTTAAGAGAAAATAATATGCAGGTGAAATGTAATCTCTCTTAATTATTGAACAGTTTTCTAATCTGTTTTGGCCCAGGCTAAGTTTGATTCTTTGAGTATTCTTGGACATCAGAGACATGTCCCTGGGCTGTCTTCTCATGTCTCCTGCAAACTGACATGCTACATTCATTGATGCTGTTTTGTATTCAACACTTACTTTATGCCAAAGCATATCCCAACATGAATGTAGCTTGTAAAGTAGAAATGCTTCACTGTGCAGCTTTTTTGGTAGTTTTCCGATCTCACGTTCCTCGACGTGGAGCTTATTTGGCTGTTTGCTTTATTGATTCTCCACTTTACTCTGTGTGTGTGTTTTTAATGAAATAGCAGAGCTTGCACAAATGTATATGTTTTAAAATGTTTTGAGATTTAGTATCTGGCCATTTTACAATCAGTAGTTGCAAATAAAGAGTAGCGCTCTAGAGAATTTGCATGGATTTCCAAACTTTGCAAAATGCCTTATTTCTTGGTTTGTACTGAATACTTTTAACATTAACTGACTGTACATTAATTTCAACTTTTATAGGACGTGAAAAGGGAATTTGTTTCTGTATTTTGTAGCTTTGTTTCCTGTTAAAGTATTTTTCTCTTACATGCCAGGTTTGAGTGTAGAGTTGATCATTTTGGAGCGTGCAGTGCTGAGTGGTGGGCAGGTTTAGCTTTGTACTTGATTGTGTGAAATTATTAAATGTTGATACATTTTATAAAGCTGACACACTGCTTTGTCCTTTGTTCTCTTAACATATTCTCATGTATCAGTCACACCGTGTTCTGAGGACATTTTTATTTAATTTATTTGATTGGGACAGTGCACGTTAATGGACAGACATGATAAGACACATGAATGTAAACATGCCGGATTGTAGCCAAAGGCTAATTTCCATCCGGGGTCACATAGGGGTCACAATACATGACAAAATAACAGTAAGAAATGTACATTTAACAATGGGTCATCAGTCCTCTGTACAATATCTACAACCACATTTACACAGGCCTCATGCTCGATTATAGAGTAGCATTTTACACAACATACACTTGCATCACTGCACCATTCACTCAGTCACAAGATTCACTTTTCATATCACAATCTCTATACGACATTCAATCACCGTGCAGTAACATACTGTATTAAAAGAAGAACGTTATCGTGTGCAACTTTGGTTTGACCACAGCCAGTTTTTCAATCTTGTTCTGATGATGGGAGAGTCAGACCACTGCACAAAACCTTCTCCAGCACATCCCATAGATTCTCACTGGGGTTCAGGTCTGGACTCTGTGGTGAAAACCATGTCTCCTGCTCCCTGAACCGCTCTTTCACAATCTGAGCCCCATGAATCCTGGAACTGTCATCTTGGAATATGAAGAAAGAAGAACGTGGTCCTTCACTATATTCAGGTGGTCAGCTGACCTCATAATGTTGCTGAACCTGGACCCCAGATCACTGCACTGCCCCCACAGGCTGGTACATGATGGTGCATCCCTTCATCTGCCTCTCTTCTTACCCTGATGCTCCATCACTCTGGACCAGGGTCAGTCTGGACTCAGCAGGTCACATGACCTTCTTCCATTGCTCCACAGTCCAATCCTTTTTTCCCTGTTGTCCTCACTGATTAGTGGTTTTCTTAAGGCTCCACAGCTGTTCAGGTCTCTTCACATTGTGTGTGTGGAAACGCTCTCACTTTCACTATTAACACAGTCCTGAGTTCTACTGTTGTTTTTCTACCGTTTGATTTCACCAAACATTGAAGTGATCGCCGATCACCATCATTCAGGATTTTTTCAGACCACATTTCTTCCCCCAAGACGATGGTTCCCCACTATCCTTCCAGTTTTTAATAATGTGTTGGACAGTTCTTAACCCAGTTTTAGTAGTTTCTGCAATTAACTTAGATGTTTTTCTCTGCTTGATACCAATGATTTAACTCTTCTCAGACAGACTAACATCTTTTCCACCGATCACATGATGTGTCGTTCCACATGGTTGTTTAAGAAATGTGAAGCTACTCATTGCATCAGTTGGGCTTAAATAACTTGTTACCAGCTGAAACATAATCACCCATGCAGTAATTATCCAATAGGAGGCTCTCACCTGTTCACCTAGTTAAATCCAGGTGGTGACATTTTTATGGCCAGGTGGTGAATCTTATCAGCTAGACACTAGTGTTTAATGTCCTTTTAAAAAATGTAGGTTTTCTATTGCCAAATTTGCATTTGCATTAAAATATTTTGCCAATAAAATAAAAAAGCATTTCTGTTTTGATTTTTTGTGAAAATATTTAGTTTGTTTTTATTTATTTCTATTTTTTGTTCGTTTTTTAATTCATTTTAATTTTCAATTTTGTTATTATGTATTTATTTATTTGTATTTTCTTTTAGATGGCCCCCGACCTTTTGTTAATTTTTTTTTTGTTTTTAAATTTATTTTATTATTTTTTTATGTTCCCTACTTTTTTTAATTTCTGTTTTTATTTGTTTAAAATTTTTTGATGTACCTGGATTTTTTATTATTATTTATTTCTCTTATTCATTTATTTGAATTTTTTAGATGTACCCGCCTTTTTCTTTTCTTTTATTTTATAATTATTTCTGGACGTCGACTTATCACGGCGTTGCTGCACAAACATCACGTCACTGTGACCACGCCTCGTGACGGAGGATCTGTTCAGTGGCAGTGGGGGGAAAGGAAAGTCTTTATCTGTTAGATAAAATGATACAGCGCACGCGTTAGTTTGTTAAAAGTATATAAACAAGCATGTAATGGTGTACGTGGTAGCTTTACCACAGAGCTGTACTGATTTTCCCATATATGATACTTTAGTACAACGTATGACTTCCTTACACCCCTGTCTTCTCGTGATATGGTATCGTCCAGTAAACCTAGCTGGGCTAACCAGAGTGGCAGGATTATCCAATATCCTGACAAACGGCCGGACTGTGGTGTCAAATAACCCTTTTACTAAACCGCAACGTGTTGATAGTTTAGCCGATAATAACGTATCGGTGTTTGTACAAGTCACCATGTCAACCCCGGCCAGAAGACGACTTATGAGAGACTTTAAACGGTGAGTTAATGGACAGAACAAATAATGCCGGAAAACAGCTAGTGTTAACTTAGCTAGTGTTAGATTGTCTTAACTAACCCGGTTTGTGTCTAACCTTTAATCCAATCATAAACCAATAACCACCGTAAACAAACGCCGTAACGCGTTTGGACACTGATATTCGTCTTTGCTTTGACGAATTTATTACATTTCAGTGAAATAAAGGGGACACGCTTCGTCTGTGGCTACGAGCTAACAGCGCTAACGAGCTAACAGTTATCAGTAAAAATGTACACATCCGTGACAAAGTTCCCGGATGAGCATTTAATTTACATTCAACGGACTTTAATGCAGCTAATGTGCCATTAACGTGACGACGCTGTTTCTGTGTGATAGTCGTTTGATTCAGGGTTTAATGCTTTTCTTAGATTAGAACATGTAAGTTTGATGTTAATTCAGAGAGTCACTGCTAAACAGTGTGTCTAATGTGGACAAACATAACAAAGACACTCGTTTGACCCCGGTGAAGAGGTATTCAGTTGGTTTTAAACCATAAAATAAACGTGTCATCTTGATTCCTCTACGTCTCTTGTTCATGGACTTGGTGATCGTGATTTAAAAAGCACTTACAATAAGTTAATTGTGGTGAATTTCTCATCGTGATAGTTGTAAAAGAAGAAAAACATTAATATTTCACGTGACTCGCCAACATACAGTTCTTGGGATTTATTGTTTATTGTTCCACAACAGGCAACTGCATCTGCCTCGTGACCTATTATTATGACCTTTTTAAATTATATTTCAGGGCTGATGAACGATTATTTTCATAATTGAATCTGTTGATGATGTTGATTTGTTTTGTCCATACAATGTCAAACCTGGAAATGATGATGTTGCTCCATATATAATAAAGAAATCATCAAAACTGGATCTTTTGTTTTGTGGACAAAACAAGACATTTGAGAACATCATCATTTCCAGTTTTGAGAAACAATACTTTTCAACATTTTATGGACAAAACAATAACGGACAATTGATAGACTGATTATGAACATAATCGTTAGTTGCAGCTCTAATTGTTGTGATAGGGTGTGAAATCTGAACTGTCACTCAGGTGAGGCGTTAACTAAGGCAGTGTTATTTGTTCAAGTCAAAATAGTGTTTCATTCATTGTAGATTATTAATTTATGTCTACTGTATCTTGATTTCTAGCTCTTGGTGCTCACCTGTGCAAGTTATAAGTGATAAAAACTGACATGAAGGATCTGGTTCACTAATTTGTGATCATTGTAGGAAAAACCTGCAGCGTGTTTTTACAGTAACGTGGCAGTTGAGTACACGGGTCATACATGTTTGTGCTGTTTTATTTTGAAGATTACAAGAAGATCCTCCTGCTGGTGTTAGTGGTGCTCCATCTGAAAACAACATCATGGTGTGGAACGCTGTCATATTTGGGTGAGACACTGATGCACTATCGTATAAATAATGCTAAGGAGTGTCTTTTGTGTAAATGTGGCAGGTTTGTGTGTGACGTGTTAAAATAAAGCCATTTTTCGTCTTACCTCACAGCCCTGAAGGAACTCCCTTTGAGGACGGTGAGTAGATCCGTGTCCTCTTTGTACCAAGATGTGATGATTTCCCATGTTAAATAAAGTTTTGTGTTGAAAAATTTACTGTGACCTCATGATAATCATTTAACTGCCATTTTTTAAATGCCATAGAAAAGATCATTCATATATTTCCTGATATTACACATCTGATATCTGAGCTCTTAATTCTAGTTTTGTTATTAATTATTTAAGTTAAACTCACACACACCCAAATAAAAGAGTGTGTGAATTCAGCTCCAGTGTTGGTCATTTCACTGGAGGCATTATGTGCTGGACATTCTGTCCACTCTTGTGAAATTCCATATTTCACTAAACATGTTAGAAGTTTGGGCCGATACAGACACAGATGGAAACAGAAACTGGACTGTTTGGTGGATTTTATCACAACCACAAGACAATCCTTCTCGTTTAACCTGCACAACTTTGTTTTGTTGATGTTGTCCTTTTTTCAGGTACATTTAAACTAATAGTAGAGTTCACAGAAGAATACCCCAACAAACCCCCCACAGTACGATTTGTGTCAAAGATGTTTCATCCAAATGGTAGGACTGTTGTCTCATATATGTTTAGATTAGCACGTTTAACGTGTTGGTTTGTTTTTAACAGTTTTTTCTTCCTCAGTTTATGCAGACGGCAGTATATGTTTGGACATCCTACAGAATCGGTGGAGTCCCACCTATGACGTATCATCTATTCTCACATCTATCCAGGTAAGAGGTGCCTTTGACCTTATTTTACTGTCTATAAGACCAAAAATGAAGAAAAACAAGGAAATGTCATACAATGAGATATAGAAAAACAAATGAGATTTTTGTTTTTCTTTTAAAAAAAATCTGTCTGTGATGGACAGATAAAATCATTAAATTAAAATCAGGTAAAGTCCTGTACTGTACTGTTTATGGACTTAGTCGCCTTTTTACATGACTGTCAAAAATACATTTCCAAACAAAAGAAGAAATGACCTGTCCACACAATGTGGGTGTGGCCCGTTCACCTGAGAGACAACATGTTACAGTAACAGTGCGGTATGTGACGCAGGTTCCCTGTTTGCCGCTCAGACCTTCTCACCTTCATGGCTCTGTTTCACAGTCTCTGCTCGATGAACCAAACCCCAACAGTCCAGCCAACAGCCAGGCTGCCCAGCTCTACCAGGAGAACAAGCGCGAGTACGAGAAACGCGTGTCCGCCATCGTAGAACAAAGCTGGAGGGACAGTTGACCTGATGGTCCCGACCGCTGCCGTCTCATCGTTAAGCTGTGTGTGCTGCAAGTTTTAGTGGAGTACCTCTGTATCTTTGGGCTCCCTCCCAACCGTTTGATTTTAAGCTTTTATGCACTTTACCTTCAGCCTCCCTTCAATCAATGTTTTCTTTTCTCATTCACCAGGAGGGACTCTTTTTTTTTTTTCCTATTCTACTCCTCATTTCCTGTCCTTTGGGGGAAATGTGCTGAATCTTGCCTTGATGTTTTGTCAATATGGACTTGTGAGCCGTTACCCAAAGCGTCTGGTGTGTTCTAACATGCTGTAGTAACTCTCGTCGTCGAGGATCCTCTTCTCGTGCTCCTGATCGTCTGCTCTGTTCAGTTTGTGTTCACCAGGCTCCAGTGTGGTCAGCCCACTTTTCCCGGGGAGAATGAGCAGTTTCCCGTTCCACCACAAAGTCTCACATCTTCACACCACGTGGTTTGCTGTGCTGTGAATTCCTGTTACATGCATGACAGTAAGAGTGTATTCACGTTCCTTTGCAGTACTCGTGTGTGTATATAGGAAATCTGAAACTGAATTTATGGACAGATTTTGCACTGCTCATCTCCCGTGTCATTTTTTCAGCAGTTGTAAATAAAAAGGCAATTTCATCTTTCCATTGTTTTTGAAATTCAATGTTTTTGTTGCTTTGTTTTTGTTGGGGCTGTAACTGATTTGAACTGTCAGTTGTTATCCAAACTAATCAATTTGTTGTTGGAACTGTACAAAGTAAGGTGAAAAATGACAATGGTATGAATGTTGATGAGAAAAAATTACACACATCTAACAAGCTAAAACTAATATTTATACAGGTGAGTAATATTATATTATACTAATATTCATGCAGGGTCGTCTTTGAATGACTTGTCAAAGAAAAACACCTGAAAACAGCCAGGATTTGCATTGTTTTAGGAGAAACGGTTAATTACAGTGGACTGTGGGGGACGTGACAATAGATTCACTAAAACAAAAGTGAGGCGAGAAATGTTTTATTGTTTATATAACAATATTGATAATGCAGAGGGGGATGTTGCACACTTGGTGAAAATAAGGAGGGACCAACAGGTTACAAACATGCAGGTTGTACTGTATCGTGTCAGTGGTTCCACACAATTTTAGAAAGATCTTTTTTTTACTCAGCTATGTAACAGTTACAAAAATAACTATGTTCAAGATCCCTCTTGTCAGTCTGAGTTAAACAGTAAATGGAATCAAAGAAGACAAGATGAAATTGTTTCACACCAGCGTTCGTTGGAGCAGGCACAACGAGCTACCTGTTGTAAGCGCGCTCCTTCTTGGCCCGTTCTAAGGCCTTGTCCATGGTCTTCTCGTTCTCACCTCTACACTTGGGGCAGTACCACTTTCCCTTGGGCTTATGATGGAGCCCGACGCAGGAGAAATGGAACCACTCGATGGGACATTCATCATTATCGCAGCCGATCATCTCGCCGTACGACACCTGCTCACACAGGCAGTACGTCGGCTCGTCCGGATCGATGGGCAGATCCGGAGGCGACACTTCTCTCTCGGACTTTCCCTTGGAACGTTTCTTCTTCTTGGAAGACGTTTTGGCACGTTTTTCCCTCGATGCCCCGACACCCACTTCCTCAGTGTGATCCAGACTTCCATAACTTTCACGATTTTCTCCATTTTTCTGACGCCTCGATCGTTTCCCTCCAGCTTTGTCGGCACCACCTGAGCCTGGCGTGACCTCGTCGCGCTTTTTGTCTTGGTGGCCAGGTTTGCCAGGGGTGACGGTGGCCGACGACGAGGACACCATGGACGCTGCAGTGGTTGTCGTGGACGTTGTTGTAGGAACATGGCTCTCTGGGACTTCTTGAGATGAAAGCAGAAGTTCAGAATGCCAGTCTAGTTGTCGGGTTCGGTTTTCAACCAACTCCACCTGAAATAAAGGACGTTGATGATTTATTGTGAAAGTTCAGTTCTACGGATAATGAAATGTTTGGTAAAAAAAATATTTTTTAAAAGGTAACGGTTGAGGTTTCTGTTTAAAGCTAAAACTTCCTCTTAATTACACTCTGTAAAATGACACTGGATGTTTGGCCCTCCTTGGCTGAAACCAAACTTGAATAGGAAGGTTTTCTCAACACTTGGGTCCAGTTAGATGTGGATATTTACAAATGAGCAGCTTTCAGGAGGAGCTGCAGGACATCTTACCATCTGACCAGCAATCTGGATCTTTTCGTCCCCGAGCTCTTGACTCCGGATCAGAGCTCTTTGAATGGATAACTGAAGCTTGCGCCTCTGAAGTGAGTCAGATTCCCTGTGATAACGTTCATACGCATCATCAAGCTCCTTCAGAACATCTGCCAACAAAAAAAGGTTGACAGCAGATACATTTGGTTGGTTAATTTGGCATGTGTTCGTAAAAAGGACGTGTACATTTACTTGTAGACACAAGCAGAATTGTTGAGGATTCCTAACCTGTTACTTCATGTACAACTGTGCTGCACAACTACACAGTGAGAGAAATGACACTGACCTACAATGAGTTTCTGTGCAACCTGATACAATCCTTGACATTGTCATCACACAGAAGCACATGATCCCTGTGAACCTCTGAACTCATGATGTCCTGTTGTTCATACAGAATGACTACAGCTTGTGCAACAAAAGCAAAACACAGCGAAAGCTTTGTACCATTACCAAAGTCAGACATTAAGAACCAATCATCATGTGCCATTCAGTAGATTTACATCACATTTTTGTTTTTCAGTCCCGACTAAAACCAAACTTTTGAAATACATGTGAACATGTTAGTACAACTGGAATGGCAAATTTAATTTCCCAGAAAATGCCACTGGGAGTTGAATTACTACTGCAGTTATATATTCAACTGGACCCAAGCAGGCTATGGTGGACCAGCTCCACAGTTCCCATCCATGTGCCGTGACCCAGAAATAAGAGAGGGGACGTGAGCAGAAGACGACGACAACAGGGACGAAACCACGAGACTTAATTATGCTACATCCGCTCAAAGAATTAAACGTTATGAAGGTAACCAATGCTAGAAAGACATGCTAACAACTGGCCGACAGCAAAGGTGGGCGATAAAATGATTCGACGTGTGGACACTGGGACGAGGACACGTGTCCTACTGAATGGCCAAGGCGGTGTAAGTGTGTGTGTGACGCATTAATGTGACACTGATGTGTAGGCGTGTGCAAGACTGAACACGGGTTTTCTACTTCGGGGACAATCAACCATTTTAAATCATAAGGTCATGTGACTGAATACATTTGGTCAACTCTTCAGTACAGACATCAGTGTCCCCTGCTGTCCAGCTTTCTTACCTTGATACCTGGCATCGATTTCCTTCATGAGAGACACGCTCCTCTGTAGGTCAAAAGGCAGAGACTCCACCAGGTCCAAATACTCCTCCACATAATTCACCACAACGTAGCCCGGGTCGCCGTTGGTGGGGTTCAACATGGCAGCTCCGTCTTTACCACAGGACGCTGCCACTCACGCACCTGTTGCACAGAAGTGTTTAAGAATAAAGATTTATTTATTTATTTATTATTCTTTGTAAGGAAGACATTCTGCTCACGTTGGAATGGACAGTTGAAAAATTAGAGTGAACACTGGGTGACTGGAACATGTTGTCTAGCTCGCCAACGCACAGTCCAAGTGATTTACTTTGATGTGTCAAACTTATTCCTGGGGTGAATGATTTTTAACAATCTTAAACAGTCTTGTTTTTCCACTTGTGTATCAGCAGTGACAGTGTGTGAAGTGGGGAAAATGTTAGTGATATTCACAACATCCCTTAATTAAAACATTTAGTCTGGACTTGTGTATTTAACATTTCAACGAGGATTTAAACTTGTTATTATGCTGTTCCTCCTGCACACAAATGTGGTGCAAGTGATTATTCTGGGCCACAGTCAAGAACTGGACAGATCATATGAACAAGGTACTAACATCTCATGAGAAGTGACATTCTGTGTACCAGACAGTACCGGACAGTACCAGCCCACTTCAAACACTGATCAGTGACATTGATTTCTTAAATTATGGCATAATAATCTGTTTCCTCTGTGTCTCTAAGATTTCAGAACATGTGCCCAAATATGGAATGTTGCTCTGTGTGCATATTTTCCACAGACAATAAAAACAAACAAATGTCCTTCCATCCTCTCTCCCTCTGTCCTCATCTTGCAGGCTGCAGGATCCAGATCCAGTTTTTATGATATTATTATTATTATCAGTAACAATAATACT
>JAFBJR010000684.1:66478-108856 GCA_016785285.1 Brachirus orientalis
CCTCTCCTCTGTCCCCCAGTCTTCTGTCCTCCACCTCTCCTCTGTCCACCTGTCTTCTGTCCACCTCTCTTCTGTCCACCTGTCTTCTGTCCTCCATCTCTCCTCTGTCCACCTGTCTTCTGTCCTCCACCTCTCCTCTGTCCACCTGTCTTCTGTCCTCCTCCTCTCCTCTGTCCACCTGTCTTCTGTCCTCCTCTCCTCTGTCCCCCATTTTCCTCTCACCCCAACCGGTCGAGGCAGATGACCGCACATCTTTGAGTCTGGTTCTGTCACAGATTTCTTCCTGTTCAAAGGGAGTTTTTTCACTCCACTGCCCCCTAGTGTTTGCTCATTGTGTGAACTGTTGGGTTTCTTTTCTCTCTGTAATATTGTAAAGGTTTTGGCCTTATTATGTACAGTGCCTTGAGATAATGTATGTTGTGATTTGGTGCTATACAAATAAAATTGAACTGAAGTTAATTAATTAGGACAAACACCTGCTCATTTACTCTCATGAAGCTAAAAGGTATTTAAAATTACCAACAATGTGACTCACAGTAATTATTCTGGTCAGGATAATAATAGTGACTGGACATGTTCATGTCTTCTCAGAAGCATGTGTCATGAAACACCTACTTTTACCTACAGACGTGAGCAAAAACAACTGATTCAATAACTAATTCAGAGACACGTTGAACAACGAGTCCTCAGTTCATATGCATCAGCCTGTTTTTAAACTCACTGTCATGGCCAAGATCATCTAACAGTGGCTTTTACTGTTTCTTTAACGTAGTTAATGGTTTTCATTTAGTTTACACAGCAGCGTTCAATGCACTAAAGATAATTATGGAAACAGCAAACAGTGTGAAAGTGAGTTTCACCAACAATTTTCACAAGAATGAGGTGATGAAAACGCGATGACGTCACATTTATTCATGTGTCCAGCAGCCTTCATCATCCTCACCAGGACTGTCCCAAACACCTACAGGATGAAGATGGTTGAGTAATGTTTTTTTTTTATTAATAAACGACATAAATGAGCTTCAAAACAAAACATTTGGCGTGTGTGTGTGTGTGTGTGTGGACGACGACGTTCCCCTTCAAAATAATGGCCGCGGCGCTCGTGCCATTTCATTTCCTCGCGGATCATCAACTGAGTCCCAGCGAACAACGATGATTAAAGGTGATTAATGGTTAAATGTTAGCGTCAGACTGCGCTAACAAACTTTCCCGTGTTTGAAATCCCGCCAGAAACACATTAAAAGACGGTTTAAATGAACCGGAGTTCACACGAAAACATTTCCAGACTTGACTCAAGAGAAACAGATCGATTCACACATAAATAAACTCCCGTCTCTGAAATTAACAGCGGTTTTCTTTAACGCGACAAAGCTAACGTGTCGAAGGTTGTATTTGTTCAAGTAAAAACCTCCGTGACACTCACGCGACCAGTCAAACTGTTAGACAAAGTAGCTGACGCTAGCCCGGACGCTACTACGCGAATGTCGTATAAACACGACAAAGACAGGCGGCAGAGGACACGGTGCGTTCGCGTGTCTCACAGAAGACATCACCTGTTTGAAGAGGACTTCCTCCGGCGTCGCTTCGTGGCTCACGGTCCTGGTGAACACTCCGTTCCGTGACGCTGCTCCTGTCGCTAACGTGACGGTGGACAGTTGCTAGCTGGCTAGCGCCACAGCGGCTAATGTTAGCTGGTGGCTAAAGTGCCTGAACTAAGAGAAGGGCGACACCGTGAGGCGGGTACAGCAACTGCAGACACAGGCCGATTACGCTGATCAAATAATGATGACTTCAATCCGTTTTAGAGTAAAGTATTTACAGTCGTCGCCATCTGCATCGTCGTCCTCGTCGTCATCATCTTCTTCTTCTCCTTGGTTCATTTGGTTTTGGCATCCAGCTCCACGGGTTTTAGCCCCACCTGCTGGACAGGAGTGAACACGAGGAAAAGACTTGATCGTAGCATTTGACGCGCTTTTCATTTTCACCATTTCCTGATAATTTTGACATAATAGTGTTTTTTTTTATTTTGTTATTTCCAGCTCAGCTCCTAAATTAAGGCTAAAATGCACTTTTTACACAAAAGTGCTACACTCCATTGAAGTGTGCCATTGAAACCCAGTGAAACTTGACTGTCAATCTTTTACCTTAGAAATGATCACTTTTACTACTCTCCACCAGATGGCGTCGTTTTTGTTCATATTCAGTATATGGAGAAAAATATATGCTATTTCCACTAGATGTCACTGTCACAGTTTAAAAATAATTCTTATAATAATTTTGTTTTCATCTGAAAACATGGTGTCATCATAAAAAAACTGGCATTTATAGGGTTTAAATCTTTAAAAATTAGTTAGAATTTGATGTCAATAATGAGGTCAGATGTAGATGAAAAACAAATCAGCTCAGGGAAAGTAGAATATAATAATGTGTAATATTTTGTATAGCTTGCTTTAAAAAATATTATACTATATAATATTAAGTTTGGCCCTAAAAGTTAAATTAATGTAGTAGATTTAACGTGTAAAATGCACCATAAACCAGTAACAATAATAATATGCCAGTTTATGACTAAATCCTCCTCTGTCTCAGTTACTGTGAAGCATCAACTGACCACTGTTACTGCTCAGTTCTGCCTCCTGTAGCTAAAATGAGAATGTGCAATGAAAGAGAGTTGAAAAAGTCACCAGCACAAAACATATTTTTTAAATTATTTATTTTAAAACTGGTATAGATTGCTGCTTTATTTGTGATTCAAATGATCCGAGTGTGAGTCTTTGATGGACATGATAGTACGAGTTGAGACGCAGGAGACATTTTTCATCCTAATGGTCAGTAACTGAGTTGAACTGACTGAGGTCAAACACGACTTTGAGGATCGTCTTTGAAGGGATAGTCCACACCTCTAATCATTTAACTTCTACACAGGAACACCAACCCACCCACCAGAGGCTATATGATCACAGTTTCAAAGAAAGCAACGTTGCATAACTGGGTGTATTTTAGCAACAATATTGATCAAAGTTCACTGTTTTCAGCTTTCAAAAAGCTTTTTAAAGGCAGAGCCAATCTCCTGAATCATGTCAGTGGTGGTGGTGGACCTGCCGTGTCTCTGGAACGCTTGTCTGTTACACCGCCTGGTGAGCGAACAGGCCCCAAACGCTGCAACCAGTGATGGATTCACACTGCAGGACAACAAGGACAAGGAAAGTAGTGGAGGAGGAAATATTAACCTGCACAAACTCTGAGAATCATTTTATTTCTGCAATATAACACTTTCAAAGAGACAATAGTTTTTAGTGTTTGTAGACACTCTGGCCACTAACTCCTGATCAACACCTTAACAACAATACAACAGGAAGAAAGTATCATATTCAAACTGCAACAAGAGCTGAGTGTTTGTGAGCAGAATGACTCACAGAGAGGAAAGTTCAGGTTTGGATCCAAAAGAAACTGAGGTTCTGGTGGTGACGCGCACTTTATATCAATAACAACCACAACAATGATACATTTGTTACCCTGACAACGTTGTGGAGTAAAGTGACACTACAGGAAACTAAGCAACATTGGTGGAGGTTTGCAGTCTCGGGCTGTTTTCTCTAGTTGTTAGTTTCTCTGTCCATAACTGATGCGATTTACTGTTTTCTAAATGTCAGAACTGTTCAAGTTTCTTTCTTGTTTACTATTAAATGAGGAAAAGCATCATCCTCACATGTAAGATGGGAGAATAGTTTAGGGAACTGGGAAATAGTTTAGATTTTAATCTGTTGTTGCAACAGTTGGAGCTCTTCATTTATCATTAACTAAATGTTCTGTAGGTTGGATCAAGCAAGTTTGAACAAACAGCTATTCCAGTTTCATAACCTGATGAAGTGAGAGGTTTTGTAAAAGGTACAAGGTTTATGCACTTTGCAGGTCACATGGTTGAACAGAGAGACGTCCTGGTCTGGACTTTGTAAACAAACGGCCAAACGTGTGTTCACCTTTTGACTGTTCCAGCTGCTGAGGCAGAATAGGCCCAGTGTGCCAGCACTCCCATAGACCCTGACAGGAGGTCACCCTGTCCACCACATCTTCTCCCACTGCCCTCAACACTGCACGAGATCACTGCAAACAAGTCACTGCTTCAGTTGCCAAAGTATTCATTCACATATTAGCATATTAAAAAGTGAAAATCAGCTGCGACACAGTTTGTGTTTGATATGAACCTTTACTGCCGTCCGTTATGAGATCCTGTTCTCCTTTTAGCACCAGTGTCAGGTTGCCCATGGCTACACTGAGCTGTGTGACGCTGCGATGGCGATCGCTGCCGTCCATGGGCTCGTGGTACTAAGACAGTAACACACACACACACACACATAAGCACACAGAATCATAGACATGCTGATGTCATCAGCCAGTGTATGACAGGAATCTGAACCCACCAGTGCCTCATACAGTCGTGTGAACTCCATGTAGTTTGGTGTGAGGATACCTTTCTGGTATCCTTGAATAACAGATGGATGCTGTGTGACGAGCCATAAACCATCCTGTTGAAAACACACACGCACACACAAACACACACACTCAGTAGCTCTGCAAATAAAATCTGTGTGTCCAACAAATGCAGCTGGAACTGAAGACTTACAGCATCGATGACTATAGGGATGTCTCTGGCTTTAGACTTCTCTATCACCTCCTGAAAGAAAATAAAAGACTTTTGTAAAGAAAAAGTGATACATTATCACATTTGACAAGAAGGGCTGCAGTTACAACACTGTCCTCAGAGGATTCAATTCTAGTGTTCAGTTTATATACACATCCTAACAGCAGAAAGATGGAGGCACCAGTGCAGCCCTGAGAGATCCAACAAGGGGAGAGCGCCACCTACTGTACATCATCCTGGGTGTGTCTCCAATGACCAATGACGACAACATTATGTTCATAATCAGTCCGATCTGTCAACGTGTGAGTGAATCATGGACAGAACAAAGGAGAACAAGTGTGGACACATGAAAATTAAATAACTGTGGCTTGTTCTGACTGTGATGTCACATCGCAGCCTGTCTTTGTCCTGTGTGTGTTTGTAATTTTAATTTGTTTGTACATGTCAAATTAATGAATAAAAGGTTGTCTTGTATAAATACTGTGAAACTGCAGCGGGTCAGAGGTCGGGACATCAGCTGAGTAGGAAGGATGGGCTGTGTTCATGTGTCCCTAAACCACCTCCTAATGTGTTTTTTGTGAATTGGGTCTGAGGAGGCATTCAGAACACATTTGTGTGTTCAGACCGGTACTGGGCTCCGCCTGAATGTGATCCGATCACTCACGACTACGTTATGACCAGCTCTGATCAGGGTCTGTGGAACCGCAGTGGGTCAGCGGATTGTTCTTCCTGACTTCCTGAGGACAGATTTGCAGAATGTGGTCACGTGTGTCGTCCCCAGAGAGAGAGACACAAAGTCAGGAAAAGCTGGGGAAATAAAAGCACAACACAGCAGCTGTGATGTGAAATCTGAATTTAACTATTTGAAAACGGAAATCAAGGGTCACCAGTATTCTGCAAATGGGCTGAGAAGTGCACAAATACTTTCAGTTCACTGTGAGACTGCAGCAGCAGGTCACATGATGTCGGCCGAGGACGCCGTCTCTAATCCTCCAATTCATCCTGAGGACAGATTTGCGTTCACACATGTTCAGGAATGTGGCCACGAGTTCAGGCCACATCTGAATGTTTCTTGAAATCAGAGCTACATTCACTTTGAGCTGTCCACTTGTGTTCGGATCCCTCAGGTGTCTCTCATCACTAAAGCCATGTTTTCTGTGAAATGACACTGAACTTTCTTCTAAGTCACAGGGAGCCACAGACAACATCTGATGCAGTGGTGTGCAGTTCAACAATGGTTACAAATTAAATCAAATAGGATTCATAAATGTAAAGTAAAGGCTCAAGTTCAAGGGAGAGTGAAATATTCCACATGCCTTGGCTGTGTTGAGTAATAAGTCTTCTCTCCCTAGACCTGGTCCCACCACAAGGCCGTGGAGTCTTGGCAGCCACTTTTCAATCTCTTCAACTGCATTAGGACTGTCCCTTGATACACACACACACACACACACACACACAAAAGAGGAAACGCATTTGATGGATGATCTTAATCCCAACAGTCAGAAGGAATTCTGCCTATTCCATCACAACGATAAAAATAAAAGGTCTCCACACTCATGCAACAGTCATGACACAATTTCGGAGCCTATAAATGACAGTCTATTGTGAAATGATTGTGAGGATCACATCAACTTTTTACTTTCATTCCATTACTATAAGCAACTGCAAATAGTGACCTTACAGTCGTTTTAAAGGACCAGGACTTAAATCCTGGTCCTCGTGGACCCTGTCCTGCATGTAGGACTTGTTTCAACTGAAGCCCAAATCAGATTTTTCAACATGTATCTAGCTTCATTTCTGTGGCAGCCTGGACAGCTAAAAAACACGATATCTGATTTTTCCAAAGCTGATTAAAACCACGTATGATTCTGATCGGATATTTACAGATCCGTCTCCATGGGAACATCTCGGTCGCTCAGATGGGATTTCAAAGCGTCTTCTGCGTCACTCGCGGGGTGACTCGAACAACAACAGCAACAAGGAAACAGGCTCGGGTTTCTGTCGTCCGTTTGTTTCAATCCATGTGGAAGACCAGACGGGACAATCCAGATCCCGGTTGGATATGATTACAAATGTGATTTGGGCTGCAGTCTAAACAAAACACCTGGCGTTTCCCTGCTGCAACACACTGGATTCAAACTTTCAGCTCATCACAAGCAAAGCAAAAGCCTGACAACAACCCACTCATGTCAAACGGGTGTGTTGAGCAGGGAAACATCCAAAACACGCAGGACAGGGGTCCGTGCAAACACTGCTTAAAGAGATTGTTATAAAGCATAACTGTCTGATAATGTATTTTGAAAGAGTTATTAGACATTAGATAAGTCTTTCTGTACTTTATCTGGATAAATATGTGCAACTAATTGAACAGAAAGTCCTGTACTTACAGAACAGGATGGACAATGAGCTCTGGACTGTATGATTTGATCACAGTCGCGGCATCTTTGGTGCAGAAGACATGAGACAAGTCGGCGCCCTAGAGACAAGACAAAAGAAAGGCAAGGTCTCGGCACCAGAACCAGATTTCTACTATAATTTATAGACTCGGTAAAGTGAGTGCTTCATCTGTTGGAGTTAGTATTTACCACTTTCAGTGCAGAAATGGCAGCAAAGTATGGAGCTCCAGTATAGCTTTGAAGGATGAAGACAAGAAAAATTAGGACAAATCATCTCTCCACTAACTAAATAAATCTAGGTTGTGGTTAGACTTTTGTGTCACATACTCCTGGCATCCTCCAATGATCCCAATGCGGCCATCTTGTCCCTTGTGCTTCTTGGAAGTCAGTGGAGGGACTGTTCTCTTTACTAGTGCCATGAAATCATCCTCCATGCCTCGGTGTGATGAGGCCCCCAAGCTGTAGTAGCGCTCCAACACTAAGGAAATAAACCAGGAAATTATTTAACAGGCCAGAGTCAGACAGCAGCTAATCTTTCATGGACACAAAAACAACAACAATGAATACAAATACAGCGAATGTCCTGTAAATAAAGACTAATAGTTAAATGTCAGCAGGAGAGAATGAGAGCTGACACGCATGTAACTCCCATGACTTCTTCACACGGTCCACCGCCAGACTACACATCAAACAAAAACCAATACCTAATCCTTGGGGAACTGAGTCAAACAGTTGACTATGTTGAGTCAAACAGTCCATCTGGGGCGAAGAGCGTCGGACATGACTGGACTGGCCACGCGTGCATGACGGGGAGGCACTGGAGAGAGAAGGTGCAGGGGCAGCAGGAGTGTTCTTGGAGGGCGTGGTGGCAGAGCTGGGTCTGGTGGAGGAAATGCTGGAGAACATCTGGCCGAGCATCTGAAGCATGTGCAGCTCCCTGGCGTGTTCAGCCTCTCTGCGGCGGTCTTCTGCCTGCAGGCGCTGCTCCTCCATCCGATAAAAACTGTCTTCAGCCTGGGCGCTCTGTTCCAGGAACTGCTCCATTAGCTTCTCCATGGGGAAGTTAGCACGCCTCTTTCTGGGTCTTTTAGGTGGTCTAGCTGGCAGACTCGAGGCCGACTGGCTGCTGTTGTGTGGTCGTACTGAAGTGCCTTCAGAAGAGAGGGGTGAGATGTTATCTGTTCATCTTTGAAAAGGCTGCAATCAAACAATCATAGCAGAAACTACACACTCCTTTTCCACAACTCTGTAAATGCATAGTTATGTGTGTTTCCATCCACTGCTGACGAGCAAATAGTGGAAATTAATGAACCAAACAGTAGGTTTCACCAAAGAGGAAGGATAAGAATGCTCATTTTCAAACTGTCTATTCTGACTCAGATGTTTTTATGACCAAATAAAAATGCCTGTGAACCCCCTGAGTGTAATCCCTTAAAGAAATAGTTCAGGTGTTTTTTAATCAAGTATTGACACATTAACAACACAGACTTTGCTGAGCGCATGCCACTGTTAATCCACAGCGTTCACCAGGAAAAACAGTGTTTGGCCTTTTAACAAAAGCCTGACTTAATGTACTCAATGCCTGCTTAAATCTACTAGATCTTAAAAATATGAGTGTCACTTCTCCAGGAGGAAAGTGGAGTTTGCAAATCGCTCACTCCCATCACTCAGTCCAAATGTGTTACACTGTGACTCTGGTGCTTCAAATCCTTGACCCCACATTGACCTCAGTCACTCAGACTGACCTCAGTCACACAAATGGACCTCAGTCACTCAGACTGACCTCAGTCACACAGACTGACCTCAGTCACACAAACGGACCTCAGTCACTCAGACTGACCTCAGTCACACAAACGGACCTCAGTCACTCAGACTGACCTCAGTCACACAGACTGACCTCAGTCACACAGACTGACCTCAGTCACTCAGACTGACCTCAGTCACTCAGACTGACCTCAGTCACTTCACACAGACTGACCTCAGTCACACAGACTGACCTCAGTCACACAGACCTACCTCAGTCACACAAACGGACCTCAGTCACTCAGACTGACCTCAGTCACACAGACCTACCTCAGTCACACAAACGGACCTCAGTCACTCAGACTGACCTCAGTCACACAGACTGACCTCAGTCACACAGACTGACCTCAGTCACACAGACTGACCTCAGTCACACAGACTGAAGCAGCTAAAGAGCACCTCCAGTGTGAATAATAAAATGCTTTTGTGAGGTTTACAAACTTACATTTCCAGATGAAAAAGAGCTGACAAACATTGACATAAAGCTCAGAACTTAACCTGAGAATATGACAGACTTAAGCAGGCGTTGGTATTTGTGCAGATCCCTTCTGTTTCCTTGTGTCGCCACCGACGCTTCAAGTTTTATTGATACAGTGTCCACGACCAGATGGAACATCCGTGTTAATGTCCCTTTAACACGGATGAACGAGTGAATGGAGGCGACACTTACTGCTGTTTCCCACTGTCACTTTCACAGGGACGGGGATGGGGATGGTCGGATACTCCAGCTTCACCTCCGTCTCCGCAGGATAAGGACACTCCCCTGTGCTCTCGGAGAACGCATCGGGAGCGTCTTCTCCATCCTCCTCCAGGCCGTCCACGGCCTCCTCTGCTCCCGCCCCGCCGTCTATGAACTCCTGGGGGTCAAGCACGGGCCGGTTGCTCAGAATCCCCTCCATGATGTCGTAAAACTTGCATATCTTGTGATACTGGCCGTTGTTCCGCAGGTTGCCCTCCTTCGCCAGCAGGTACTGTCTCTTGAGGCTTTTGATCCGCACCCTGCATTGTTCCGGCGTCCTCTCGAAGCCCATCGCTCCGAGCCTCCGGGCGACGTCGCGGTACACGAAGCTGTTGCGGAAGTTTCCATCCAGCGCCGTCTGGATGTCCTGCTCCCCCCAGATGTTCAACAGGGTCCTCGTCTCCACGTCCGACCACAGGAAGCCCCGCGTCGGGTTCGCTTGCATCGTGGCTCAGCACAGGTGCGGGTCAGCTCGGCTCGGCCCGGCCGCTCGTGTGGACACACGGAGTTGGACGGAGATGATGTTGATGGCTCTGCGGATTATGACGGACGTCTGAGCCGCATCAGAGTCGCGGGGCGCCGCTGTCCCTCGCACCGTCAGCGCCGAAGAGTGGACGTAGGAGCAGCTCACGGGGACTTACCGATGTGGTAATCATTGTTTTAACCGGAAAACCTTCGCAATAACATGTAATATCAACTATTTAAACGCGAGCTAAAGCCCGTTCGTCTCACTTCGTCCTTTTACGTCGCTGCTAAAACGCGTCGCGTTCGACTTTGACTCGAACTGACTCTGGGTCAGCTTCCCGATCTGTTTTCACTCCTTCAGCTTCACTGGACACATTTCCAAACCGACCCGTGATCAGTCCTGGGGGGGGGGGGGGGGGGGCCCCCTTTTCCGGGGGGGGGGGGGGGGGGGGGGGGTTCACCTTTTACCCCGCCTGCTCCCCGCCCGTGCCCGGCGTCTGCTGGGTCCTAAAACCCCGACGATAACGAACCCAACCGGGTCTGAAATCATACTCGCCGCCAACATGAGTGTCGCTAAGCTAACTCATGACGTAGCAGTGAATCATGTGGTACTGTGTGGTACTGTGTGGTACTATGTGGTACTGTGTGGTACTGTGTGGTACTATGTGGTACTATGTGGTACTATGACTCTGTACACTTTACCTTTAAAGTTCAAACACACCAGTGTAGCGACAAGCGACAGCGCGAGTGTGATAAAGGAGAAGGCGAGCGAGTGAATCTGCTGCGGCATCTGTCTGTACGACGCGTCTGCTTCTTCTTACCCAGGCTGACTGTACGTCTCTGCGGGGACACGTGAGAACACACGGCCCTGATCATGGAGCCAGTCCGTGGGTAAATGCACGGACGACAGCGGCAGCAGCGCGAGCAGGAACCGACT
Source organism: Brachirus orientalis (assembly GCA_016785285.1). NCBI lineage: Eukaryota > Metazoa > Chordata > Actinopteri > Pleuronectiformes > Soleidae > Brachirus > Brachirus orientalis. The sequence goes on from JAFBJR010000684.1 coordinate 77,461, forward strand.
TTCAGGTGCCTTCAAAGCCGCCTCGGAAATGTGTGAATTCCCGCAGAGTGCAGCTCAACGGTGTCCGGCTTCAGCTGCAGTTCATCGAATGACCACTAGGCCTGCTGTCCTGGAAACACAAATGAGACAAAAAACACGGGCATGTCAAGCGATCTCAAGTAAAATAATAGCATAATAACCCAGTAATCAACAAGAACCTTTGTTTAACATTTAATAAAGCATCTTTTCACAAAACATATCATGAAAAAAAGGAACTGAAATTTGTTGAGAAAAATCAGTGCAATTTCAACAATATTATGCCCAGGTTCACCATTTACAACTTACAGGTCACAGTGGATCTACAAAAGCACGACACGTTTAGTCACAGCTATCTGGAAATGAAAAATTTCATCCTGCAGACTGGATTAGATCCTCTGGTGGGCCAGTTCTGGCCCATGGGCCGTATGTTTGACACCCCTGCACCCCTGCTCTAATACAAGTAACATTCTCTTTATTTGCCAAGAGATTAGAACATCTATCTATCTATCTATCTATCTATCTATCTATCTATCTATCTATCTATCTATCTATCTATCTATCTATCTATCTATCTATCTATCTATTTGTGTGTGTGTGGCTGGTCTTCCTCATGTTGTGGGGACCTAAATGTGTCTCCACACTCACATTATGGGGACTTGTCTTCCTTATGGGGACAAAAATCAAGTCCCCATAACGTAAATGACTCCATTTTAAGGTGAAGACATGTTTTACAGTTAGGCTGAGGTTAGGGTTAGGTTAAGGTTAGGGTCAGGGTTAGGGTTAGGACACTAGTAATTATGGTTAAGGTTAGAGTAAGTCTGCAGGAAATGAATGGAAGTCAATGGAATGTCCTCTGAAGTCATGGATAATAATAAACCTAATAGAATGAGGACATTTTGGGAAAGTGAAGACAAAACATCTTTCTGCAGCTCATTTCTGTTTTATTTTCCTTATATTATTAATCTGTCTTTCACAGCAGATTCCTTGTACAGCGTAAACTCTACCTGACAATAAACCTGATGTGACTGTGACAGTAACACGTGTTAACAGTGTCAAACAAGACTGAAGAGCTGCATTTGTTTTTTTAACTCGAGAGAGAAAAGTGGGTCAAATGTCTGTGATGTCAGATCAAAGCTCCAGTCCAGCAAGAAAGACCCTGGGTTCAGCCTTGCAGGTACCACAAATAATACTCTCATATTTGGTGAAAATCATAAACATGACCTAAATTACGCTTTTGTTTAATATTTCCAATGTGTTTATTTTGCAAAAAATAAAACAAAACGAATAAGGAAACTAAATATGTCTTTATCAATATTTTGTACCCTTTCTTAGTGATTTTTTCTATTCATGTTATACGAGTACACTTCCATATAATTTCATATGCATCAATTATATTTCATCTTATATAATTACATTAATTTATTTACCCCATGTCCCACAACACTTTTTCTCTTTTTATTCTGCTGCTTGTTTAATGTTTCATAATAATACAATTGTGTTTAATTTCAATACCCTTAATTATTAACAACATTTCATTGTTGTTTACGCCCAACCTTCTATAAAGTGGTAAAAAAAAAAGTACTAAAATAAAACAAAATTATATAGATTTAGTCATTCCATTGTTTGTAACCCACTTTCAAGTTAATAAAACAATATTGTAGTATGTGGATCTAAAGATGGACAAGTCTGCAAATGTGTCCTGTCCTTCTTCATGTACACATGACTTCATTTAAGTGTCGGGAAGGACTTTCCACATTTCAAACACAAGTTTGTTGAGGTTTTCAATATTGAATTTGACACAGACTTTGGATGTGACGCACAAAATAAAAAAAAACCCCGGATGTTCACTTTGAAAGAAAATATGAAAATAAAATAAAAACTATATATTCAAAGCCACATGGGAACGAAAAAAGAAGAACAAAAAGTCGCGCGGTGCGTTCACGTGCTGCCAGCAGCGAGCCTGGTAGGCAAGACTCAGGGTCGAAAACCCCCGTACACAGTTTTTAGCTTTTCACCTACTTCCTGTTTTACCTCCGTTACTTTACGAATTTGACGTAACTCAGGACAGTCACGTAAACGCAGACGAACCGCCGTCCTAACAATGGCGTCTGTGCGAGGAATTCACGAAAAGAGTCGTTAAACTATTTATGATGTTTATTTTTAAACCAATTAGACTGTGTTTAAGTTCCACGTCAAGATAACGAGGACTTTTAAAAAACAACAAGAGCTCCCGCTGTCATCATCATCATCATCATCGTCGTCATCATCATCGTCACTATGCCCGAGGCGTCGAAGATGAAGAAGCCCGACGTCAAGGTGGTTCTGCTGGGGGACATGAACGTGGGGAAGACGTCTCTGCTCCACAGGTACACGGAGAGAAGGTTCACGGACACCATCAGCACCGTCGGCGGGGCCTTCTTCCTCAAACAGTGGGGACCGTACCACATCTCACTGTGGGACACGGCCGGTAACTCACCCACCTGCTTCCGTGTTTGTGATGACCCTGTCACGGGTCGGTAACTCACCCACCTGCTTCCGTGTTTGTGATGACCCTGTCACGGGGTCGGTAACTCACCCACCTGCTTCCGTGTTTGTGATGACCCTGTCACGGGTCAGCCTGGTCTGTGTTCACATGTCCTGTAAGCTCCATTTTTCAGGACAGAGCAGGGTCAAAACAACATGCTAGTCCAGCTTAATCTTAATCCCATTATACTCTAATATCAGATTCCCCGGGTTTCTAAGGGACTCCCCTCTGTAACTCGGGCAGTTTGGTTTAGGGCTGAAACAATTACTTGATTAATCAACTGTGAATCGATTTAACAAAATAATCAATTCATCAGAGTGTTTTTAAAGTATTCAAACCAGTTTCTATAATTTTCAGCTTCTTAAATGTGAATATTTTCTGGTTTCTTTGCGCCAAATAACAAAGAAATGATTCAAACGGAATTTTGTGTGTAGTGATGAAGGGAGATTATTAGAGGCAGATATCCATCCTGTAAATATAAATAGAGATGATCTGGATAGTGACAGTCTGAGGAAAATTTGAAATATGTGTGAAAAGTACGTGATTGGATTTGGTCTAATTTAGAATCAAATTCTGTTTATTACGCTTACAGACAGTAATATTATTACTGAATATTTTAAATAACTTTCAGAGAAGCCAGTAAGTCGACTCTCATGAATGATCAGCTCAGATTTAGGTTGTTATCATAATAAATGATCCGTTCAGACTGATCAGCTGTTTACCCTGTTCCTCTAAATGATCACATGACAACGTTGTGACAGGAGAACTTTGACCTGTCTTTCCTCAAATTGTGTCATACAGTACTTTCCAGAAAGGTTTTAAATAATTAACATTAGATATATTTTTGGGTGTCGGATAAAACAATGAATTTGAAGAACAACATGATGAACACACGAGTTGAAAATGATCTTTAGCTGCTATTTTATTACATATATCATGATAATAGTCTGATACGACAAAGTCCGCAGTAAATTCCATCTTCATATATTCTTCACTTTTTTGCACTATTTCAATTGCATTGTGGTCAAAATGAAGGTGGATGTGTTGGTAAATACCCCGCTGGTATAAAGAGTTTCCTGGTTTAAATGACAAGAATGATGAGAAATGTTCACCTTTGTTGGGATTTAATGCAGGACTGTTGTTGACACGTTCACGTTGACACATTATTGATGTTATTGATCACATTAGCTGTGGTTCTGTTCAGCGTTGAAGCCGTCACACGCCGAATACACCTGTGTTTTTCATACTCTGACATGTTGAAACATTCACTGTGACATTTAAGACTGAGCTCAGCGTTCCACATAAACTGGAGGACGAGAGACGTCCCCAGTGGAAATGTGTCCACACACAATGTTGGCTTTCAAGACTCTTGCATATTTCAGCCACAAAGGTTGTTTGTGTTTTCAAACTCCTGATAGTCAGACAGAATTTCTCCCTGTGCCGTGTTTTTACTACGTTATAGTCCTAACGTCTCTGAGTTCATGAGAGTTGGGTGGTTTTTCTTCACCTTCCTGTATTTGATATATACTGTTATATTTTATATAATGTTATTATTTTCATTGTTGTAGTTACATTGTATTAAACTGAGCACCAGCTGATGGTGATTGTTCCAAACGACATCTCCTGGTACTTGTACAGTGACGATGAAGGAATCTAATCCAATCCAATGTAATCTACTCTCCTCAGGTCGGGAACAGTTTCACGGGTTGGGCTCCATGTACTGTCGAGGTGCCTCCGCTGTCATCCTTACGTACGATGTGACCAACTGGCAGAGCTTGGCCGAGCTGGAGGAGCGCTTCCTGTCCCTGACTGACACTGCGAGCCCTGACTGCATCTACGCCGTAGTGGGCAACAAGGTTGACCTCACTGACCCTAAAGCCCAGCTGTCCCAGGAGTCAGCTGGAGTTTGTGAGGACCAGAGCGAGCACGTGGAGGACAGGACAGAACCACAGGTCCTGTCTGCATGTCCCACACCTCCGGCGTCCCCTGCGTCCCTCTGTGGGACGACCGTACACAAACAGGTCGCCCATGAGGATGCGATGGCTCTCTATGGGAGAATACTGCGATATAAGGGCCTGGAGGAAAAGAGCAGCCTGCCTGCAGAGAGGATGTGCTTTGAGACGAGCGCCAAGACGGGCTACAATGTGGATGCTTTGTTTGAGACGTTGTTTGATTTGGTGCTGCCTTCAATTCTGAGGAAGAGGAATGAGAACCAAGAGTCTCCTACGGTTGATCTGGAGGAGTGCAGGGGAGCCAGCAAGAGGGCCAGATCCTGCTGCTAGAGCCGTACATTTGTTTTAACAAAGGACAATCAACAGGTGGATGTGAGCAACAAACACATACTGTGTTGGTAGCACTTACTGCTGCCTTGACTGAGAGCCAATAGCATTCATGACTTATGTTACACACATGTCCAGATGTCCATTTCCTATGTCAGGACACTAAATGAAATGAGTATTGTTGTCACTTTGTGCCTTGAAATCTTCCACGGTAATGACTGAAACTGCACTTGTATCCCAATAATGTGTCTGTGGGCGAATAAAACACATATGTGAATCACTGCTATTTTTTCAAATTTTAACTTAACCTGCACTAAATCTGTTTGTTGTGCAGCACTATTCACCGTTTGTTACAGTTGCACTACAGCGTTTTTCAAAATCACACTTGTTTTCTTACTATAATGTTCTGTCACTAGTTTGATACTGATCTTTATATTTGCCACTTTTGTCAATCTTTCTAATGAGTGTAAATGATAAAAAACCTGTGCCAATTTTTTACACACGCTGTCATAATAAAGATTTTTATTTTGCAGTTTGTGGAGTTTGTTGGATTAAGACGAGCTTGTGTGAGGAAAAACAAGACAAACATACAACAGGACATTTAATCTTTACAGTCCAATGAAATTACCATGTTATGAACCATAATTACATTCCATTTAAAACAAACGTCATTATTTCTCAATTGTAGTCAAAGAGTTAATTTATGTCTGACCTACCGTACTTTTTTAGTTTGGTTAAAATACTGTGTGACCAGAGCAGGGATTTTCAGTTTTCAGACCTTGGACCCAGACTGTTTTACAGTCTGTCTGTCCTGCTGGCAGCTCCATAATCAGTGGGTTGGAAAAGCACGATGACTGTGACACGAGTAATGTTAGATACAGAGATACACATGTTACAACTCTTACTTAAAGGGGGTCAAGTTCATTCAGCTGGTATAAATACAAAGACAATCAGTGCATTATAGGAAAACTGAAGAGCTAGTTGATAAATGCATTAAGGTTAAAGGACTGTCATGGTATAAAAATAAGTTTTACAAGAGCAATGGGATAAAAGCAGGATAATTCTGTCAATAGTAATTGTATCAACACACACACACACACACACACACACTCTTCAGGTGGATGAGAGGCAGAGTTAGTGGCTTCATGGTTTGTTCACCCAGAACAATAACAACATTATAGTGCATTAACACAAGCGTCTTTGGTTCAGCTGTAGCAGACAGTCACTGATGTGTGTCAAAGTAGCTGAGGTAATAAGTTAAAACAATAAGCACCAATCCACATGTCACATACAAATACATTTCCCATAATGCTGTTGGCTTCATTATGGGGCCTCTCTCTCTCTCCTCATCCATCTACAGTGGGACATATTATTCAAAGCTCAATGATTCACAAGGTTATTGCATATCTGGGCTCCATGGTGGGGGGTTTGTTTTCATTTGCTGTGACCTAAGTGAGTATTTTAGATCCTCAGTCAAGTCTTTCATAAGTTCTTCATGCAGACCTGGCAGCGGCTGATGCGTGACAGGAGCTGGCCCGCTTTGAGTGTCTCTGCTGCTGGTTCAGCATGGAACGGCTGCTCGATGGAGGTTAACCAGAAGCTGTTCTTGTTGGCGAAGTAGTGGCACGTCCCTTTGGCCCCGTTACACTCGATGAACGGTGTTGTGCGGAAATCCTCCAGGCAGGAGCCAGGCGACGACAAGGACTGGCCTCCGCCTTCACTTCCTGCTGCTGTATGCTGTTCAGACAAGAGACAAAACAGTAAAACAACAACAAACTCATCCTCACTCACCCATTTTCTGCCGCTTTATCCACTGAGGGTCACGGGGGGCGCTGGTGCCTAACTCCAGCTGACATAGGGCGAGAGGCAGGGTACGCCCTGGACAGGTCGCCAGTCCATCACAGCAAACTCATATAACCCAAATAACAGCTATTTTTCTGGTTTTTGTTGTTTGTAATTCTAATAAACATGTACACATGCACACTGTTCCACTGCCATAAATACTAGATAGATCCTGTCTGTGTAATAACAGTGGTCAAAAAACAACTAATATTAGTGACCTAATGTCTTTTGTTGGAATAACTGGTCCATTGTGTAACATTTACTTTGGTTTATTAGCTGAAATGGAATGAACTTCCCATGAATGCGTTTGTAAAATAAAATTAGATCTGTAAATATACGTCAGGGCCACATAGTTGGTGTAGTGGTTAGCACTCTTGCCTTTGCAGCAAGAGGTCCCGGGTTCGCGACCCGGTTTTCACCGGGTACTCTGGCTTCCCCCCCACAGTTCAAAAACATGCCGATTTGGGGATTAGGACAATCGGATAATCTAAATTGCCCATAATGTGAGAGTGAATGATTGACCCATGTCAGCTGGAGTTAGGCCCCAGTGCCCCCTGCAACCCTCATGTGGAGGATAAATGTACGTCAGACCAGGGCCACCATTTTGAAGCAGAAACTTGCGAATAGAAGACAAATCCGCTCAGATACATAAACATAAAGCAAATGGAAAAGTGGAGAGAACAGTGAAGGCCTCCATAGTTCCCTGATGTCCTCGGGAAAGGCAGGGTCAAGTGAAGATTCCCTGTTTAATTAAATCAGCACTCACCATGAGGAAGGAGTAGCCAATCCACAGGCTCCGCCAGCCCACAGGACACCGTGGGATCGTGATGTCCTGGCTGTGGACAGCAATGGCAACCGATGGAGCCTCGCACACTGAGCAGCGGCTGATGTATGGTTTAATTTCGCCCTCCTCCACGGGCATCATCGGAAGAGGCGCAGTTGTTGACAACCAGTAGGACTTATCATTTCTGCTGGCATAGTAACAAAGGTCTCCAGGGTTGCAGTAGAGGAAGGGCATGGTGCTGAACTTAGGGAGGCAGGAACCAGCCAAACCTGAAAAGTACAAGCCGCCACACTGTGCTAAAACTGCCAAATATGGAATAACAGCAAATGCTGAAACACAGTTGCACAAGTAGAGAAAAATAAAAGAGTTAGTGGAATAAGGAGGCAATGTTGATTATCCAGTCACTCAGACCAGACGGAGCAACAAACTCTAATTTATTATAACGTCACCACTTTTTTGTAATATAAAAAATGTGTTTATTCTTCTTCCAAAACATACATTATCGCAACTGGAGCAAGTAATTTTATCATTTGGAGACTTGTGTGGTGTGACAAAGTAAAAATCAAACATGAACAGGCAATAATTAATCCCACCGTGAATCAGTTTTATCACTAAGATCTAATGAGTCCTAATATATTCTGACAGGACTGTACTTTAACAACCTCACGGTGACTGATTTAGTCTGATGTACCAAAACCCGACTAGTACCTAACAGAATTTTGAAGCAGTCATTTTATGGAAACTATATTTTCGTCCCCACCTACCGAGATCCTGGTTGTGAGCCTTTTCCTGGCCTTCGAAGTACAGCAGGCTGTAGCCGTCCCACAGTTTGGACATTCCCACAGGACACATGGGCTTCTGGTCAGACTGACTGTGTTTCACCAGCAAGTACCCAACGCTGACGCTGCGACCAGGCATACCAGGTAACCCAGGGATCCCAGGGTTGCCACGGTGACCTATTGAACAATGTGAAGTCAGAGTGGTGTTTTCAAAAGACCTTTATCCTTCATAAAATATCCAATCCAAAAATAGAAAAACTGTACATGTTTTCACACTGCATGGTTTATGATGGATATGAGTAATTTTGATATGGACACACTGAACATTAATGTATCTGAAAATAGTCTTTTTTAAGTACATTAAAAACTTTTAAACTGTAGAAAACGACAGATTTAACTTGAGAAAGTACTAAGAGAGGGCAAACCATTTTGCATAACCAAATTATACAGTAACACAGACCCACAGTGCTAAACAAATGTTATTTACTGTTATTTATTTTACAAATAAACTGAATTCACCTTTTAATACTCAAATGTGAGCTGACTGACGGGGCTTCTTCTCTGAGGATTTAATCAAGCTTAACATTCAACCACTAAAACTCATTTTTCTCTTCAGTTAATTTCACATCTTAATCAAGAAATAATAATGTTCCTTACTATTTTTTTTTTTTACTATTTACTAAATTTTAAAATTCATGGATAACAATACTACCTTATATTTATGCATTAAAAATATCATTTTGGTTAAATAGCTTCTACAAACTGGTGTATTAAACATTACAGAAACATTAAAAATCACCATTGTTAATTTAGGGCAGCTGTGACGTAAACCTTACATTGTTTTCTGCACTTAAATCATCTTTTAACAACACTATATATGGGAGATTATCACACAATTTACTTTCAAACCAAATGTGACATTTTTAAAAATGTTTTTGATGAAGATTTTGAAAAATCCTTCATTCATATCGAGTTCACCACCAAAATCTAATAATTTCTTCCTTGGTCCATAATCTACATCCCTAGAGTTAAGATGGAGTAGGTAACAGTGTTCAGTTCAGAAACTGCTGGTTTGTTAACTAAAACTGAATACTGCTTCCCGCTTTGTTTCCTTTAATCCACATGTCAGACGCACCTTCTATGCCTTGCAGACCGGGGTGGCCTATTTGTCCAAGCCCTCCACGGAATCCCGGTGTTCCCGGTGTGCCGCTGATACCCGGCATGCCCTTCGGCCCAATAGATCCCATGAAACCTGTACAGTAACAGGTTTACATGGATGTAGATGGGACAGGAGTTGTATTTGAGGGCTGCTCAACAACAGATGTTTGATTATAACAACTAACCTGGATCACCAGGAGGACCCTGTGGCCCTGGTTCTCCTCTAATCCCCCCAGGCCCACGGATACCCTGTGGTCCTGGTGGACCCCTTTCTCCTGGAATACTGATTGGAATTGGAGGAAGACCCTGGGCACCTGGAATTCCAGGAAAACCTGCAGCAGAGATGGATGATGTTATGACCAAGAGAAATGATTTTTAACTGGGCAGTGGGTACGTTAGTGTGTAATTCACCTGGCACTCCAGTGTTTCCTTTTGTACCGGCTGGACCTCTTTCTCCCTTTGCACCATTAATCCCAGGAACTCCCATTAGCCCTTGCTCTCCTTTCACCCCTGAAAGACAATAGCATATCAAGAGTGACAATGCCGCAGATCAACACAACAAACAACTTGTGTATCATCTTCAGTTAGTTTTTGTTGATAATTATTTGTGGTATTATGAAATATATTTCCTCTTCATATTTCTGTTTCTATTGCCAGCCATTATTGCCATTATTTTATTATACTATTATACAGTACTGGTATTGTGTAATTTATTATGTTTCGTTGACATTTATCTGATATCAAGGATTTATCAGCATATTTTATTATATTAAGGTGTAAAATGACCATCATAATTCATTAAAGATCGAGATCATATGAACTACAAAAAGACTGCGCTGCCACCAAATTGCAGAAAAATATAAAATGCATCCATTTCAAAGTGTTCTAAGAGAAAGATATTGTGATTTTGGTGTAAGGTTACACTTTGTATCTTAGATTTACTATTTATTTTGACTTTAAGGGCTCTAATTTCATGGCGCAGCGCAAGATGGCACAGCCCGCGCAGTGATATTTTCGTCCAGCGCAACACCATGCGCAGTGTATTTGCTTCTCTCTAAGTCTTTGTTTATTATGCAAATAGTCAAATAAGGTGCATGTCACGATCTTTGCAGTTTACTTGATCTTGAGACATGATGTTGTTAAGATGCTGTAGCAACTGAATGCCGTGGTACAGTAACCAAAGCACTGGTTAAGGCTTAAACATGAGAAGATTTCATTTTTCATTCATACCTTTTTTACCAGAGACACCATTTGGTCCCCTGTATCCAAAAGAACCTGGATCACCTTTGAATCCTTTCCTACCAGGGATTCCAGGAAATCCATTGGAACCCAGAACACCCTTTTCTCCAGGGGGAGCATCCACGCCAGGAAATCCTCTGGGTCCAGGGAAACCTGAAGAGCAAATCCAAAGAAACACACTGTCTGGCTGAAAAAGAAGTCGCCAAATATTAGGTTACGCAATCTAATATTTGGTTTGACACCTTTAACTTTGATTACATCACACATTCACTGTGACATTGTTTCAATCAGCTTCTTCAATGTCACAAGATTTATTTCCAGCCAGTGTTACATTAATTTTTCATTATTCTCACTGGGGTTCAGGTCTGGACTCTGTGGTGAAAACCATGTCTCCTGCTCCCTGAACCACTCTTTCACAATCTGAGCCCCATGAATCCTGGAACTGTCATCTTGGAATATGAAGAAAGAAGAACGTGGTCCTTCACTATATTCAGGTGGTCAGCTGACCTCATAATGTTGCTGAACCTGGACCCCAGATCACTGCACTGCCCCCACAGGCTGGTACATGATGGTGCATCCCTTCATCTGCCTCTCTTCTTACCCTGATGCTCCATCACTCTGGACCAGGGTCAGTCTGGACTCAGCAGGTCACATGACCTTCTTCCATTGCTCCACAGTCCAATCCTTTTTTCCCTGTTGTCCTCACTGATTAGTGGTTTTCTTAAGGCTCCACAGCTGTTCAGGTCTCTTCACATTGTGTGTGTGGAAACGCTCTCACTTTCACTATTAACACAGTCCTGAGTTCTACTGTTGTTTTTCTACCATTTGATTTCACCAAACATTGAAGTGATCGCCTATCACCATCATTCAGGATTTTTTCAGACCACATTTCTTCCCCCAAGACGATGGTTCCCCACTATCCTTCCAGTTTTTAATAATGTGTTGGACAGTTCTTAACCCAGTTTTAGTAGTTTCTGCAATTAACTTAGATGTTTTTCTCTGCTTGATACCAATGATTTAACTCTTCTCAGACAGACTAACATCTTTTCCACCGATCACATGATGTGTCTTTCCACATGGTTGTTTAAGAAATGAGAAGCTACTCATTGCATCAGTTGGGCTTAAATAACTTGTTACCAGCTGAAACATAATCACCCATGCAGTAATTATCCAATAGGAGGCTCTCACCTGTCTGTTCACCTAGTTAAATCAAGGTGGTGACATTTCTTTGGGCAGACAGTGTAAAAAGTCCACATTAAAACTACTCTTTATGTCAGCTCAATCAATTCTACTGTGACCATGTTTAGCAAAAATAAACAATAGATTTTATCTGGCTTCAGCAGTGATACAATAATCAAAAGTAAAACCTCCTCCATCTCCAACTTCCTCACTTCTTAGAAGCTTAGAAACGACTGCATTTTTTAAAAAATTTAATGTAAAAAAATCATAGACTTTTTTCACCTTGTAATCCTTTAGCTCCTGGAAATCCTAGGTCGCCTCTGGGTCCTGGTCTGTCTGCGGTCCCATCTGGTCCAATGGGCCCACGGAACCCTGGTGGTCCAGGATGACCGTAGTCACCTGAAAGTAAACATGTGATCGTTCCACATCTCAAAATGGTTACAGTAAAGCGACACATGTCGTATTTCAACCATCGCATAATGTCTCCAAATATATTTTGAACATACTGTCTTCTTATAACAGCTTTAAACAGTCTGTTCAGAGCCTGAGAGCGTCTCCATCACCTGTACTGACACTTTGTGACTTTGCTTCGACTGTGCACTGTAGACGTCACAGTGAAGCTGCTGTAAGTTTGGGGCAGAAAGTTATACAGGAGTAGTTCTTTCAATTCAGATTTTGTGGGAGGAGTCAAAGAAAAAATGGGAGAGTGATAGGATAAGATGAATATTTGTCCTACTTTCACTCCAGGGATGTCGGAGTGATAGTGACCTGGCTCTACTGTTGGACTAGTAAGTAGACATTGTTCACTTCTACTAAACATCAATGACATGAAGTCATGTCGTTCCCTGTTCATGTTCAGAACTCAAAGTTATTCAGGTAGTGGAGGGTTTTTTCCTCTATAGCTGCTAGTTATGACTTACATGCTTGTTGAAGACATGGCTAAAGTTCTCCAGTATCATTGGTTGGTCAACAAATGTCCATGTTGCTACAGCATATGTTTAACGACAGTTGCGACATACAGTACTGTTTTCCAACTGTAGGGGGCTCCAGAGAACAAAAACCACATGGTGTCTAAAGTGCAACGTATTGATTGATTCTCTCAGAATGTAGCGGACTACCGGCTGACCTTGAGGTCCTTGAAAGCCTTTCAAACCCGCTGTGCCTGGAAACCCCGGCTGATTGTTGGGGTCACCACTGTCTCCCTTCTCTCCTTTTGCTCCTGACTCTCCAGCTGGTCCAATGATATCCAGACCTTTTGAAGAAATGACAAAAAAGAAAGAAGAAATTCAGACACATGCTGAAATCGAATTTTACGCTTTTTTATAGAAGAGTTTACTTGCTGCTCTTGAAGTATTTATCTATACCACAATAAGATTTATTGTTATGACTGTTACAGTCATACAATGTTAGATATTACTTATGGTGTTTACAACTCACTAATTCAGCTCATCCTTTACCTCCAGACTCTGTCAGTTTGGTTTAAGCAGATTTGACAAACTGTGAGGAAAATCTCTTAAGGAAAGTATGAAAACCAAAACTGTGTTCACATTGGAAACAAACAAACTGCTTATGAAAATAAGCTTCTAGGGTCCTTAATTTGTGACAAACCTAAATAAAAACATAGCTGGTCAACTTTAGAAATGAGAAGTTATTTTTATGTATTTTTGTGATGTGGTTAAATACCTGGAGTTCCAGGGATTCCCTTTTGTCCTTTTAATCCATGTAACCCATAAAGACCCTTAAAGCCAGGGAAACCTGCACAGAGAGATCAAATGGTATAATATGGTGGATTACAGGTATTTAAGGAGATAATGAAAAAGTTGGCACACTGTTCAGATTTGTTTACCTTTGTTCCCTGGGAAACCAGGAAAGCCTGGGCTTCCGTCTTTTCCGGGAATTCCAGGAAAGCCTTTTTGACCTTGGTTCCCAGGAGATCCCCATTGCCCATCTGAGCCTGCAGCCAAACAAAATGTGTATGAGTCAGTCTGATTATGATGTATAATGTTCTGGTATAATGCATTTCTTATTCACTTGAGGTGAAAAGAATCACTTGCCTGGGAAACCTACTATTCCTGTATCACCCAATTCTCCCTTTTTCCCTTCAATACCATCATGTCCAGTGGTGCCCCGGTCCCCTGGATTTCCTAGTAATCCTTGTTGGCCTGTGAGAAGAGTATTAAGTAATTCATATCAGCCAAAAATGAGACTGTAAAGTAAATATGATCATGAACAGAGGAGACATAACAAAAGCTATATGAGTAATTACCCGGTTCTCCTTGGAAGCCATCCTCTCCTCTCAATCCTGTAGGTCCTGGAAGGTCTATACGAAGGCCTTGATCACCTATAAAAATATTCCAAAATGTATTGATGCACCAATGTTAAATTTGGCACCTAAATCTCAAGTGGTTTGGAGTTTAACTTGAAGATTGTACCTTTGAGCCCCTTTTTTCCTTTGTCTCCTGTTGCACCGTAGGCACCAGGGCTCCCTTTAATTCCCTGAAAAGTAATTAATGAGCTATTAAAGGACATATTTTATTTAATATATCACATTGCAGATTGGTGAAATCACATGACATACCATGAGACATTCTGACCTTTAGCCTCTAGCATGAGTTGAAAAACAATGAAACCTTCATTTCTTACGATGAAGACACAATTCCTGCTGGATTGCTATTGAGAAATTTAACACTAATATGACTTTCTCAGCCATTTTTAGAACCTGAAACAAGCTGTGCAGCTGAGCACAACCTTGACATAACTAGTTAGATCAGTTCTTTTTTTTTATCACATTTATTCATCCAGCATTTGATGAAGTACATTCTTTTGGAGACGTTTGTGTCTGGCTACCTGATAAATGTAATGGTGCTTTGCTACTGTACAGTTCCAGCACGGCTCTGCACGGCTTGACTCTACTCCGGCTTTTTTTCCATCAGTGATAGAACCTGGTACCTGGTTCTTTTTTTAGTACCTGCTCTGTCAAGGTTCCAGTCGAGCTGAGCTGATACTAAAATGTGACGGACAGACTGCCGGTCACTGATTGGTCAGAGAGCGTCGTCACTGGAAGAGTCATGAGCGTGATGTTCGTGAATCAAAGCGAACAATGTTGAACTGTAGATCAGTTAAAAAGACTTCAAAATCCAGAAAACATGCGTTAATCTCCAACATTTAAGAAGGACATTTCTAAAATCTCAATATTTAACGGAGGAGTCTGGTGTATTTAGCGACAGCACTGCTGAAAGACGGAGATCACGTTCAGCCGTATTTCAGTTCAGTGACTGTGTCGGACGGAGTCTGTGCTACGACGACCCCGCCCAAGTCGAGGAGGAACTATGAAGTCATGGAAAACAACATGTCTGATACCAAACCTACAGTCTTCTTGTGTCTGGCCATGTCGAGCCATGCTGGAATTGTATAGTGGAAAAGTGCCATAAGATAAACCCTTCTGGCTCATTACTGGTATATTCTCCACTGTCTTCCAAATGTTGTCTTTCACAACATGAAGATTATTAACTAATTTAATAATGATAACTATTTTTACCTTGGTGCCATCCATTCCTTGAAAACCGCTTATTCCTCGGTTCCCTGTTGGTCCTGGCATTCCTTTAAGACCCGGCAGCCCCTGAGCACCTGGCTCTCCTTGGTATCCTTTGTCTCTGCTGGGGTCCCCAGGCAAACCATGACTTCCCTCCCACCCAGGCACACCAGGGAAACCCTTCAAACCTGGCATAAGAAAGATAAAGGAAGGGAGGACATCAGTGAGGCTGAAAAGGAGTTCAGATCAGGATATCAGAGTGTAGCTCCACACCTCTAGGTCCAGTGAAACCTGGTTTTCCTGGATATCCACGCTCTCCCTTGACACCCTTCATGTGCAACACTAACTTTCCAGGGATCTGAGGTTTCTCACCAGGTGGTCCAGCCACACCACGCTCACCTGGATGATACAATGAGATGGTAATTTCGTGTGTTTATGCTGAGGCGTCGCTTGAACACAGCAGTCTGATGAACAAAAATCAGTGTGACCTTTCTTCCCCTTCTGGCCAGTCACTCCTTTTGGGCCAAACTGGCCCTGCAGTCCAGGTTCTCCCTTAAGTCCACTGAAGCCCTTCACCCCATGAGCACCTCTGTTCCCCTCAAACCCTGACATGCCAGGGGAGCCTTTGTAGCCTGGGTAAGACAGAGACCCTTAGAAGCTAGAAAATAGAAATTCTGCCCAAAACTGCATGAATTATTTACAAACCCAGATACATTATCAAATTGAAGAAATCTGAGGAACAAACCCTTCATTCCTGGGACTCCTGGGTATCCATCTACACCTGGCAATCCTGGGTTACCTGGTGAGCCAGACTCTCCAATGACACCATCATTACCGTATGTTCCAGGAATCCCTTTTAATCCAAAAGGACCTGGGGGCCCTGGTTCCCCTTCAGTTCCCCTTTCTCCAGTGAAACCTGGTGAGCGGGATGATATTCCACAAGGAACGTTAAAGTCATATGTGAACAACAGTATTCAGGAAAAGGGTGTGTGTTGTGTATGTCTAACCTGGCTGTCCAAAAGCACCTTGAGGTCCAGGTGGACCTGATTGCCCAGGGTCACCAGGAGAGCCATACTTGCCCGCAGGCCCAGGCCTTCCTTCCTCCCCCTGCAGGCCGTGAGGGCCATGCTCTCCTTTGGAACCAATCATACCAGGCATGCCTGCCATTCCTGGTTTAAATCAGTTAACAAAAACATGAGACAATTCACAAATACTGAAAACGAGGCAAGGAGACACAGAAAGAAAGGTTAATGAACTCATTAGTTAACAGACAATTTTGTGTCCTCAACAATTCCTGTTTGGTCACTGTTGTACCAGTGCAGTAGGACACATGCTCTTCCTCAGAACTGTGAGATGTGCTGTATTATAATAAACACTCTCAGTGTAGATATAGGGTGGATGCTGTCAATATGAGATTAAATCATTCCGTTGTACTGAAAATAAAATTGCAGTTTTTCAAAGAAATAACTCCGTCCCAGTGGGCAAAAGAATAACACAGTCAAAGCAACGCTTATAGATGATCAACTGTGGATAGAGTGCTTATTCTATTGCTATTTCACTTTGCAGTTAATTCTAACATCATAATGACAAGTTTAAAACAGAAAATTGTCTATTCCAGCTTTACAGAGGACTATAACTAAGTGACTCATGAAAAAAGTAGCTCACCTGGATACCCAGGTTCTCCTTCATCCCCAGTTTCGCCTTTATTCCCCAGAAGCCCAGGCAGCCCTTGGTCACCACGGATTCCGGGTGATGCTCCTAAGATCTCACCATGCAGACCCTTCTCACCTTGTTTCCCATGCCGTCCATGAAGGCCAGGCAATCCAGGCTCTCCATTCAAACCTTTCCTGCCAGGGACTCCCAGGTCTCCCCGAGGCCCAGCAAAACCTTTGTTGGAAAACAGCAAAGGATAATGTTCAGGTCACATATCTGATTTGATTTGATCTCCTGTTATCTTGTCATTTCCCACCTGGAGGTCCAGGACGGCCACCTACACCTGGATCTCCTGTTTCTCCTTTCTCTCCATCTGCTCCAGTTAGACCCGGTGGTCCTTTTTGACCATCAAGTCCTGTTGGTTCCAAAAATATGGAAAATGGCAACAAAATGACAATTCTATAAACCTGCACACCATAGAGCAATAACATGTTGACATATTACCTGGAAATCCTGGTAATCCATCTGGTCCTGGAGGTCCAGGTGGCCCAGGAGGTCCTGGATTTGCACTGCAAGAACCTGAATGTGAAATAAGTGTAACTCAGTGTTTAGGGCAAATTCGTGGATGTAAAAGAAAATGTTTACATGGAAAACCTGTACTAATTTGGTGAGTTCTGTCTGCTGCTCAGCATGGGCTGTTATTTTTTGGAACATGTAACTATCATTAGCTTGTATTTCATGAGGTCAAAAATAATCATGCACACAAGTCAAATTAACCAAAGGCAAAGCTGTTATAATAAAGCTGTTACAAAGAGAGCAATAAAGTGAAAAGGTTATGATACCAGCTACCTGTTACATCCACCTGTCCTCCATCTCCTGTCGTTCTACAGTCACCTTTCAGTTGCAAATGAGAGATTATGGAAGAGAGAGGCATTTCGGAAACAGAGTTATTCAAAAGCACAAGCATTATCTCAAACAAGCTCAGCTGCGGCTGGTTTGAAGGATGCAACCTCTGCATCAAAGAGACAACAAGAGGCAGAGAAAGAAAAGTCAATAATACACCTTTATATTCTCCTCATGCTTCCTCATTATTATTTCACCACAAGCCATTTGTATTCATTCCCATTTCACTGCTTTGTATTATATTACAAAAGTGGGTATTTGTTTACAGAGACATGGTGAAATGAGATGCTGTAAAATGACAAAGCTCTAAAGGAGAAACAGATGAGGAAACATATTAAGACGAGATAATGGGGGAAGGATTTGGTCAGGTGCCTCTTACCTGGGCTGCCAGGTGTTCCTGGAACTCCTGGAAAGCCTGCAAGACCGTCATCACCGGGTAAACCACGTTGGCCTTTTAGAGCCCCAAGTACTGCACCTGGTTCTCCCCTCAGCCCAGCTACACCGGGTCGACCGGGTAGACCTGGGAAACCCTTGTCTCCATGCTCTCCCCTGGGAGCTTCTCCCTGTGGAGAACCATCTCATAAATGTTTGAACCATCTCAATCATTACTGTACTGCAACATCCACCTGCTTTTAGCAAAGCGGGGTGAGAATGTCATTGTGTACATGAGTGAAGGACTCACTGAAAGACCTCGGCTTCCAGGGAATCCCGGCAGACCGCTCAGGCCTGGAGCACCTGGTGTTCCTGGCTCGCCGTCTCGTCCAGGATCTCCTGGATCACCACGATGTCCTGCAAAGATCATGCATCAGCACACATGTATATGCAAACACACACGATGAATGAGTTACTTTACTCTGCCCTCCTTGTACAGCTCTAATATGAGATGAAACCACTTTTCTGCTGCACCTTTCTGTGTGGCCACTACTGTGTCCCCTTTCCTGCCTTTTGGACCTGGTGCCCCACTGAGCCCAGGAGAGCCCTACAAGAAAACATCAAAAGAGAATGGAACTAATTTTTAAAAAAAGGAAAATAATAACATGATAGATGACTTCTTCTTTTTCTTACAGGAAACCCATCATTGCCTTGGGGACCTCGGTCTCCTACATCACCTTCCCAACCAAACTCTCCGATCATCCCAGCATCACCATGCTCCCCGACTGGGCCGGGTAGTCCAACTGGGGAGTTGACAATGCTGCACTCACACTCTCCATGTTCACCTACAGGTGCACAAAAAGGACACAGTATGGTGCATTAGTGCACAACAGTTAGTGAAGGGATTCAATGCTAAGACCTGAAACTAGTGACTGAGGCCATTAACTCCTCAGGAAACCTTTTACTGGTGGTATAAATCATGTGAGAAGTAGGCACATTGTCCCAAAGACTTCCATTCAAACTGAGTTATTTTTCTAACTAGTGAAGTTGCCCTAACTGCTACTTCTATCCTACTTCCTGGTCTTCATGTTTCAAACCAGAAGGTAAGAATCACGTGAGCATGAACAGTAAGGCTACAGCACCTTTTGCTCCTTTAAAGCCAGCATTGCCAGGCCTTCCTCTTCCACCCGGAGCCCCTTTGAAGAACTCAACCCCTTGGGACAAAGACGAATACAGCTTTAATACAATTACATTTAAAACGAAAGGCAGATAATATAAAAAAGTAATTCTTAAAATATGAAAACAACGTACATGTTCCTTTAGGCCCTGGGGGTCCTCTGGCCCCTGGGCGCCCACTGGCACCCGGGGGTCCTGCACTGACAGCAGGACGCCCTGCATCACCTTTCAGGCCTTTTTCTCCTTTGTCACCCTTGACACCAAAAGGCCCAAAGAAGTCAAACACTAAAAGAGACACAACAGAATATTAAAATTGAACTCTTGACCTTAAAGAATTCAGAACCAGTGCAGCCACTCAGCAGTTTAATGGAGAACACTGTTGTCAGAACATTGTATTGCACCATAAACCAGCACACATTCATACATACATTCATTAACATTCTTATTCCAGGGTTAAGTGATTAGGTTAATTCTGACAGACTAGTGGCCAAAAGGTTTGTGTGATGATTTAAAGTATAATTAGGTCTAGTTTAACATTAAAAAAAGAAAAGTGCTGTGACTGTAAAATAAAACAAACCTTGCATTATCGTCTCTGTTTTTGTGAACAGGAAAAAAATGTCTTGCCTTTAGTTTATTTTAGTCTGTCATTTCTTGAAGTACTGCTGTATCTGTTCATTATATGCTGTGATTTCGTGTGAAGATTTTTGCTTTATGATGACTTTTTCATTATCTGACGTGAGATTCTAAAGACAGACACCACAGTGTGTGAATTAAATGTATGCCAAACTCTTTCTCCACTACCTTGTTGTTGTGTATGAGAGGCAGGACGTCCCGGGGGTCCAGGGGGGCCTTGATCTCCGACTGGGCCCCTCTCTCCATCTGGACCATGCTCACCAGGCAGACCAGGTGGACCAACTTATCAAATCAAATCACAAAAACATTTGTGACAGGTGACATCAACTGACGTTTTGTTATCATGGTTTTGTTTCCTCACTGATGTGAAAGTGACAATCATTGTTCAGTCAGGAGTGACTTCAGTCTGAACCTTTACCACTGTCAATCTGCCTACTGTCAGCTGACATCACTGCAGGACTAGAAGTTCTACTGTTCCTCAGCTTCACTGACTGTATGACACAGGTGGACCTTTGTTTCCTCTCATCAGATCCAGATTTGTCTTCAACACTGTGTCTTGTGCTTTTCTTTCTTCCCTGTTGACTGATGACGTGATGTTTTCACCTGTGTTAATCAACCTACCTGTTAAAGGCCATGAGGATCCAGATGAAATGACTTCTCCTGGTTCTCCTCTGGCTCCCTGGAACACAAACGCACTTTCAGTCTTTCTTACCACTTAAACCTAAGCTCCTGGATTTATTAAAAATAACATACAATAAGAAATAATATTTAACTTGTATGAGATGTTTTCTTCATGTAAACATGTAGTGTTCATATTGAAGGAAAACTACCGACTCATTTTTATGGCCGCATGAATGGAGATATTAAATAAATATTTTTAATTTTACTCATATTTACAACAAATTCAGTCTTGTTTTAATACTTTATGGTTCAGGTTTGAACAATATTTAGTGAAACAAGAGCTTATATTGACCGACCCACTGGGGTTGTTAGATGGATCCACAATATGATACAATATGGTACAATATGAAAGAAAATAATTAATTATGCTGAATGTGATATTTAAACACTGCACTTTCGCAGCCTTCACATGATATTAAGTTACTGTTAATATCCTGTGAATACAAACATCTGAACATCTCCTCTTGAACTTTAGATTCTGTACAGAACAACGTTTATAACCTGAGAGTGTCTCAGTTTTTTACTAGTGTTGAACAGCCTATGTTTCATTTTTTATTTTGTTGTTGTTCACTCATATTTAAATAATCAAACATTCTTACCTTAAGTCCAGGCCTGCCTTTCAGTCCTATTTCACCAAGATCGCCCTGAACAAGAGTTGGTGTCATCACTTTATACGAGCACATTTCATTTGAATTTGAAATACAATAATGATATAAGACACATTTTTTTACAAAACCATACCCTTGGTCCAGGACTCCCATCTGCACCAGATGCACCCTATAACATTAAATTAAATAAGCTTCACCAAAGGATAAAGGATGGAGTTTTGCTTAAATGTGGAGAAGTTTAACTGCACTAACCCGTAAACCAGGGAATCCCGTTACACCAGTTTCACCCCTGTTGTCTGCATGGAACTAACCAATCAGAAGAGAAGGTCAGTGATAATCTGTGTGTGGTATTCTGTGTGATATTCCGTGTGTGATATTCTGTGTATGATATTCTGTGTGATATTCTGTGTGTACATGCACAAGGGAAATGTCTGTGACTGTCAGTGACATACCTGATCTCCTTTTTCTCCTTTCAGTCCTTGATCTCCAGTGGATCCCTATAAACATATTTTAACAGTGCACAAGTGTTTACGTCATTTCTAGCCATGATCATTAGTTTAGAGGCCATCTTTGAATTGTATTACAACAGAGTAATGAAGAAAGAAGAGCACAGGATGTGATGCACAGACCCGGGGTCCATAGGGAGGCAGAGAGTAAGGGTGAGTTGAGTTTCCTGGCAGCCCTGGTGGTCCGATGTCCCCCTGTGGTGTACGAGAGAAGTGCAACAAAAATCAGCCAGATCAGGGTGAAACTAATTATCACCAGCCTCTCTGGTCGTTTAAAAAAACATAATCAAATCATTCAGTTCCAAGTGAAAGTTGTCAAGTCAGAACCATAACAGTAGAACTGGAGTGAAGATTTGACACTTGAGTAAATGGATGAGGTCAAATGATTCCTCTGCTGAAAATCACTGTGTGTGAAACTGAAGTTAAGTCAGTTGTTGTCATGATTTTGTCACGTAATCAGTGAATGAGGAGATGTTACAGTAGCACTGTGACTGTAATGATCACTCACTTGTTCTCCCTTGGTTCCTTTTATGACTTTGATCATTGTGCCCTGCCCAGAAAACAAACAACAAATGCACAATGTTGCCTTCATACACAGTTCCTACAGCAGAGTCAAACAGCAGATGTGAGTCATATTGTTGTTGCGTTACCTTCGGTCCGCGTGGCCCTGGAGGCCCTGGGGGGCCCTTTCAGAAGACAGAAAACAGCACTTTATATCATCATATAAACTATACATGACATATGATTCCTTCACACACACACACACACACACACACACACACACACACACACACACACACACTTTACCTTTGGTCCTGGAAGTCCTCTGTTGCCTGGTCTGCCTGGGTTTCCCATAGGGCCCTGAAAAAATCAAAGTCTGTGAATTAAAAAAAAATTGTAACGTAACAGAGGAAAAGTAAAGTTTCAGATAACACACGGAACTGAATTTGTCTTACAAATATTCCATGGTTCCCTGGTATGCCTGGATCTCCCTGTGGATGGATTTTTAAAGATTTGTGACATTAAGAACATCATATACGATATTTGATAGAGGCAGGTGTTACTCAGAACTAAAGTAATATTGGGGTGACTCACCCTGAAACGCTCCATGTACACACTGATCTCCAGAGAGTCTCCTTTCGCCCCCTTCCTGCCTTGTAGTCCCTGAGAGGACGACAAGGCAACAAACGACCGGGAAGATAAAACTCTGTGCATTTTAAAAACATGTGACCAGACGGGTTCGGAATAAAACTTACAGGAAAGCCAGGTGAGCCATGATGACCGGGTTGACCCGGAAAACCCGGTTCTCCCTTTGTGCCATTGCAGCCGTCTGCTCCCGGTTTCCCCCTGGGACCAGCTTGACCCGGGTGACCCTGCAGGACAAAGGTCAAATCAAAACAGTCACAACAAATCACACAAACAATCAGAACAAATCCACAGTGGGTTTCTGATCCTGTCATCCAGAAGAATAGGTGGACTTACAGGTATACCATCATTTCCAGAAAACCCAGGGACGCCGGTCTGTCCCTGTGGAGCAACAGAGATCACACTTTTAAAGGATGACACTTAGGTCACTGCTAATGAATTACTGAAGAAAAAGAGTAGGATATTTTACCGCATTTCCTTTCTGACCAATGATACCACCACGGCCACTGTCACCTTTGTGCCCCTTTGGTCCTTGGATGCCGTGTTCACCTGGTCTCCCTGGAGGTCCCTGTGGACCCTGAGGACCAACAGGCCCATGTTGACCCTGAGGTTGTAGAGGCACAAAAAAGATCTGATCAACTTTATGTCAAAGTAAGAAGGAATAAAGCGAAACACATTTTTTTTTTATCATTGTAACATGATAAAGTTTAATAAAAGCTATAAACCAACAATGAAAATGAAAACAGAGAGAAAGAGTTGATCAAGAAATCTGAAGCCAATGATCACAACGATACAACAAAACAACCAACAAGTTACATTTAACACATTTTCACTGACTGTAGTTTTTACAAGGACATTTTCAATTAGATTTTTTGGTTTTCATCACAAGGGGGAGACATACACCTGTCCCTCATCCAGGACCTTGCGCTCTCTGCAGCCATCTAGTGGTCACACAGTGTTCTGTTGGTTGAAGTGACTGAACTGGAGAGCAGCTAAATCTGACACATTTAATGGACTTACTGTAATTGCAATGTGCATTGTCACTTTTGAATAAAATGCACATATGAGGTTAAAGGCCAGAGATGATGATGATTTGAAGGATTTAAACTGAGCACAATAAAAGTTAAGAAATTAACTTTTATTAAGTTAACTAATTTTATTCTGAAAGAGACTGAACATCCTGGCAAATACAAAGGTATTGACATTAGATGTGAATCTGGCAATGAAGGAAGTTAAATCAGTAGAATTATATCAAACTGTGTATCTGCAATAATTGCATTTTCCCCTCCTAATGTCATGTTCTCTTCAACTTATTTTCACAAGATTTGGGAAATTGTGGGGTGAATAAGTGATGACCTCTGAGGTTTGGGGGTCAGTTTGACAATGTTTCCTGTGAGAACAAACAAACACACTGATGTTGTTCATCCCCAGAGACAGAGAGATGCTCTTGTTGTATGACGCTAAAGCCAAGGTCTCATAGGAATGAATGAAACTGCAGGAAGCCTAAACAATGTCAGACAACAATTCAAAGAAGCTCACAGACGAGTCAGAGGCAGATAGTGTGAGATAAGGCCAAGTTTAAATGATGGTTACAAGCCTGTGCACTTGTGTAACTTAAGTGTGTGTTTTACCACCCAAAGCTTTTTGGAAGAGAAGGTGTGTGTTTTGTCTCTGCCTCAATCTCATCTGTGCAGCTGCTGCCTATAGAGAAGACAACAGACGGACAACAGTCCTGTCAAAACAACTCAAACCACACATGTGGATAATGTGGCTGTGGCCACGAAACTGGCTTCAGCATTCAGTCTATCCTCATATGGAGGATATAACAGTAGACAATGAATGAAGGAATAAATAAAACATGGCACACACTAGACACCGGTGTGATTGACATCTGTCAATTTAGTTTACAGCAGGACTTTACTACTTCCATTTTTATATACAGTCAGTGGTTTCATTTTGAATCTGTAGTAACTCACTATAACATAATATAATCATCATTCTTTACAGCATTATTCCCATTATGTTTGTCAAATTAAAGGTTTAACAATAATCAACATCAAAAAAGTAAAATATACAGTGACTGAGGGGACTGTGTGTTTGTGTCTTTAAAAAGATCCTTGTCTAAAACAGTATGTTCACTGCCAACTATCTTTCTGCATGGATTGAACACAGGCCCGATAAATACCAGGCTTCTTTTATAGCTGATAATAGGGGGAGATGATTCAAAGATGATTCAAAGTGCATATTTGAGTACTTTTTTAGTTTTTTATTTAGTATGCTACATTGACTGTAAACACTCAAAAATAAAGTTTTAACAGGTAAGTTTGCACCTTTGGATCAACATTATAGTATAACATTGAAGATGATCCTCATAGATTTAGGTCTAAAGCTGCAATAAGCAGATCTGTTCCAAATGTCATAGTGTTTCACTTGTTCTATTATTACTCGTCATTCTCTGTCCCGTCTTCATTCTCTTCACCTCTATACTCTCTCCACTCATCCCTGCTCTTTTTAATTACTCGTCCTCCACAGCTTCACTTCCTTCTCACCCCTTCACTCCTGTCTCTTATCAGTGCACTTCCACTCAGCACTTCCTTCTCTCCCAGAACTGTGAGGTTTCTCACATGCCTTTGCATCCATTCAAACCCTCCTTTGTCTGTCTGTAGTCTCTCCCTTCCTGTCTCCCTTCCTGGGCTAAGATGCAGTGTACACTTAATAAAGCTACAAGTCAAACATAGAATGGGACAAAAGAATGGTACAAAGCATAAAAATCACTGACTTTTGGATGTGAACTAAAGTGTAACAGGATGAAAAGGGAGGATCTTTACAATGTAAATGTATTGTAAATGTATGGATGCTTACATCTGAGTTTCTCTGTGTCTTTGAACCCTGGTCATGATTTTACCAGATTGTGAATCTCAGAAGACATGTGCTGATTTTTTGGCGACTGCAGCTGCCTGTTCTCCTGCCTGTTTTCTTTCTGTCAAATCTGCCTCATGTCGTATCTTCAGGCTCGTGTCTCGTGAGCTCCGTTATTTCAAAGGATGAACAATCAATCAGTGGTCAAATCCATGTCACGAGGGGAGAAGCGGGACTTGAGTGAGGCAGACAGGGCTGATCCAAGCTGTCCACTCTCCTCAAGTCCAGCTTGATTGCAGGCACTGTGGGTAATGTATGAAGTAAATTCATTCACTGTGCACAGACACAAAAATGGAACTCTGTCTCAGGAGGCTTTACTGTGCACAATATATGTCCTTAAACCTTTTGGCTTTAATATAAACAGAGACACACTCTAGTTAAAATCAAATCAACTATTACATTCCTTTGTATTTAATAATTTTGGGCTTTTGAATAGATGGAACACGTTAATAACTTAGTCATAGACCACATGATTTTGTTTGACAGTTGTTACATCCCTGGTAACATATTAACACTTCTGCTGCTGTGAATTTTATCTATCTATGGCCAACATGATGTTTCTTTTCATATCTACATATCACACGTATCATACATGTCACTGACAAGCTGTTCCAGCTACATCTTTTGCAGGTGTGGGAATGTGTTTGGTCATAAAGGTTTAGCTAAACTCTTTCCAGACGAGCAGGGAGCTGGTGCCCATTGACCAGTGAAGGTTTACAGCTGAAGTCTTCTCCTCTAACATGGCCCAGAATGCTGTGGAGCTGTTGAGAGGCTGATATTTTATCAGGAGAAAAGTGTTCAGGTGTTTTGTTGTTGATTATGCAAATCAAACCTTTTCTCATACAATAAACTTTTTTGTGCGTGTCTTCAGATATTTACTTTAACACAATAAAGGGGAATAGATAATCTCCTTAGCAACCACTAACACTAACCCTGTTGAGATATGTATGTGGATAAAACAAAGATATCCATTTGCATACAGTCAGACATATTGGAAAAATGACATTTCCACTAAAATCAGCACTTGAGCAAGCTTAACTTGTGCAACTGCCTTCATGACGTTTTACCCCTTTCTGAGAAATTCCCTGCTCTCCAGAGTAAAAAATGCAGTAATCTTGTGTGAGCTTCGTGGGTGTGTTTACATTTCTCCTTTCTGAATCACAGATCTATTAAAAAAGGTCCCTGTTTGACACCATAAATTTCACCAGAAATGTCCCTCTGGGTGGACAGTTTGTGAACGACCCACTAGGAACAGGATGGGAACATGGAGTCCAGTGTGCAAACCTCTGACCCGAGAGATAAATAATATAGTGAAGTGAAAATGTAATACAAATATAAAGAGGGTCAGCAAATGCCTCACACACATTACACACATATTCTCATATAAACTGTGTTTCCATGGCTGTTTTCGTGGATGTTTAACCCTGTGCTTACGCTGCTGAAACCATAATAATACCGACAGTGCCACGTGTGGTTACGTGCTCTCTGTGGTTGTTTATACTGCATCTCTTCAGACTTAACACTGGAATCTAAACAGAAAGTGTCCTGGCGAGGCAGGACTGATGCTTTACAGTGTGACCTTTGTCCTCTGATGTCACCTACAGTATGTGCTGAAGGTGACAGCCCTCCACTGTCTGCTACAGACACATTCACAGACCAGAGTGGGTGTTTTTACATTCACACATCACTCAGTCATGTAAACTCCTCTTAATAAATGTCCACTTCTGGTGAGTGTCTCTGTGAGCCAGACCAGTGACTACAACAGAGGAAACTTTACCTCACAAATTAGTCTGTATTTATTCAGTAGCACCTTTACATATGCACATGAAACTGTAAAATAATGCTGGATCAAGCAATAAAAGCTCTGACCATGATGGCACCATGAAACTGTGTCCACACGAGAAGGTAGAAAGAAGTGAGACAATGAGGGAAGAACAGAGTGAAGGGATGTATGTCAAAAAGTCAAAAAGCACAAATAAAGGAAGGTAAGTTGGTGTGAAAAGCAGATGTAAGAGAGGAAACATTTGAGAACGACTTTATAAAAGTGAAAGGGAATGAAGCAACATAAGGAAAGAAAGATGTTTCAAGGAAGAGGAGAGGAAGGGATGCAGGGGAGAAGGAAATGAAGGAAACAAGGATAGAATCAAGGATGGAAAAGCAACATAAACAACAAATGTCTCCAATGCTTCCCACTGCTGTGACCCAGCTCTAATATTTTTCTTGGACACATTTTACTTGCACTCATTTCCTGAGGAGCCGCAGCTTTCCAACATGATGCCCCGCGGGGAAATGGAGATCAGATACCCTGGAGGAGCACAGGGAATTAGGGCTTGAGGGTAAAGGACTGAGAGGATCGTCTGAAGGACAAGAGGGCCCTTAACTGAATGCCCTGAGGAGGACCCAGGCAGAATAAATAAACATCTGTAGATGATGTTTAGATATCTATTAGAGTTTGTTTAGATCTCCTGGCTGTCGTCAGCGAGGTCAGCTTTCTGAAATTCCTGACGAGGGAAAATCCTTGTGGTTGATCAGAGAAGGGAAACATTTTTTACACTCATCTTACGTCCACACTCAATCAAAGGATGAACAGACAAGAATGATGATTTCAGTTATCCACGCTCACTTCCTGGTTTTTGTCGGCCACTTGTGTCACATGACCTGGAACATGGAAAAGTCAGAGGACTGGACTGGTACCTGGACTGGCAGAGTTATGTTCACTCTGTATTTCAGCATGATGTTGAGGAATAGCTCAGTCCAAACAAATGCTTCTCCTTTTGAGTGGTTTTGTCTTTCTGTCTTCTGATTGGAAAATAAAGCCTCACAGTCACTGTTATATCGCCACCTGTTGACATGGCATTCTTTTGAGAGCACTTCATGGGGGGGTTTATCTCCATGACGAAACTGCAGTGTCCTCATGGAGATAAACCTCGAGCCAGATTTGTGGAAACATCATGTGAAGTTCCATGTTCTCTGTTCCTGTGACTCAGCTGTTTGAAATGTCTCACATGAAAAGAGAGAACAGATGACGTTCAGACAAACATAACTCATTTGTTGTTTGTCATGAAGGCCTGCTGCGCTGCGTTTAGCTGCTCAGCATCCAGTGGTTTGTCTGCTATGAGCTCAGTTTTACAGTGTAATTAATATGCTTCACTTCTCAGCTAATTTCTGCATACATGTGACATGCAAACACACGTGCAAGAGATCTGACAGCAATCAGACCAGAGTGAGGGGGCTGATAATGACCAGTGGTCAGACTGATGTGTGTGTGATTGTGTGTGTGTGTATGTGGGGGGGGGGGGGGGGGTGGGGGGCTGGGGGGGGGGGGGGGGGGGATTGCAGGCTGAGAGCAGAACAGTTTGCACCTCCCTCCTTCTCCCAAAGGTCTCTGGGACTCGACACCTGTGTTATTGCCTCATGTTAAAAGAACGAGACAACTCACGTCTGTCGTCCAGTTCTTGTGTCTCCACTGGTCACAGCTGCAGCTTGTGTGTTATTGTGTGTGAGAGAAAGTGAGACATGGCCCACAGTTTCAAATGAGGTGTTACCTCAGCTCTGAGACCGGCCACCTGTGTGCCTGCACTGGGTGTCGGCATGAGCCTGAGTGAAGGTCTGTGTGTGATGAGGTCTGTCATGAGCGTGTGGCCTCTGTAATAAGACTGTTACATTTATCACTGTGATATACTGCCATCATACCTTCCATACAGTGGATCGCCCAGAGCGCTGGGTTTGTCTTTCTGTTTAAAAAAGCCCACCACGGAATCCTCAGTTTCCTAAACAAAGCTTTTCACTGACGTTGCACATCACACCCAAGGGCACAAAGATATGTACACGGAATTTCACATGTAGTGAAAGAGTTTGAGAGGCAACAGGAGCATCAGGCAACTGAGAGAGAAATGTTTTCTTTGTTAGGGTAACATTTGCTATTTTGATCATTAAAAAACATTTTTACATTAAAATCTAACTAAAAGTTGGAGTAAAGTGTAAAATTATAGATGAACTGATCTCTTGACTGAGTTAATCAGCCAATAATTAAACTTTTCTTGACCCCATATTCTTTAAAACATGCCAAGCAAATGTAGACTCGGGCTCTTAAACAGGCCATTTATTCTTTCATTTCATCACATTTCCATTTAGCTTCTGCGTTTTTTTTGGTGTGAAACAGATGTTGGTCTGTTTATTTGCATTAATTCTTATATTGTAAATATAACATTCATGCTGCTCTTCTTGAAAAGTATTGTCTGATTAAAAAACCAAAACATGATCTGACCTGCTTTTGGGTCCACACAGATTATATGATGCACCTCAGTTGACTGATCACAACAAGATTTAGTCTTAAATTAGGTTTAGTCTTAAATTAAGTTAAATCCATGTTCTTACTTATGCTTAATAGCAACAATAACATGTTAGTTTTAGCAAGTAATTTAGCAAATACTGTAATATTCCTCATGGAATAAGATGCTAAGTACTTACCACAGAAACAAATAAAGATGAATGTCATTAGATTTACAGTTATGTGGTCATACGTTTTGCAAGTTGAAATTTTGAATTAAAAATTGGAGAAGATCTGTGACCATTCATTCCACTGTTCCACTCAAACTCAAAACTCACTGTGGTTATTTGATCCGTCTTCTGCCACAAAGCATCAGAACCATCAATTTAATTGTTGTTTTCACTGCTAACTTTACGCAACATCATTAAAAAATGCTTTACAAATGGTTGATAAAAAAAGAAACAACACACAGCCCTTTGTTGGCCTGTTTTGACATGGACTTCTTCTTCTACCCTCAAAGACCAGGATCCCCATATTTTCCTCCAGGTCTCTCTGCAGCCCCTGACCCGTCCAGCTGCATGGACTAGCCCTTAGACAGATTTTGCCAGCCTGGAAGACTGTTTCCATTTTCCCACACGGGGGATGCGATGCCCATTGCCATTCCAGCTGCAATGTACATTCCTAGATAGTTTGCAAGTGAGCGAATCAGGGCAGAGGTCCAATCATGTCTGTGATTTACTGACAAAATTAATGGTACTGTTTAAAAAGGGATTAAGTTAATGTTCCTGTATTTGACCATAACATTGTTATGGGAAGAAACTGAATAAAAAAAAAACTCCAGTTATATGTTAACTCACTACTATCTGGATAAGTCTGTTAAAACAATACAGTTAATTCAAAATGCTGCAGCACGAGTAGGAAAGACCACATCAAGTAGGAAAGACCACATCACCCCAGTGTTAGCTTCTCTTTCTGACCATATTGTCACTTTAGATGACATCACCATGGCGTCCAGTTCCACTGTAAGGAACCTTGGAGTTATTTTTGACCAGGATATATCATTTGACTCACATATTAAACACATTTCCAAAACAGCCTTCTTCCACCTGCGGAACATTATGAAAATTAGAAACATTTTATCCTTAAAGGATGCTGAAAAACTAGTTCATGCTTTTGTTACATCAAGATTAGATTA
>JAFBJR010000684.1:109143-127773 GCA_016785285.1 Brachirus orientalis
GTTGGGTTTCTTTTCTCTCTGTAATATTGTAAAGGTTTTGGCCTTATTATGTACAGTGCCTTGAGATAATGTATGTTGTGATTTGGCGCTATACAAATAAAATTGAATTGAATTGAATTGAATTCTCTACACTGGCTCCCTGTACAGTTTAGAATTCAATTTAAAGTCCTGCTCCTCACGTACAAAGCACGATCAGGCCCCATCATATCTTAAAGATCTAATTTCACCTTATCAGCCTAACAGATCACTTCAGTCCCAAAACGCAGGTTTACTTGTAGTTCCCAGAGTCCATAAAAGTAGAATGGGAGGCAGAGCTCAGTGTTAAGGGAATAGACGGCTCAGTAGAGCAGTGACTCTGTGTCAGCCTGGCTACAGTGCTGAACAGAAACTTTGGATTGTTCTTGTTTTCTTCAATTAAAGAAGAATAATAGGCTGCTTTAGCTTTATGGAGGGCTTTTTTATAAGCTACAAGACCATCTTTTCTGGTTACATGAAATTCTTCAAGATTAGTGGAATGTAATTTTCTTTCTAGTCTATGTAAAGCCTGTTTAAGAGAGCGAGTATGGCAGTTAAACCATGGTGCTTCTCTCCTCTGATTCATCAGGCTCCTCTCCTGTGGAACCAGCTCCCAGTGTCGGTTCATGAGGCGGACACTCTCTCTGTATTTAAACTTAAAGGTGACAGAATGGTCTTTTTGAACCAAAAATCCAGATTACTGATGTCTACTTAGATAAACTAAACAATATTTATGGTCAAAAACCTCATAGTCTCTTCAGATTAAGCCAGTTTATTGCTCATCTCTGCCAGCCTCTGAACAGGCGCTCTGTTTCTGAGCTAATGCCCTCCCCCCAGAACACTGAGTCTCTTGTGATTGGCCAGCTACGAGCCGAGGAAAACCAGAAAAGGCAGCATAGACTGATCTCTGCCTGCTGCAGTCAGTAGTTAGCATATGTGCTAACCAAGACATCCGCGAGCTGACACGTAAATGCACATATTTCCATAAGTCGTGCAGCGGTTCGCTTGTAGACAGCGTCATATGGAGCTGAGACAAACACACACTCTCACTCACTCATTTTCTACCACTGCTGAGACAATCAGAAAAGGCGAACACAAACACTGCCTTTCAAATGAGGCTGCAATTAGCCGTCGTTAGCTATTGCTATTCAAGACAATAAGCAGTCAAGCCACAAAGACATTATTACTTCATTTGGAAATACTTACATTGCCTTCAGGAAATCCATTACAGATTGTTGGAGCTGCTTCCTGCTGATGAGTCCTGCATTGTATTGCCAAAAGTTTGTCTAACTATTCACTTCAAAGTGACTGCTACAAACAAACAACATTTCAGGAAGCTTAGCAGGGATATTACTATCAAAAACGAAAGATATCCACTCTGCTCTTTGTTCCTCAATAGAAGGGAGTCTATGAAGCGTCTGTTGTTGTTCTTGACAACCAGCAACAGAGCAGCAATGAACTGAACCTTTCTTCTGGAAAATGCACT
Source organism: Brachirus orientalis (assembly GCA_016785285.1). Classification (NCBI taxonomy): domain Eukaryota; kingdom Metazoa; phylum Chordata; class Actinopteri; order Pleuronectiformes; family Soleidae; genus Brachirus; species Brachirus orientalis. The sequence continues at coordinate 110,645 of JAFBJR010000684.1, forward strand.
GAAAACCCAAGAGGACTAAGAGAAGTAATTTAATTGTTTCCTCTGTGTTATTGCCTGCTCATGATGTGGACTCCTCAGAAAGGCTTGATGGGGACCACACGCCTTTTCTGTAGTGACCAAAATTCTTGTCACATTTTTTCAACTCTGAGGTTGCTCTTTGTCAGCCGTAACATTTCCTGACTGCAGTCTGCAAATCAAATGCAATTACCTCTTAGTTCAATTACCTCTTATTTATTTTCACACTCAATAGCCAATGTTTTTAGAATGTGGACTTTTGGCAAACACAACATATTTGGGGTTTTAGTTGCAACAAATAATTATTTTCACACCTGATTAATTTGTCGATTATTTTCTTGATAAATCAACTACTGATTTGGTCCATAAAACGTCAAGAATGTTTCCCAAACATCGAGATGACAATTTAGTCAAATGTCTTGTTTTGTCCACAAACCAAAGATAATTCAGTTTTAATGTTTTTTGTTATTTGGAGCAAAGAAACAGGAACTTGTTTTAATTACTGAAGAAAGCACTCAAACCAATTAATTGATAATCAAAATAGTTGATCAAACACATGGAGTGTAAACTTCCTTAACATACTATAACTCTGCACTGTAAGAATACACTGGTGGCCTCAAGATGTGGATTCAAATCAACACCTTTGATGTGTCACACATGAATGAGACTTTGTTCATTGTGACCATGATAAAAAAAAAGGCAAATGAAAAACTGAGCTTTGGAAAAATCACTGGGATAAACTTTACACAGTTCTAAAGTTTCAGTTCTAATGCTAACATTTATGTTAAAGTGGCCTTTTCCACTTTAATAGCATCTGTCGATTTGTGTGGGTTTCCTGGTGTGTGTGTTTAAACAGTGTATGTTTGTGTCTGAAAGTGCCTTTTAAAAAAGAGTTAAACCATTGTCTACACCAACAATAGTCCCCTTGTCCCTGAACAAGAACCCTCCTTCTGCAATTTTTACGGCCTCTTAAAGCAGGACCACAGATGGGGGCAGGACAACGGGTCGACCTAGGCTTTGACAATTATGTCAAAAAGAGAAAGGGACAGGGAGAAGAATTTCTTTTGATCGCAGAAGCAGAAGAAGATGTCATGAGAGAAATATGCGGCGATCGTGTGGGTTTTGATTTGCAGGAAGCTGCAAAGCAGTGACATGTTTTTGTCTCTTTGTGGTGTATTACAGTAACAAACAACCCCAAAAACAGACGCTTCCCATATAAGACTGTTTCAAAAAGATTAAAAAAATAATAAGAATAATGTGAAACAATGTTACTGATTGAGTCAAAACCATGTGAGTTGAACTACTGCTGACTACTTGTGTCCAACACCAAAGCAGAAGCAGGAATCAATCGTGAACATCAGACAGCTCACCAATCATTGTTACAGACAAACAACCATTCACACTCACATTCACACCTACTGATAATTTACAGTGTCCAATTAACCAAACCTCATCTGTATGTCCGTGGACTGTGGAAAAAAGACAAAGAGTACTAAAACATGTCCACATAAAAACTTCCAGGGTGGAACCAGGATTAGGACCGGAACACTGACCCTCTGTGCAGTGAGGTGATAAACTTAACCACACATGGCTCCTGTTGTGTTGTGTTCATGTTTAGGTTGTTTTTATGGTTAAAATGAGCGAAAAGTATGATCTTAAGTATTGCATAAACCGATATGGGTGCTCTTTTAGTATGAAATGTTAAAACGTCTGTCCTGGAATACTGGACAGACTTTTTTGCCTGGAATACTGTACATCACTGTGGTGTATTAATGCACAAAAACAGCTGCATAGAGTCTGTTTGTCTCTGCTTCTCTCCACAAATGTCCTACTGCTCTAGAGCTTTACTTTTCACACAAGACAAAGCCAGCTTCTGATCCCCACTGAATCCCTCTTTCCAACAATCTAATGAAAGAAAATCCTTCTGTCCAAGACTTTTAATGAAAGCAGCAGGTCTCCCTCCCTTTCTCTCAGTTCACATAAACTCCACACAGTTCTCCCTCTACTGGCCCAGTTAAGGTTAGGACCAGGCTTAATGTCAGGTTTCAATGTTTAGACTGAATACTGCCACGATACATCAGTTATACTAGAAGCTCCCAATGCAAACCTTCCTACCATGATGCTGCCAGTAGAACAGAACAGAACAGAACAGAACAGAACAGAACAGAACAGAACAGAACAGAACAGAACAGAACAGAACAGAACAGTGACTTACCAGGCTTCCTCTGCTGTCATGATGAGTCATGACTGACCACAGATGGAAAAGCAGCACTTATCACAGCAACTCAACCTGATTTAGGTTCAAAAAGCCATTTTATAAACACGTATGAACACTGAGGCCATTTTCAGTGGGTTTGCTAAGGCTCTGCATACATAACACCAGAGTCCAGGGAAAAGACTCCAAGGAGTAAGAAATCAATTTACCATGAAAGTCATGCATTTGTCAATTTAAGGATTTGCTTTGACAAGGTTTTATAGATTGTGGTGTGAAAGCTCTTCACTGTGTGGAGGTCATGGTCCTGCAAACGTACTTAAACCAGCCCTAAAGCACTCCATTGCATGACTTATATCTATTAATGAGACGTTCAAAGACCTGCTGTATATTCAGCAGGTCTTTGAGCTCTTATGAACCTACAGTATTCCTCCTGCTGGTGTCCTTGTCCTGTCCCCCCCAGGAGACAGGAAAGTGCATGTTCATTATGGACTCAGATTGTAGGTATAGGCCACAGACTTGTTTTCATGAAACAAGGAAATAGTTACAATATATAGCTGCAGTTAACTACACAGGCGATCTTGTTCCAACAAAACAGACGCCGTCCATATTAAAAAAAGATCAGTGGACTGACATTGTGCTCAGCTTCCTGAGACATTTGTCACTTCCTGTTCATCAGCTGTGATACTTTTTCCCATGGTGGGAATTCCAGCATCTGTCCACTTACACAATGTCTGTCATGGCTGACCAGCACACACACACACACAGACACACACACACGCACACACACACACACACACACACACACACACACACACACACACACACACACACACACACACACACACACACACACATACACACACACACACACACTATCTTTCCCTCCCGAACATCTTCTTCACATTCTCTCACTGCGTATTCTTCTTTTCATGTCGACTGTATGGGATGATACTGTTCTTTCAGTCCAAAAATGTTTTTTCTCTATAAAACCCAGTCCCATGAGCCGTTCTGAGAAACAAAAATGGAGAAACAACCAGCAAAAGGCAGCATTGATGTACTAAACATGCTTTCTAATAAGGACAAATGGTGTCTCACGCTCAGTTTCTCATTCTCTCCATAGTTTAATGGTTTTCAGACCACAGTCTAGACTAAATAGCACCACCTCTGTTAAAGCACCTGAGAGTCTTCTTCCCTTTATTTGGTTACAGATCTTTTGCCATGTTCCTCAGGTTTGAAGTGCAGTCTACAAACTAATATAGTTTCTATACATTATTTATTTTGTTATTACTTAATTTAAAGGCAATTGTTCTCCCTTTTTATTACCAAATGTTGAGCAATAAACAAACAATGCAGAAGAACAATGAGGACTTTGTGAAGTTTGTGGGGAGCTTGATATTTTTCTGCACTCCTTCTCTGTCAGTGCAGTGGGTGATAGGGTTGGAGAGTCGCTTTGCCAAATCTCTGCTCTCCCTCTAAAACAGAATATCCATGAAATTAACATATTCAGTCGCCACTGAAACAATCCAACTCATTCTTTCGGTCTCTCTCACGCTTTCTGTCTCTCTCTCTCTATCTCCTTCTCTGTCTGGATTTGTATCCAGTCAACATCAACTTTCTGTATTATGGTGACTATTCTTTCAAATGAATCCTTCCATTCATTCATGAAACTACCTCAAGTGACCCTCTTTCCCCAATAAAATGTAATTTATTTCCCTTTTCCTCCTTCTGGTCATACTTCATTTTCTAGTGAAAACAACATTTTCAGATAAAAATGTCCCGAGGTCCAGCATTTCAACTCCTTACTAGATATAGAGTATGTCTTAATGTATACAGCATATATCAAGATTTCAGATACAATAGATGTGTGTAAACAGGTACTTGACTTGAATTTTAACTTACTTTCAGATGGTATTATTAAACAATAGGGAATATAAGAATAAGGGTGTATGGAACGAGACCAATGATTAAACTGAATAAGAGGTTTTTGTTCACAGCATAGTAGAGTCTGATAAATCAGGGACTCAAAGCAAGTAACTGAGTCATTGTTTTCAAAAGTCTCCATTTTTACCTGGCCACACTAAAAGGCTGCCCTGCAGATTTCACTATAAAATGGAGCCAGCAACATTGTCAAATTTCTCAGTTTTCAGGGCGCTAAAGTGGACGGTAGACGTATCCAAAGCAAAATTAATGAATATTTAACCAAACTGAGTAAAGTGGAATAAAGTGGAAGTAGCCTCGGTATTAGGGGTCTGCAGGTAAATCTAGGACAATTTTCTCAAACAAATGTATCCAACAACTGTTTTCTTTCCTTTAAACATCCACCTCACATGTCCAACAGTGATGGACATATTATTGGTGACCCTGTTCCAATAACAGAATCCTACTCCTTCACAGTGCTAAACTGAGATGCTTACATGAGCACAGACGCCATTTACCCATCAACAACCATCACCTAATCACCACAGCTGCGTCAAGTCTTAGCAAATCCAAGCAGCTGCAGAGGATCATTCTGTCCTTTTCAGTGAGGCGTTCATCGCCATGATTCTCCACGGGGGAAAGATTTGGAAGAACAGGAAATCGGCAACAAGCAAAAGAGCCAGAAGGATCAACACATCTGTGATAATCCATCTCGGTTTCCATTGCATTCACAAACAAGCACATCTGTTGGGAAATGCATTTAGGGGAGAAATTTTAGCTGGATCTGATAATGTTATACAAATAAACAAAAAGTTTCTAATGCCTTACTTCTCCCAAAGTCTCGTCATTAAGTTCAAAATACAGTAGATTAAGGGAAATTGTAAAAGTTTGTACAGTATATCATTCATCTTTACTCCATTAGAGATATTTTTTCTGCTGTACAGATAAACATGTCTTGTCTCGTTTTCATAGACAAAGCACCACAGATGTCAAGGTCTGAGTGCGTAAGAGTTCTTCACTGTCTTTACAGTGATATGATCACAATGTTTCCATCACATCTGGCTGATGCAGAGACAGAGCGAGAGAAAACAGGAGGCAGAGGTTGACTGCTGACCCTGTCACTAGATTCCTGTGACCTTCAGATGTGGAATGTGGAACTTCCTCTCGTCATCTCTCTTTGTGCCTCCTCGTGGGGTTTCCTGTATTCACAGCGAGTGTGCAAGTCAAAGGTCAGGCTACTGTAAAGTGGCTCTGGTAAGAATTTAGTTGTTTAAAACCACTCCTGTCTTCACCTCTGTCCTTTATTAAATATGACTGCCACAGGAGGTGCTAATCTGGAAGGCAGGAGATTTTCTGAGTTAGTTTTAGTCCTTTAGTCCCACATCACACCGCTGAACTGAGACATTTATAGTTCCCGTGAGCAATGTTTTTCAAAGACAAAAGAAACAAAGGAAACTGGACAATTTTGCTGTGGAATGTTTGTCTATAGAATGGATAATACCTGCAAAACAATAGGTAAAAATAAAGGTTTTGGATATGGAGCCAAAGTTTCTACCTAAATCACAGCAGATAAGTAATTAATGATGAAAATCTATTAACTAACTTGGCCATAAGAAAACAAAAGTTTCAGAACAAACTAAACACCCTGTTTATCTTAACTCATGAGGCCAATTGGTGCTAAAAGTAGTGTTGGATGTCTGATTTGGACAATGACAAACATTAAAGCAGAGCTTCAGTCTGACTATCAGAAAGCAATCTGATGATCTCACCGGCACATGTATGAAGGCAGGAGAACTTTTCATCATGCAGAACTGCAGTCACTCACTCTTGACTTGTTATCTCAACATGTTTAGTCTATGTCTGTCTGGCTGTTTAAAAAAAACACACCCGGCATCAGGTCCCTCTATATTTTCTGACTTTCATTTCTCTCCCCAATAAGTCTCCCACACTCCAGACGCTCGCTCCACTCCAGCCTCCTCTATCACTGAGGTTAATGTATTGAACTTCATCTCTTTAACTGTAACAAAGTCTGATAAGTGTTTCAAACTGATGAATTTTAGGAGTTCATCTTGCATGTCAGACTCACACATTCACGTCATCTAACATGTTTATATTACTCTGATAAGTCACTTCTGTGAGTGTGTTGGAAACAGACGGCAGCTCAGTGGTAGAGTGAGATTTCTATCCACTCCAAGGTTGTGGGTTCAATTCCCCAGCTCTGCTAGTCTACATGCCGATGTGTTCCTGGGCAAGTCAAGTCAAGTCAATTTTATTTATATAGCCCGGCATCACAAACACAATTTGCCTCGAAGGGCTTTACAGTCTGTACAGCATGTGACACCCTCTATCCTTAGACCCTCACATCGACTGAGGAAAAACTCCACAAAAAAACCCTTTTAAGGGAAAAAATGGGGGAAAACTCAGGAAGAGCCACAGAGGAGGGATCCCTCTTCCAGGACGGACAGACGTGCAGTAGGTGTCACATGTACAGAGACAAGTTCAGCAGTTACAAGTTACAAACAAAGCATCAAAAATTCACAGAGAGAAAAGACAAGAAAGACAGAGACCAAGACACTTAACCCCCACGTGGCAGCTTTGTTGATAGAAAATGTGCTGCACATAGATGCACTGCATGAAAATGTGTGTGAATGGGTTAATGGCAAAATTGCAGTGTGAAGCAGCTTTGAATGATCATCCACACGAGAGAAGTGTTTACTACACACAAAGCACTAATTATTACACTACAACACCCACTCTGGCCCCATTTCCACCAAGTGTTGCAGTTTGGTATGCCATGAATTTATTAGCGTTAACATTGCAGCGTTAACATTGTCAGATGTTGAGAAAGGTCGAACACCGTGGCCAGGCTCCTGCTACACAGATTTAGAAATGCTTGTTATCCTTGATTTTTGCTTTTGGTTTGCTCTGTCTTATTCTTGTTCACCATTTACACAGCTGGTGCAGTTACCTTCCCACGGTGCAAACACAAGCCATGACATGAGTGTACTGTTCCAAACTGCACCATGGCTAATGGAACTGCACTGTACTGCTTGGTGGAAACAAGGCTTTATTAGCAATGGCTAACCCAGATAATGGTATTTCTTTTGGAAAACCTTGGAAAAGGTCTAATTCAGTAACCAATTTTGGATGTTACAATTTGCAAAAGAAGGCATCATGTGTGACCATGGCCTTGTTTGGTATTTCAGACTGAAAACCAAGAGGCTGGTTAACACAGAGGCATGAGGAGAAAGAAAGAGAGAGATGGATGTTTACACAGCTATTTAGAGCAGTATGGCAACAGTTTGGGACTTACCCTAGCACCCTTCTCTGGGAAACATTTACAGCCTCCACTGCAGTCTCTTCCTCCACAGGGGCCACTGTGCTTCTTCCCACCCTGTTCAACACAAAACAGAAAACATGGAGGTCAGACATGGGCATTAAGAGGTCAGAGGGAAGAGGTCAAACACTCAGAAAGCCAGTATTATGCTGCTCTCCACTGCATTTGCATAAACAGAGAAGGTGTACAGTGTGTTTCCATCCATATGGCATTGCTTGCCTTTTTCATCATGCATTACATTAAACAAAGTGGTAGGTAAGTAGTTGTGCACTGCAGTTGTGTAGGTGTGAACGCCTGTGTTTGTTTACAGTGTGGTTTGGGAATACAGTTTGCTGTTTATGCCTGAGGCTCTGAAACACAAGTGTTGCTGTCTGCACTGTTGGGTAAATTGGTCTGATGTTCAGAGAGGATGTTTAGGATGCGGCCTCTATGACTCATGACAGACACACAGCCATGTGTCCATGAAAGTCCTATTCATCGGAGATGCTGGGTCCAGCCACTGACAGATGGGACAATTTGTCTTTGGATGTCTGCATACCAACAAAACCACCCACCATCACAGGCTGATCTGTGCTACAAGTGACACACAGTACACACAGCTCACGAGGTCAGTAGGGACATGAAAGCGGTGACACAAACGGGATTCCCCAACTCAAAGGTCAGAGGAGTCCAGGCCCTAAGCCAGCTGAGGGAGCTGGAGACCTTCATTAAATAGAACAAAGTCTTGGTGACCTTTCCAATTAAATCACATGTAAAATTCACACTGAAACTATTTCCTTCTTTGATGTTTTGATGTGACCACATTTATTGCTCTTTAGAAGTCAGAGTGGGACAAAATATATCAATACAGAAAAAAGCTACTGTGCTGTCTTTTCAGATACATGTATCAATTGGCCTCAAATGTCAGTATTAAAGGCAACCTGAATGGACGTTGTCTCTCCACAGAGGAAGTTGACAGCAGGATAATGGTGGACAGCTGTGAAAACAATCCCATTCTCTACCTTTTTATGGACATTTAGTTTTGTTTAGACAGATATCATGCTCTGTCCTTATGTCTTATAAGAATCATTGCAGAGTTAGTGTATTGTGATATTACACTTATCAAGGGTTATGTATCTACTACTACTGTATTCTACATCATGAGTTAACCTGTGATTTTTTTTAGGCCTTTGCAAACTGTACACAAAACTTGAAATACTGAGACTCACCTTTACATTGAAAAGGACACAATTCACAACATTTGTTCAAATTCATTGATGAAATTCACTGAATCAGACGTTCTGTCATCGTGTTTGTGTTAACCATTGACTAAACCCTGCAGCACTGTTTTCTTTTAAATGCCTGAATGGAAACAAAGCTTTCTGAATTATTCCAGAGGAACTCCCTTTGGTGCCTGAGAGTGAATACAAATGACTCTCATACAAATCCAGCATTTGACTTCATGTTTCCAAACTTTAAGGGATTAGATAAAAAGACCTCTCAGTGGCCCTTCAAGGATATAATAACTACAAACATGCAGATAGGCTTCATGAAGCTCGTCATGACGTCTCTGTCTTGTGTCGACCTACGTCCTCCACCCACGCAGCCATACCATAGCCTGCTTAGGCAGCAAATGCCTCAAAACCCTCCGTTTCTTGCTTATTAAAAAAAGGAAAAGAGCCCACAGTGGTAACAAAGTGGCAGATAATGAATCCGAATATTTCTCCCTCCTCACTTTTGACAGCAGAGCCCAGCCATCCCACTGACAAAGGCCACATTGAGACCCTCCTCACACACAAAGACCTTCTTTACCATAGAGGCATCGTCCTTTAATGGTCCCCTATCACCACAACACAAAATACCCTCTTCCTCGCCCTCTTAGTCTGCACAAGGCTGCATGATCCTTTTAACCATCAGTGGATGTAAGGGGTTCTTTTCAACTGCTATTATTTTATAATAATAGCAGTTGTTTATAGATAAGGATTAGCTTTTGTACTTTGGTGACAGACACATTCTGTCCACAAACTACATTCTTCACTTATGTTTAGAAGTTTGGTACCAAGATCTTTCCCCCAAACATCATCTCTGTGGACACATTGGCAATATCAAAGTCTCTGGAGTGGAGACAAAGTCATGACATGACCTTTCTCCACATTGAGGTGGAAATCCAAAAATCCACAGACAATAGACTGTGTCACCTCCGGACAGACACACAAAGGATTGGCTCAAATAAAGGCAATTACGCATCATGCAGAAATGCACCATGGATTCAACTTTACAGTTTACAGGTTCAAAATAGCTGAGGGTTGTTTTAGTAGACAATAGCACTGTGCTGCTGTATCCTGTTTTCTTCATCCACTGACATAATTACTTACTCTTCCATAACTGAAGAACACACCTTGGGAACAAATTGGTTGACAATGTGTGTGGGTTTTCAGTAATGCACTAAAGTTTGTGTTAATCTAATTTAACAATTAAACTGTCAAAGCATGAATAAAAGAGTCTGTTATTAACAGACTCTTTTCCCCTCTTGTTTGGTCTTTTATTTAATCCAGACACTTTATGTCATTATGGTCAATAACTGACATACATACGATATCATACATTTCTACATAAGGTCATTTTCCACTTGCATACAGACTGACTTTATGGATTGAATTTTGCAACCAATGGAGTGGGTTCATTTAATTCTAGTCTATATTTATATTCTGTCATACAGTCATGTTAACAAAGTAAACCAAACACCAACACAAGACTTTCAATAACTTTTAACTTTTCAAACCACCTTTACTTTTTCAACTACATTTACTAAGCAGCTGATGTGAAACAGACCTTAGGTACAGTATGGAAATGGCCCAGATGGTGCATTTTTCTGATGTGCTGGACAGAAGCTGTCAACAAACCACACAATATGCAACAACAAATACATGAATCTAAACTGGCATGTGGTAGTAAGACTAATTCTATAAATCTGACCACAATAAGCTGTAGTGACTGTTTCCCAGTCTCACTATTGGAAAAGTGGTTCATTTAACAGCTGTAACATTTCATATGCAGATAAAATAAAACACTGAAGACAGACGGTGGTAAATGGACATTTACATCCTACAAATACTATAGTTCATATGATCCTGCACTGTCTCCCATTTTTGATAAAGGAAACATCAACATTTCCTTAGTTTGTTCTGTAAATGCTTTAAAAGTGTAACTTTGAACTTCCTTTGTCTTTGTTATGTGGGCTGTCAGAAAACAGTGTATACATATGATCAGAAACACTGGCCATAAGCCCAACTAGCTCCAAGGATCTGGTTTTTCATCTGTCCTTTACAGTAAAACTCTGCAGTGTTGATCGTCTTTTATGCACCATGAACTGCCTTGAGAGGACCAGAGGATCCGGTCTCCAAGTCTCTGCTCTGTTTCAGTGCACAGATGTAAACACGTTATATCAACCCACACCTGCTCATGGCCAACCTGGTGTCTCGTGAGCCAAGGCAAATCTCTTCCTCTGCTTTCTCTCAATTTTCCATCATCAATCGTTACATTGCCTTTAAAAATGCTTCCTTGATAAACTAACTGAACACTGACAAAGTTCTAAATGATACCCTAAATATAGAAGTCATAAGACTTGGCACGCACCAGTGGTCAGTGAATGCCTCTCTGAGTACAAAATATTGTTTTGGTTTCCTCCCTCTCCTTTATGACTGCACTGGTGCCTCACTTTCAGCTCCTTCAGAATAATGTACAGTAAATGAAACTAAACCAGCTGCGTCAACAGCACACTTTCTCACGCTCACTTTTTCTCTTCCACTCTCCCTCCTGCTGATACATACACACATCATTGTTATCGATGCTATTAAAAAGAAATATGGAGGGTTTATATGGCTTTGACAATAAAGATGATGCAACGATATATACCGTATACACAAAGACAAATGACATCCTGATGGTATGTGAAGGCCACCGTAGTTCACTGATGTGCTTGAGGAGTCTTTTGTTCATTACAGTCTGCAGTCTCACCATTAAATGTCACTAATTCTTCTCTATTGGACCTTCAACCGTAACACATGTATATGCCCTGTTATCAGATGTCCACGGAGACAAATAAGACACATTTCCTGTTTGTCACGCTCATGCTTCGTTTAAAGTCAAAGAAAAATGTTATTAGTAGTAAATGTTATAAGTAAAGATTTTATCTGTGACTTGAGGAGCCATTAAGTAAACTGTGTAAACTCTTATTAATCACAGTTTTAAATCATCAATCAAATTGTTAACATAATTAAACGGGTATGCCAATCAAAATAAGTGATAGTGAACATTTTCTTGGACGTTTCATTAAAGCTGTACTCAAATTATTTCTCAATTGCATCACTATGAAAGTTAGGTTTAAGTTATTATTAAGATTAATCATTTCATTGAAATTACTATTCATTGACTGACTAGTTCCTTAATCCCATCTTTTCTAGTGTACCACCACTGCTCAGCATATTCATAAAGGACAATTGCTGGTTTGTGTGGATAGTCTGTGGTAAGCTTGCTTACTGCACATTTACAATAGACATAACCACTTCCTTCCACTTCCTGTCAAGAGCAGCCAATGCAGCATCTACAAGAACTGACCAATGACAAGACAAAAACATACAACAAATGCAGACAAAACAAAATGAAGCTATATCACAAAAAGGATGCAGAGGAATAAATTAACATTTTGAGAAGAAGTAAGAACCTTAAGGGGGAAAGGTCTTAGGATTAGAGTCTGCCACACTCATGAAGTCAAAAACCAGAGGATTATGGGAGGATTTATGGTATGTCAGAGCAATCAGCAACCCCCATAATGAGTTCAATAATTAGACAAAATGAACACATAATCCCTGCATGGTTCAACATTACAAACAGACTAAAATAGAGAGTGAGAGAGAAATTGAATTTCAAATAATCTAACTCCCTTAAATGGAATGCAGAAAATGCATTTTGAAGCCTCTCCCCTGTGATTGAAACAGCTAACAAGGCATAAAACACACATGCACACGCACAGAAGCAGAGAAAGACAGATGTGGGTCTATGATGTTGACACACAGCTGTAAATTCCACATTCCTCCCAGTAAATTCCTCCTAAAAAAATACAATGATTCCAAAAGATGTAAATGTGCATGATTCATCGGAGGTCAGTAAAATTCCTCTTCTCCCTCACTGAACTTACACAAACACACATCCTTTATTTGCTGCTGTTTAAAAATCCACTTAACTGCAGGTCACCACACATGAATCCTTCAGTTGTCAATAGTCCCTCTAAATCTCAGGTGATGGACTTGACAAACTTCATGTTTGAGCTGCTTTCTCAGTTTTCACACAGTGTTTGCGTGAGACCGCCCATTTGTTCAAGGTATCAAATGCACTGAGATCACAGACAGTTGCAGGTCAAGACGTGTTTGATCTGACATGGGTGGAGACATGTCACTAACTCACACAAAGAGGAGGACAAGGGGGACAGAACTGAGGACAGTGATGGCGGCTGCAATAATGGTAATGAAGACTCTTGATGTGATCAGTGTCAACAGAAACTAAATCCCAGAACAAGAAACCTTAAGTGGTGCATCTGTGGACTGCCTGTCATGGGCTGATGTCCATAGTTAATGACGGATATGACCTGTAACCTTTCCAGTTTGACCTTGACCCAGAGGAATGTCTGAGCGTACTACTCAATCCTGAGGGTGATGATTTCCCTTCTACAGTTACTTGTCAGACCCTTGTCAGTGAGCTGTAACAAGCAAACACAATTAAACTCTGGACTGCAGAGGAGCAAAAGAAAACCAATGTCACTACGAAGAAACTCGACCATCTCTTCTTCTATAACTTCTGTGACCTTTTGCGTCTCAACCACAAATTCCATCTGTTGCTGTTCAAGCAGAGCTTAAATATCATTCAGTCATAACTTTTGTTTCCAACAAGTCAGCATACTTTAAGAATCTGCAAACATACAATATATGTGTTTCCTGTGGTGTTAAAAGGATGCAAGTCCCACACAGGTTCACTGAGACCAAGATCCACACAGGTCACTCAAAGGTCGTCTTATGGTGAGATCCAAACTGTTCTCATCACAGGAACGTCATATACCACCTAACCCTCGGCATTTCCTGACAGACGCACAATGTTCAGTATCCTTCCACGTCTGAAAGAGACGCACTGGTCTGTCAGTTGACTCAGAGCAGAGCAGTGGTACAACAAAAGTCAAAGTATGAGGTCAGGATTAGGGAGTAGGATGGGACTGAGGTTAAGGTGTGGGCCAAAAAAGGACTGAGGTTAAGGTGTGGGCCAAAAAAGGACTGAGGTTAAGGTGTGGGCCAAAAAGGATTGAGGTTAAGATAAATATCCAGGTTATGCTTAGTGGATATTCACTGTTGGCTCAAACTTTATTTTGTTAATAATTTCATTAGCATTTCCATTTATAACAAATCCATGAACACTGAGAGCAGCTGCTCTGAGCGTCTAAATGTACTGCCTGGTGCAGAAGAATACCCTGAGCTTCTGCAAGATGACACTGAGGGACACGACAGAGCGACAGGATGGAATGAGAATGGGAAACTCAATTTTTGGTCCGTCACTATGTGACATGAGGTGATCACAGAGCCATAAAGCTGTGATGATGACGTTACTGAAAGACAAGACAGACTATACAGTGGTACTTGGCCCAACCAACTATAATGACCGACCGACGTGATGACCATTAGGGGAGGGGCTGGACCATGAGGTGGGGCGAGACGATTTCTGTCCCCTACAGCAAAAATACTGTAAACAGACAGTGGTGGTGGTATGTATGATAAGTGCTGTGTTAGGTTGTGAGAAGAGGCCAGTTTGGACTGTCACTGCTCTGTGACATCAACATTTTTAGGTGCAGAGTTCCTCATGCTTTCTTTGTTCAACATCACTGATGTGATGGAGCATGATGGAGCATGTCACAGAAGGCAGAAGAAAAAAATCAAACATGCTTGACTTTCATGAGGAGTCCTTGAGCTGTCCTAGATTGTCACTCACTATGACACACAACACCATATGAAATAATTGATTTTCAGAGCTGATGGGTCCAGCTCCAATCGTACTTAAAATGTCTAGTTTGAACTCTGCATTTCTCCCTCTCCAAAACTTAACCAAATGTTGAGCAGCAATTTTCAAGTCTGTTTTCAAGATATTTGAAAATGGAGGAGCAAGCAGTGAGGTAAATAGTGTTGTTTTAGAACACAGCTAATTTACAGTGGTGAACACCAACTGTAGATGACATTCAGTAGGATCTAATATATTATTCTGGGGAAGAGGAACTTTGTGGCATTTTGCTTCTGAGTGTGTGTATGTTTTCACCATTTTCATTTTGGCTGTGTGTGCACTTGTATGGACTGTATATCTGTCACAATTATCATGTGCCAAGGTCACAGCTGCTCTTCTTCATATCTAATGATGTGGGCGTCAATACAAAAGAGCAAACCTGCTGAATCCAAAACAACTGGAAACGTTCAGCGTGAGTCTCTGAGAACGGTTACAGTACATGTAACCCACATGTGTGATAGGAACAGGCATGGTATGCCTTGATGAATATCTACACCATATCTCAATGTCATGACAATTCCACACTGTGTGCAATACTCCCTTTGCCAGCTGAGAACCATCTCTGGGAAGAACTCCCTGCAGTAGTGTTACTGTCATGAATTATGTGGTAACTTGTTATGTTGGGAAAGTTTTAATCCATGTGGCTCAGTGCAGGGAATGACTGGTGCTTCTCAGTGGATCAACAGGAGATTTGACATTAATGTTCACCCCAAGACAAACTGTAATACCTTTGGTAAATAACTTAAGCTTTGATTTTTTATTTTGACAGATTCAAAATTTTAAGGTTGACTTTTGTCTTTGCACGCAAAACTAACACTTAAATAAAAGTGTTTCAAGTTCATGTCATCTGGCTGACAGTTTCACCAGTGTTTGCAGTCTCCTTGTAGCCTTGAGGTATTAAAGACAACACAGGGAGGATGAATTTGGTTGAAGGCGTTGTGGTTTTACTGGATAAAAAAGAGGAAACCAGCCTGTCTTAATGACCCTTGTGACTTTTGTTTGGCAGGATATATACCTATAATCAATACAAGGACTGAAAAGAGTTGAAAGGCAGAGTTAGTGACCACTTCATTCTAGTGACTGCTGCTGTCTCACTGTGACTTACATGTGGGTAGTAACAAATGTTTCCTCAGTAAATCTGGACGTCTGCTGCAGCAAGCTGCCTTGTTTGTTTAAATCACGTGAAAGCAGACATTATACATTATATAATTAATTAAGTACATTATACAGGACTTCCCCAAAAGGCTTCATCTCTTCTTTCTCGCTTTCATTCATAAACTCACATACCTATTTATTTATTATTTTAGACATTATTTTATCATTATTTTATACATTCTAATTTTTTGTACTCCATTAAGTACAAAAGTATGTTAAAAGAGATTTTATACTTTCTGTGCAGCCTTGTTTTCCAGCAATAGTCAACACAGAATTGAATCAAATAATCATACTACAACTGTTCAACAAACAAACTGCTAAAGCACAAAACACACAAAAAGCGAAACATCAAACAAAACTATGCTTTCTACTGAGGCATGATGTAACAACTTACATGTGCGACTGTTACGGTGATAAGGGAAATTCTCTTGCCAACAATAATAGATTTGACAGATTGTTTTCGAGATAACCACCACAGTTTGCCAGCACCATTGCTCCTTTACAGCTAATGCTACTTCCTGTCACACCACCATCAACTTCCTGTTGGAGAGTTACAGTTTTTTTCGATTGCTAAAACAGAAAAAACAAAAATTAGGCACAATTTTCACAACCTTTACTTCTGTCCCCAATTGCATGACTCAATTTATTACAACTTAATATTTCCTTATCGTATTAGAACTCTGACTTTCCTTCTTTACACTTTCACGTCACCTTGTTGTCGAAACACAGCACACAGTTTTCCAGGTTTGCACACCCTTGTCACATAAAATCCCAAAACATCAATCAACAACAGACAAATATTCAAATCTCTAAACTTTTGGGTCTGGTGAGCAATTTGCAGTCAAGGACTGCAGCATAGAAGAAGGCTTGACCCTATGTTTTGTTTGATGAGCAATGGAGAACAGAGACAACAGTCAGAGAAGGAGAGGGGTACGAATGAGAGGAAGAGGAGGACGAGGTGATGGAGGTGGAAGATGAGGAAGAGGAGGAGGAAATAAAAGAAAAATCCAAGAAATTCCATGAAATACAGAATTGGAAAACAAATGTGTACAGTAAAAAGTAGTGAAAAAAAGTAGTGAAAAAAGCAACTCTACAAGCTCACAAGAAACATTTAAAAATAAAATGTTTTGTCTGAAAATTTGTGTGATGTTTTATGTTTGTCTTTGAGAGAAGTGGGCATTGTCATTGATTCAGTGTGCTCCTTTTCTATAATTGTGTTTTCAATTTTACTCTTCAGTGTTCTTTACATGCTTGGTAGTGTTCAGCCAAAAGCTTAGTTGTGTTTATTCAAAGAATGGTATGTGTGTGTCATGTGAAAAATACGGCTGTGTTTACATGTTCCATTTTGTGAACACGTTAACTGATTTGATGGCAAAGAGTTGTTTTGCAAAGGGATGCCAGGGTTTAGCAATTTGT
>JAFBJR010000684.1:127899-151835 GCA_016785285.1 Brachirus orientalis
TTATTCAATGAATGTGTGTGTGTGTGTGTGTGTGTGTCATGTGAAAATATGGCTGTGTTTACCAAATGAAAACACAAGTTCCATTTTGTGAACATGTTAACAGATTTGATGGCAAAGACTTGTTTTGCAAAGGGATGCCAGGGTTTAGCAATTTGTGTGTGATGTTTGGAGTTTTGTGTGCGGAGTTTTGAAAAACATGTTTTAGCAATCAGAAAAAAAGTAAGTGCTGTCGTCACTGTGTTCAGTCGTTAAACACCTCGAGGCAAACACATTTACACAGAAGGAAAATCCAAAGAAAAACAGAGCAGAGAGTAAGGTTAAAAGCCTGGGCCACCGAAGAATAAGAGGGAAGAGTGAATGAAAAATTTATAAGAGCAGCATGGGAATAATTGTGATACCAAACACATGAAGCTGTGATTTCACATTGAGCAGCTGCAGAAATACCAAATCAATAGTGTGAGTAACATCTAGACATTTGCAGCAAAGAAAGGAAACACATGGGACTAAGGGATGTCATGAGCTGATTAGGTATGAAGTTGATCTTTGCTATATTCCTAAAGAATGTATAGGTGCATTTCTGTTAAGAATATTATCTGTACACTATATGGACATAGATGCTTGAATGGTCATCAAAACAAAGTAATCATTGCAGCTCCACCCACAACCTCCAGAATATTTATGGCCTATATTTTGTCTAAAGGTGACTTAAATGTGATTAAAGCTGACATAGAAAAAGACTGACAGCTTGGTGAATTTCACAATAACGTGCTAAAATTGTATTGTACAATATGCAGTAGAGAGACTACTGAAAGAGAACTGCAGAGACAGAGGGACAGGGTCACTTTGAAGGACAATATGAACTTAGAGCAGAGAGACAGAGCAAAGACTCCCACTGTTCTCCTCTGGTTTAGCTGTAAACACAGTTCCAGGTTGGACCTTCCCCCTCTTTCAGGTCAAACAGATACCCAACTCCATTTCCCAGTGGACAACAGCTCTAATCAGGGCTTCCTGTGTCAAAAGGGCAACCTGCCAGATCTTGTTGTGTTGACAGATTCTCTTCACGTCCCTAATCATACAATCAATGACATCCAGATCCAGTGATCCTTCTGAAACAACCTGGACACGTGAGGGGCCTGAGGATATAACTGTTTGATTTATGCCCTCACAGGAAATCCCAAAATATGAGGAAAATCAGCCAACATGATGATGTAGATATAGAGTCAGATTTAAAATTTGTTTTCATTTTGGGGTTGTAGGAGTAGTATGGGATAATCCAGCCTATAAAAGAACATGGTTGTGTTTGACGCTGGATTAAATAGCAACATGTTATTTTTTTGGACAAATCCTATATACATCCACATATATCTACATCATGGTGATACTAGAAGAAAGCCAAAGGATAACCAAAGTCTTTAAGACTGAATCTACCTATATGAATTAAAAGTTAGGGTAATCTAGTTTAGACCAAAGTGATGGCAAGCCGACAAAGTTTACACCACTATTATGGCTATTTTTCCCAAAATATAATTTAGTCTAATCGGCAGGGCCACAGTAATGGGAGGAAATGGTTGGTCTATGATGTCTTCAGTCTCAGCAGTGAGATCATTGAACAGCCATGCTCCTACCTGATGAGATATAGATTTGACATCATGATTGAGAGCATGACTAAATCCCAAGTCCCACTCCTCCAATAAATCAAATTTAAATAAATTAGTACAGAAACTCAATCACACTTGGTGAAGCAGACAGTACATACGAAAGAGCCCAGGAAAGACCTGTGAGAATGGAGTACATATGGTCTTTAAATGTAAACACAGCTAACACAGTCTTTCCATATGAGCTCACTGAGGAGACCCACCTCTACTGAGGACAGACAGATGCACAAAGACACTCATGTAGGGGGAATGGGTGGGAGAAACTGGGGAGAGAAGTGAAATGTGAAGGAGAGGAAGACTAAAAGAGAGGGAGGACACAGTGTCTGCTAAGTGTCCCTTTCAGAGATAGATGAAACAAGAGTGAGGGGACACAAGCCAGTGGTGATAGAGACCAGAGGCTTAATGAGGCTATAAAAGGAAGTGAGAGACTGAGCCCAGGAAGACTGGGAGGACCACGACTCTGGAATTCTTTCAGCACAGCCTGGTGGGACTCCTGTGTCCCTCCATTAATCACTGTAAGATGGAGTAAGGGCAGAGGACAGGGGCAGATGCAGACATATCCAAATATACAGTATGTTGGAATTTTCCAGAAACTAATTCCACAATGAATTTATGTCCAAACTTAATTCCAAGGCAAAGAAAAGTCAGTTGAAACTGCTGGAGGTTACAAATGTGATTTAAGATTAAACAAATCATAATTATTGAGTATCAGGAAGCGACAGCAATATGTTACAGATGGAAGAAAATGAGCAAATGCATGTTGCACTTCTATATATACTGTATTAGGGCTGCAACGATTCCTTGGGTAACTTGAATAACTCGATTACAAAAATGATTGAGGAATTTCCTCTGCCTCGAAGCCTCTTTTAATTAAATTTAAAGCTCACTTTCGCACAGATTCTTTTTAGTGTGATACAACGTGCTTAAGTCACAGGCTATGTGTTTCCTACAAAGCAGAAGAAGACGGAAGCAGGCTTTGGGTAACGTGTGTGGACAGTTTAGCTGTACAGAATTGCAGATGAAAACAGTGAATACAGTGAAAATGAGCAAATGCAGCAAAGCCAAAGTAACAGGAGGAATAGGATAAAATCGATGAATCGATGGAATATTCGATAGAATCCTCAATTACCAAAATATTCGATAGCTGCAGCCCTATACTGTATATAGATTATACAGTACAGAATATACACTAACAACAGGCATAAGAGAAGATACAATGTTGTAAACAATGTGAGATCCATTTGGGTTGTAAAGCAGCTCCTGACACTTTTAGCTCCACCCCATTTCCTTTTTCCTGTTTAGAGAGCTTCTCTGGATAATCCATTTTTTTCCTTTGCACAGTTTTGCGTGCAGGATGTTTCCCTTAAAATCAAACTTCATGAGGTCTAAAGACAAACACAGCCCCCACACAATGCACGTGCAATATAGAGAGAAAATTAGGCACGCACACACACACTGAAACAAACTGGCTGACTAATTAAAAAATATCTTTCAGAACCCAACAAGCAAATTCCACACAAATCTCTCAAATTTGAAAACATGTCACAATAATCTGCTTTCAGCAGTAAACATCCAAACAAACCAAACTGCAAAACCACAGAGACTAATAAAATAAACATCATCATCGCAAAGTCACCACTACCTTTACCTCTGATGGAAGCAGGAAACTTTTTGTGTCAAACAAGAGACACGCCTAATGTACACCAGCTCAATTCAACACAGGAATAAAAATCTGCGCAAAGGTCAGCGGGGCCGGTCCCTGAGGTGATGGCAACACCTCAGTGGAAACTACATGCCACTTCTCCCACAGTCTTTTCCTCACAACACAACCCACACACATAAACACTGCTGACAGGGAAGCCCCAAAAACAGGCTTCTCATCTGAGCCTGTGGTTTCCTGTGGCACCACACAATGGGCTCTTCCCTTGATTGTTAACCCAGGCGAACTCCATATCACAGCCACTATGTTGGCAAGGGATGCTCGGCCATTTTTCTTCCCTTATCACGGGCAGACATCTTCCCCCTCTCACTGGACACATGCCTTCCTCCCCCATAAAACAATCACATATGAGAGGTCAGTCACGTGCCTGATTTCCATTTGGTAAGCCCATCAAACATCACTCATGCACATGTAAAAAAGCAGGCTTATGCCTGGATACAATTACACAATGCATTACCTTTCACCTTTTAATGACTATGAACTGTACTTCCATCAATGTTTTCTTTCCAACTTTCCTTTGGATAACAAAAAATAATAATTTTAATTTGGTCTGTGTGGAATACAGTGAAAAGAAGGGACATGCAGATGGATGCAGCATTTATCACAGTCACCCAGTTGGCTGTAAAGAAGGTAATCACTAAAGCAGACATTGCCACTGGGCCTCAAGTACTGTAAGAATCTGATGCCAAAAACGTTTCTTCCTTGGCCAAAGACAAAATTCCCACAACTCACACATCCGCTGCCAGCATCATCCTCTCATTCCATCGTACTCAAACACATGTTGAAATACATTCTCTAACATGAGAATCAAAGCCTCTCGAAGGGCCCTGTACGAAACATCCTGTTAATGTTACTGCCTCAAGAGCCTTTCTTCCTCTGCAAGTGGACACTGATAAATGGCATGTGTGTGCATGGTTTATGTGTGTGTGCAAAGAGGGGTTGTACCTGCATCCATGCACAGAATCATGTTTTAGCTATCATGAGCAACATGGTCCAAACTTCCCACAAAAGCTACCAGAGCCAGAAATACTCTTCAAATACTGCATTCTGTAGGGCTAACTGATTATTAACTGATGAGTTAAGTGATTATTTATCAGATATAGTCTTAAATAACTGGTAGGTTTAGTTTCATAAAGGAAGGATTCACTGGATTTATGTTAGATGTGATATAAAAACATTGCAGCACTATGTAATGAGAACTGTTAATATTTTCTGACACTTCATTCACAGCGAAAGTGAAAAATTAATATCCAAAATAAGAGGCAGTTTTATTGATGGTGGGCCTTTGGCACAGCAGCCATTTTGACAGATCACAGAAAAATCACAGGAATAAGTAATACAGTCAACAATGGCTGAGTTCTGTTGATCTTCCTCACTTTCAGGTCTTGACTTACATGAAATGAACAAAGCCATTGTTGATATGATCAGTAACTCCTGCTTTATTTGTTCAGTCGCGTCAAAATGGCTGCTGTTCAAAGTCTCACTGATTGATGTATCAGTTACTGGAGAGTCAGTTGTGATTACAAAGGTTATTGCAGTCCCTTCTCCCCAAACTACAGCATCAGAAAGATATGGAGGTTTTACCTGCTCTGGTTGAAAATGTTGCCACAGTAGGGAAGAGATGCTGTGATAGTGATGATGGGGATGTCAGGATCTGGTTTCCAGTCTTTTATTTTGTTAATTTGTGTTTTCTGTGTAGCGTGTTTTTGTTTCTGGCTGGGCAGCTGGGCAGAGAGAAGACTCTGCCTATCAAGTTGGCCAGTCTCTGCTCTTTTTGTTTGATTATTTTTTGGCTTGATCTTTCGTTAATACATTTTTTCACGTTTTGACTTGTGCTTTTTTTGGTTCAGCTTAGTCTATTCTAAAATCATCACAGGGGGTGACAACAGTCTTTTTGTCATTTTAAAAGATATTCTTCATGTTGTCCTCGATTGTACAAAGACATACAAGCAAAAGGACAACAATTTTGTGAAGAATATATGCGTAAAAGAGGGTTGAATAGAGATGAAGTCAGTTAGAGACCTCTCAATAATCCTGAAAAGTGCTTATTTTTAATCAGTGTAACTTCTAGTTGATATAAATGAATAAATTACCCCTGCTGTAATGCATTTTTTTTTTAAGTGTTGAATATTGCACTTAATTATACGCTGTCTCCTCATGTGCCAAAATGTTCACAAAGACTAAAGTAACCTTGTAAGATGATCAAACAGTATCAAAAGCCCTTCCCTCTCTTTTCTGACATGATATGAAATAGTGTGTGGCCATTTCTCAAACTTTCTGAAACAGACAATCGGACCCACTTCACGCTGTGTGAAAGTGAGGAAGTAATCCCCATGAAATGATTACAGCCTCCCCTCTATGACAGGAATGGTCCCACTTGTCTCCATACGTAATTAAATGTGAAAATTTGAAAAAAAAAAGCAAAAAAAAAAACAAAAAAACAAAAAAAGATTTTACATGGATGTTACACAATTTTGACAATTAATAAACAGGGGAATTCCTAATGTAAAATGTCATGTGGAGTCAACGGTGGCAAAGAGTCGTATGGTGCAGAGGCAGGGGTCGGGTTCAAAGAACATGCGTCAGTCCCAAGGGCTGGATTTGGGTTTGATATTAAACAGAAACAGCTGAAATAGACACAGATGAGTTTGAGAAACTGTGAGTGTTGGACGATAAAGATCATAAAATGACAGTGTGATTTGTTTCTGCTTCCGGCAACATTTTTAATTCTTAAATCATCTCTACCACTTCCTCAAAACCTTCCACGAAAACCTATCGTCCTTTCAACATCTGATGGAGATGCAGTATTTTCCCAAAAAGTCACATGTTGGCTGTCTGTCACACCCAGAAACTGAACCTAATTTGTTTTTATATAAGTTAACCTGCCTGCACTGAGCACATGGAGGATGACAAATTAAATTTAGCCCTTTGCTTCCTCTGCTCATCACCTTGGAGCAAAGCTGCACAATACACAGAGGAGCTGAGCTGTGTCACATGCTTTTAATCGAGGCCTGGTGAAATCTGATAAAAGGAAGAGACAACGGAACCTTTTCATTACACTCAAGAAAATAACTTTGTATGAGAGCCTTGTGTATGATATTAAATGTCAAATAGGAGTGCTGAACATCTGAAACTCTGCACAGGCTTCAACAAACAGAAAAACAAAACATGCTCATGAGCTGCAGGCTCACAAACAGGCAGAGACACAGCACACAAGGATGTGACTGCATGTGGTGTGGATGGTTTTTACAAAACCAACTCCAAAAAAGGTTGCTACGCTGTGGAACATGTGAATTTAAAACGGAATGCGATGATTTGCAAATGTCATAAACCCATATTTTATTCCCAAGAGAACAGAATTTACCATTTTATAAAAAAATATGAGCTCATTTTCAATCTGATGGCAGCAACACATCTCAATAAAGTTGGAACAGAGGAAACAAAAGGCTGGAAAAGTAAATGGCACAAATCAAAAACAAATGGAGGAGAATTTGACAACTAATTAGGTTAATTAGCAACAGATCAGTAACATGACTGAGTATAAAAGGAGCATTTCTGTAAAGATGGACTGATGTTCATCAATCTGAGAAAAGCTGTGTCTAAAAATTGTTAATAATTTCAGAAAAATGTTCCTCAATATAAAATTGCTTAGACTTTGAAGATCCACCATGTACAGTGAATAATATCATCAAAAGATTCAGAGAATCAGGAGGAATCTCTGTGAGCAAGGTCAAAGGTCAAATGGATACTGGTGATCTTCAGGCCCTGAGGCAGCACTGCATTAAAAACAGACATGATTCTCTACTGGAAATCACTGCATGGGCTCAAGAACACTTCCAGAAATCACTGTCTGTGAAGAAGAAGAAGAAGAGGAAGAAGAAGAAGACATATGTGAACATAATCCAGAAACACTGACGTCTTCTCTGGACCAAAGATCATTTCAGATGGAAAACTCTTCTGTGGAAACCATGGACGCTGTGTCCTGTGGACTAAAGAGGACAAGGACCGCCCAGTTTGTAATCAGTGGACAGTTCAAAAGCCTGCATCTCTGATGGTATGGAGTTGCATTAGTGCCTATGGTGTGGACAGCTGACACATGTGGAAAGACACCATCAATGCTGAAAAGTACATAGAGGTTTTAGAGCAACATCTGCTCCATCTAGACAACGTCTGGTTCAGGGAAGGACTTGTAGATTTCAGTGAGACAGGTGAGACAGGTGAGACGGGTTTCAGGTCCAGGAGTCGAGGTGCTGAACTGATCTGCCTGCAGTCCAGAACTTTCTGGTCCAGGAGTTCAGGTGCTGAACTGACCTGCCTGCAGTCCAGAACCTTCAGGTCCAGGAGTTCAGGTGCTGAACTGACCTTCCTGCAGTTCAGAACCTTCAGGTCCAGGAGTTCAGGTGCTGAACTGACCTTCCTGAAGTCCAGAACCTTCAGGTCCAGGAGTCCAGGTTCTGAAGTGACCTGCCTGCAGTCCAGAACGTTTAGGTCCAGGACTGTTGAGCAGCTAGAATCCTTCCTCAGACAAGAATGGGACAACATTCCAGTCCTAAAAGTCCAGAATCTAGTCTCCTCACTTCCCAGACGTTGACAGACAGTTGTTAAAAGAAGAGTTGATGCTACACAATAACGGTAAACATCACCCTGTTCCGACTTTATTGAGATGTGTTGCTGCCATCAAATTCAAAATGAGCTCATATTTTTCATGAAATGGTAAAATGTTGTTTATGTTCTGTTGGGAATAAAATATGGCTTTATGAGATGTGAAAGTCACTGCATACTGCTTTTATTTACATTTTCAGTTGTCGCAACATTTTTGGACTTGGAATTGAGGTGGTTTTTAATTTTTAGTAACATTTGGAAACAATACTTACATTAAATGTTTCACTAGAGAGAATCAGGGTTGGTGGTTTATGATGTAAACAAATCAATGCAATTTCTGCAACATGTTCTGTCTCCTGCAGTTGGGGAAAAATCTGCACTCATCCTTTAGCTCCTGTCATGGACATGATACAGCACATTCTGTGATGTACACTTGTGTGTGACTATGATGATATGACTGAAGGTTGGTCTTATAATTTTTCATGGAACTAATGTCTTGTCTCATTTGCCTCTTGTGCATTTGTGATCTTCAGTGGCAGCTGAGTATTCATTAGTGACAAATATACACACAAAAAAATTAAATTTAAGAAACATTTGAACCAAATATTTCTTTCCTCACTCCAATGTTTCACAGTGCGTTTGTCATGAAGGTTAGAGCAGAGATAGGTAAAGCTGATGACGTCAATAGAAGGTGACCATAATGAAATGACCCGTTACCTTGAGTAGAAATACAGATTTAAAGGATGCTGGAAATGTTTTAGCTACATGTCCTCTTATTCTTTTAAGTCTCATTTGCATTGTCTGACATTTTAAAGTATTGTAAGCCCTATTGTTAACTTTCCATTGTATCTTGTAAAAATATCTAACTTAGATTGGAATAAAGATAGAATAAATAAAGACACACAAAGACAATAAAACAACCACATACTGTATCACCACACTCTGGCACTGTGTAATATAACTAACAAGGCCTGTTGTAATTTATTTTAATGCATCAATGCGCTTTTAGCATGTTAAAGTCACATTTTATGTTTAATATTTTTATTATTATAATATAATATTCTGACACAGTTTTTAAATTTAAAGTGGAATTTGTTATTGTTATTGTCTTTGATTGTTTTTGTTAAGATGTTCTTGTTATCTTTTATTGTGTATTGTTCTATAACAACTGACCGTTAGCTGTGTGAGATACCCACATTTGCCTAACAGGATTCATAAAGTATCTATCTATCTATACAAAAGGTCATGACCCCACCCCTCAAGCCCTGTGAGGTCAAAAGGGTCAAGCAAAGTACAACAACATGTAGCTCTACATGATATCCCATGTCCATTTACTACATGTGGCAGGGAGGCTGTTTCCACCTGTTTCTCTTTGTTTATTTGTAGGCACGGTTACACAAAAAGTAAACTTATTTCTACCTCCTGAAAATAAAAACCCATTGTGTTTTAGTGCAGATCTGCATGGAGTTCAGAGTCCATGAACATTGCAACACAAAAGTCAAACATACTTATGATGTAACAAAACAAGTTTGAACAATTTAGTTCAAATCCACAAATTTAAACTGGATTTGGTAGAGGAAAGTGTTTTAACTGGTCCCAGCCATGCATTCTACTCCATCAACAATGGGAATGCACTAATTTCAAACAGAAACATGGCAACATGAATCATTTCTCAAGAAACTCTATTTAGTTCTGCTCATAAGCAGCACGCAAAGCCAAGAACTCTCCTCCCACTGGAGGAACTCTCCGAATCAGACACTCCCACAAACAGCACACTGGTGAGTGTGTTCACTGAGCAGCATCAACCAAGACAATCCAAAAGTCACAGATGCCAAAGTCAAAGCCATTTTTATACAGACTGCACAAAACAAGAACATGTGGGAGAGAAAACTTACTGCGTTCACTCCAGAGGTGAGGATCACAACAGTGAGGCACAGAAGCAGCAGCCTGGAGTGAAACGTGACGAAGACACAACAATTACAGTAAATGCTGCTGCGCTCGGGCTCTGCACCGAATTCACTGTCATATTGTGTTTACCTCAGATGGTTGCTTGCTCGGTTGTGTTGCCCTGACATGGTCTCTCTCATGAGGAGCGCAAACTTTACGCACACGCTGCTCTTTTCAGTCGTGGAAACTTCTACAGCATGACTGCCTGTACTGAAACACCAAGAGCCCCAATATTGAAAAATACATCCACTTTAATCACATCACATCAGTCTGAGAGCGAAAAATAAAAGTTATTTATATATGCTCATTTGGCATCATTTGAAGAAAACACGTTACTTAGACTCACCTCAAGCTCGTGCGTCGATGGCTCTGAAGGATGAAGTCACGGCAGAAACAGATGCGCAGGTTCCCGGTGAGCGGTGCAGGGCGCCACCAAATTCTCAAATATTGTGTCAAAAACAGAAAAGTGTGCAGAGCGAGTCTCTCTCCTTCTTTCTCTTATCGAGAAAAGTCAAAGTGTAAGAAACGACAGGGTTGAGTCCCTTTGCATGGGCGAGGGTGGTCGTTTTTGGGGAGAGGGGGTGTGGTGCAAGAAGAACCAAGACCAAGTGGCTCTGACCACAACTTCACATCGTCTCGGACAAAGATGCAGCCAAACGTGCTGATTGTGCTCCGTCGATAAGCCGAGACTGAGGTGAAGAAAGAGGACGAGAAGCGACCAACAGGTGCTTGTTTTTGAGGGAACTCTGCCCCGACAACATGCTCCTACCGCCCGCGACACTGTTGCTGCTGGCGGCTCTGAGCTCCAGCCTGGACCTGAGTGACGCCGAGGTGGGTGTTTGCTTTTATAAACCTTTTATTGTGACGATTAAACTTTGTGACTGGGCCGAGATGATGATGACGACTCCTTTCATGTTTTTGTGTCATATTATATTCACTTTAATGACACAGTTCATTGTCCGTGTTCATTTAAGGTTTAACGTTTGTTTTTTTCCCCTTAAATTAGTGGTTGTTCATGTTGAATTATGTGTTTGTATCTTTATTATGTGTTTGTATCTTTATTATGTGTTTGCATCTTTTTGCCTTTGTCCCTGTCCATGTTAACACTTTTCTCCTCAGTCCAACGTTAGTTCTGCTGGAGAGGAGAGAGAGAGAGAGAGAGAGAGAGAAAGGGAGGGAGAGAGAGGGAGAGGGTAGGGCAAAAGTGTGTGACAGAGTGAGAGACTATGCTCCGATCAAATATAATGATTCAAATAATTAGTTGGAAACATTCTCCATGACTGAGTTCAGTTTTTTGTTTTGTGTCACTGAGTAGTTCATGAGTCTCTGCACAGTGAACGCTCCCTGCTGCTACACTGTCCTGTCCACTCAGTGAAGATGTCTTCTTCTAGTAGAATCTGCCTTGTCCTTACAAATGGCACATTTTCTGCCTCCACAACTTAATCCACCACCTACATAGTTAATATAATGTAGCTTGGAGGGAGATATTTACTGTTACACCATCAAACATCACTGTTGCTTTTGAATGTTCCATCAAAAATCATTTTTAAAACAATAAAAAATAGAGCTTTAATGCCAAATAGTTGTTTTGAAGAACCAAATTTGAATTCTTCACTTACACTCCACCTTTCCTCTGCTAACCTCTATGTGTTGAACTCATTGTTCACCTGCCATGACTGAACTGCTACCACAAACATTTTATGTACCTTAGCAGATACATTTTTGCTGTACAGCACTCAACGCCAAATAAAGAATTTTAAAAGGTTTTGAACTTTTATGAGGACAAATGTTTGAGGAATGTGAATCTCAACAATTCACTGGTTGGTATCACAGAAGAACAAATGATGGGCAAAATGTTGAAGCGTTGCAGATTAAGTTTTTACAAATAGGAAGTACACAATTAAAAGAAATGGAGGAGGAAAACTCTACTTTCCACTCAGTACCTGGTGTGATCATACATGTTGAAATTCAGGATTCTTTTATTAAAATTTACTGCAGTTCTCTGAGTAAAAACCTCTCTTTCACTAGAGTAGCAGAAACCGAGGTGAGCAGGAGCAAACATTTATTGATAGTATGAGATCTCGTGTTTCAGAGGAAGGTTAACATCACACAAGTGTGAGGAGGTTCTCCAACTTCCTGGGTGTTTTAAGGATACATTTTCAGCTGTGATGGACTGTAGCTGTGACCTGTCATCATATGCCAACAATGAGAAACCATTCAGAACATTGGTTGCACATGTCATCTCAAGAATGACATGATCTACATGTTAAAAATACAATGGAACTTCTGCTTATAGTTTTTCATTGTATCCAAGATGTGCTGGAAAACTCAGCAAAATTGATTCACTTCACCCAGATGTTTTATCAACAAAACAATCATTATTCACTGTAACATTCACAATGATCTCCACACCTCCATTGTGGACTGAAGAGCTGAGTAGCTGAACATGCCATCATTGTTCAGATTATCTCATTAGTTATAATGGACAAATTCATCACTATGTTATTTTTTCATGAGTTTTACTCACAGGGGCAGGAAATCCTCTTCCTGTTTGCAGTCCTGTCCCACAGGTCCACAGTGATGTAATGCATACCTTTTAAATATAAACAAATGAAATAATAATATAAACAATTGAAATAGTCATCAAATTTCACAGTATAGCATGTTTAAATTTCGTGTCGCCCAGTGACGGTTCCAATGCTGCACACAGGAAGTGATTTGCTAAATGTGAAGACAGATAGCAATATTGCATTAGTAAAGTGAAATGGCTACAAATTGGTTACACAGAATATGTCTGAAAACAAGGAAGTGCCCATGAAAAGTCCAGCGGGTTGTTCAGCAAAAGTAAAGCTTTTCGCCCACGCCTGCCCGGGTGCTGCTGATGTAGTCACACCATTGCTCCTATAGTCAGGTCTGATAGTATTGCTGGACAAGGCCCTCTTTTAGATGACAGACACATTTTTGTTTTAAAAACAGAGACAGAAAAAAACAGCAGCAACAAAAATCCAAAAAGTTACCCACTGCAGATGTAAATGAATATTACTCCTCACTTATGCCATCAGTCACTGCAGATTAGTGTGTTTATCTCTCCTTCATCTCCTCATACACAGAAACCTGACGTTGACTGAGTATCTCTGCCTCCTGTTTAGGCTCCAGCGCAATCACTGGAGACTGACAAAGGTCAGGAGCGAATACACAGAGTGTAAACAAGTCACACTCAACCACCGAACTTGTGATGCATGCAAGCACTGTGCTAATGTGATAATCCAGATTATAATATGGGTCAGGCTGACTTTATTTAAAGATGAAGCAACAGGCAGATCTGTGTAGACCTTTAGTTGCAGTTTGTCACTGCCTCATCTGAGCATGGGTGAATTTATTTCCTGTTTATATAACATCAACAGAGTATAGTTTTTGTCCCTTGGTGGTCATTTAATCTGGTCAGAGTGAGTCATCAGTAATTTCTAGAGGAAGAGGAGGACGAGGACTGGAGGAGGAAGGGCAGATTAGCAGATGCCTTGAATGAGAATGTGTCTGTGGGATGTTGGATGGAAACATTGGGAAATGCAGTTGCTGGTGGGAAAGAGCTGCCTGGTTCCTGCTGCTGGTTGACCATGATGATCCAGGACAGGTTGAAACCCAGGGAGGATGGACACCACTTAGATATGGAAAAATGACAAGACAGAGAGCTGGTAATCACTATAAACACTGTGAGGAATGTGTGTATTTTTGTTGAAAGCTCAGAATTATGATCAAGACTGGTGATAGTGTTGGTGCTGGCCAAAGTGTTGTTTGGTCTAGACCTAATCCTGAGGACCAACCTCCTCAATAACACCTCCTGCAGAGACACCAGCTGACTCTGTCACTCCTTCTCAGGGACTGGCCACCAACCATGTTATGCACCCTGGGAAGACACAACCTGTCTGACCTCTCACCTCCAGCATTGTAAAAATGCCTGCATTCAGGAGATAAATGATTGTCTTTGTGTCTCTGTATTTTGACAGGCATCAGCAATAATTCTTCTGGGACCATGATACTCAAGTAGGGTGGCAGGGATGCCCCACTTCCTGTCTGTGTCTGTATTAGACCTGTCAAAACTATTGTCAAAAGATTAAAAACCAGATCTTCTGGAGCTTAACTCTCATTTTGCTACCAAGAAATAAAAATGGTCCAAACATCAGGAAGGACTCAGGTTTCTCACAGCTGTACTATTATTATTATATTTTTTTTTCTTTTGCATGTATTGCACTTCATTTTTCCTGTGATGATATTTTCACTCTAACTACCCTGAAATGAGCTGGACTGTTATCCTCAGGATCAGTTACTCGTCAGGATCAGAGGTGTTTTGTTATGGTGAAGGTGCAGTTTAGCCATTTAACTATGAAATTGGTGAGTCATAAATGTCATTTGTGGTTTGGGCAGAGAGTGTAATGAATATGTCTGTCTGACAAGGAGGTAGGTGGTGGAGAGTGATGGAGATGGAAGCTGCTAGAGAAGTGATGAGGTTATAATGTGTGTCGGAGCCAGAGATGATACCCCATAACAAATCTTTTAGTCTCACTCTCTCGTCCTGGACCAGTGCCCCCATCCACTGCTGCCAAGGAGGATAATCAAGACAGTGATGAAGGTGTCTTCAGACAACAACTTTCTGGGTTTGTTGGTACTGAGCCATGTGAAGAGTGAGAGTGTTTTGGCTGGCTTCTTCTTCAGCTGTTCTTGCTTGGTTTCTGAAGCTTCTGTCTTGCTGTGCTTCACATACAAATGACAGGTTCACCAAACAAAGTTTAGTCAGAGTTTCCATAAATTATAATTTTGTGTTACCTCTGTTTGTGACAGACCATTTCTGGGTCTGGGTTTGTCTGTGTCAGAATGGAAGTTAAAAAAATTACTGAGAAAAGGTGAAGGTTTGTGAGCACGGGAGAGGAGAGACCACCTGCTGCACAGCTCTGTCCTTAAACTTTTCTGTTTATACATTTTTGGCCATACATTTTTGGAAGGACTCTGACTCTGAACACTGCCCAAACCAAGGAGCTCATCCTGGAGCTCCTTGGTTTGGGCTGCCGCTGCACCCCTGTTCATCAACGGTGAATGTGTAGAGACGGTGGAGTCCTTCAGATATCTTGGAGTCCACATCGCAGCAGACCTCTCTTGGACTGAGAACACTGCGGCTGTGGTGAAGAAGGCCCAGCAGCGGCTTCATTTCCTGAGAGTTCTCAGGAGGGAGAACCTGAACACCCAGCTGCTGGTGACCTTCTACCTTCTACTCTTCTGGACATGTACAACTCCAGCTGCCTCAGTAGAGCTCAGAACATTGTCAAGGACACATTTCACCCCGGCCATCACCTTTTTGACCTGTTGCCCACTGGCAGGCGCTACAGGTCACTCCGTTCAAGGACAAATAGACTCAGGGACAGCTTCTATCCAACAGCTGTCACAGCACAAAATTAACTAACTAACACTAAACAACTAATTTCTCTAAATTCACACTCGCACTGACAATCCACTCACTCTGCACTTTACAACACTTTCGTAATCCCGTGCAATAACAATTCCACATCTACCTCCTTCAAACTTTATTCTTGTAGATATATATATATATATATATACACACACTTTTCATATTATACATAATATTGCTTTGCTTGCACAAAGGAGATGCCATTCAATGACAAGAGGCACTTAAATCCACGTGGTATGCCCGTGTAGAGAGTCACATGTTTCATTTATGTCCCAAACATCCCAAGTACCGAAATCTATTTTCTGTCTGTCAGGTGAATGTGCCGTTGATGTCTCCAAAGGTCTAATCTGGTTTTTAACTCTGACTGTGCCCTTCACCTCTCACTGTAGACCCCACTTATTTTTTCCACGCTCTCCTCATGTTCACTGAGCTAGAGTTACTCTTTAATTCTCTAGACATGGTAGGTTCTCGACTGTTTTGCACTTAATTAAAAGAGTAGGAGGACTGATAGAAATAGCAGATTGTGAGTCGGATCCCACTGTAATTCACAGTGAATACACAGAGTGCCTGTGTATCCATACCTGGAGTCTTGATCCTTTTCCTGGAAGAACAGATGCTGAATTCATCTCTTCCTGTGCCGCTCTTTATATGCTGCTGCTGCTGCATATAAACAGCTACATAAATGAACAATTTTCATTGTCCAGCACAGCTGCCATTTCACTGAAGTGTCTCACAAAAAAACCCAAATCAGATAACTGTGAGTAGGAAGCTCAGCTGGCCATGTGACACTATTCACACAAAGAGAAGAGGAAATCTTTCGTTGCATAGCTAGAGTCTAGTGGCAGATAAAGACATTTTTAGCGTATCTGTTGTCAGTATTCGGCATCTCTAAAGCTTCAGGGCAGTGAAATCTGTGACTTACGGTCTGTCCATGTGTTCAAATGACAGTGATGTAATGGTGGTGTGGTAGATAAGGCCTGATAAGGAAACAGGAGAACAATAGGGAACAGCTCTGTCTATTAGATAGCAATCAGCTTAAGTGTGTAGTCTGGTAATGGGGCTAAAGACCTCAATTATCCATAAGTTTGTTGCAGACTTGGAAGTGAAGTGCTGGGCCAAAGGTTGTCTTTTTCTGATCCATGGAATTTCCTTCCTGTTATTATCTTGTAGTACCAAATCTATTTTCTCTTCTATTTTCTTTTGATTATAGGATATAAATTTACTGTATTTGTAGTGTTGATAATAAGCTCTCATCAGGAAATACATCTTTTGAACAAACATTATCGTAAGCAGCACGTTTTAAAAAGCCTCTGTTAAAAATGATATGTACAGTACTTTTTAAGTCCCAGGTGGATACACTGTGTCGCCTCACATTAAAATAATGCTCCTGCTTCTCTATATGAATGATTTAGTCATATTCCAGGTGGTTTCATATAACATGTTTAAACACAGTGACAAGGTTTGCGTGAGAATATTTCAGAATGGAATTATTTGGTTGGTTGTTGCTCACAGAGGTCATTCCTTGTCTTCACGTGCTGACGTATTCCCAGATACCACAGCACTCTTGAGAGAGACAGGAGGCTGACCCAACCCCTTCTTGTCTTTGTGAGCTTAAAAGGCAAGGAAGAGGCCTTCGTTATTACAGAAAGAATGGCTTCCTAAATCTCACATCCTGTTGCACAGTGCTGCATATTCACAGAGGAGCGACAGTCTTAGATGAAGCACTTACACTTCTGCAGCTGCTCACGTTAACTGAACTGGCTGTTTCTCAGAAAAAATAGACCTCTTGACTAAGTAACTGCTGCTCGGTCTCACATTTACAGACCGTTTGCTCCCTCATGATTGCTGAATATCAGAGTTGTTCACAGATTATATGTATGTTGTCTGGTCTGATTTTATTTGTGGCAAAAACCAAACAAGGCTGTAGCGATGCAAGCGTTGATTTGATGTTTGTGTTTATTCGTGTTACATAGATAGATCCTGTTCCAGTGAAATTGATGAGGAATGTTTTTCTTTCACTTTGGAACAATAACTACCTGGACCTCTGATGTGAGGGCAAATGAACAGAGCCATGCACACAAATCAAAAGTCAAAAAACTTTAGTGGCATAAATCTGACAGATTTTAGTTTCCTATAAGACGCAGCATCTTGTAGATTAATGTGGGATAAAAGTACAGTATGTTTAATCCTCAACACAAAGCTGAGAAAAAGCAATCATGGGTGGAGTGCTAGTATCCATATATACATGTATTCACATGTGTCCGTGTGTCTCTTCCAAGATGAAAAGATTAGTAGGAATCTGGCTCAATTTGTGATCAAGTAACCTTTTATCCACAGACATGGGGGAAGAGTTGAGTTATCAAGATAACCGCTACTTTGAAAGCTCTCTTTGAATGTCTAAATTCTCTCTAAATGACCTGACCACAGGTTACAGGTCAAAAGGATGAGCGTGTTATCTTCATGTGACCGGTCAGGGAGGGATGCAAATGGGGTCAGCTATCTCATGAAAGGGTGTCACAGACTTTAGTAATCTAAGGCAGGAGTATTATGTGGGATCAGCTAGAAGCATGAAATTGATTTGGAATTTTCCTAAATGAATCTGACTGACTTGTGTTCATTTGTGTTTGATCAGTATAAGCCTTGAAGCTGCTGAATTGTGGGCTTTTTCACTTCAGTTTCATCATATCAAACTGATGCTAGAGTGAGCAATCTGTGCTTTTTCTTTAGTTGCCTTTAACAACTTGATTCATCCCACCACTTGAAGATCAGCCAGTTCCAGGGTTTTACTGTAATAACACCGTACCAGCTCAGCAACAGAGTCTGAGAAATCGTCTAAAAACAGTTCTCCCATTTTTCCTTGTGTGAAATTTCCTCAGTGGACTGTACAGTGTTCCTGCTTCATGTTGCATGTCTGGTGACACGTTCAGTAACCTCTGCAGTCCCAGTGGTTTGCTGCTACAGTATGTCCACAGCTGGTTGTGTTTGGCTTCACAGACTCATGTTTGATCCCAGTCTAAACCTACATGATGTTGATTAGTCAACAAATTATTTATGTGAAGATGCTGTTTTCTCACTATGACACAAAGTTTAAAGTGAGAATGTGACTTCAAACTTACACAGGCCTTATGATTTCACAATGTGTGTTTAAACAGCTCTCACCAGACTCATCTGCTTTGGATTACATGAGCCCTGAATATTTTATTTTTAGAAATGAATACCTGCTGCCTGCAGCTAGAACACAACATGTTTTACATCATGTCGGTCTCAACAAATAAAGGCAACAGAAAACATATCCATGTCAGTGTTGTTGCAGAATGTACATATTATACATCTCTAAGTATCTGCCTTTGAATTTGGCATTGGATTTCTCTAGAGATTTCATGTGAATCTACACTTTTTTGCCTTTTAGACATTTTGAGCTGTGAAGTTTACTAAAGGAACAATTCAGTGCTTTGAAATTCATGTTTGATTGCTCTTTTACCAAAAGCTAATTGAGAAGACTGATACCAACAAGAACTGAAAACAGAATGAAATAGACAGTTTGTCTCTACCTTGTGTGAAACCTCAAGATGAGTAATGTACAGTTTTGAAATATTGATTTCAAGCATCCTTAAATTCACTGAAAAGGCGAGTATATGAAAAATATCTATGTTTCATAGGAGCTGGTAATATAAAAACATAAAACACATTTTATCTCATATATAAGCATATAATGTGTTGCTGTTTCACAATGTGCTGTTCATGTGCAGCTCAGTCTCACAAAGACACTTGTTTACAGACTAAGTTGCACCCGAAATGTGTCTTCCAAGTAAGGCAGTCAGTCAGAAAATGTCCCTCCTCCACTTCTATTCCTCCAGAGTCAGAGAATGTCAGAGCGGCACAGTTCAGCCCCACACATTCTCAATGAAATTGCCTTTCCACCTCCACTTTTTATCTCGAGTTGTTCTTCAGGACTGTTGGTGGTAGAGTTGAGGTCAGTAGCACCTGTGCTGAAAATCAACAGCACAAAGACACCAACCTCGTTCAGAATCATCTGATATTAGCCACTGTACATGTGAAGCTGTGCGTTTTCTAGTTTGTGCACATTAACTTGTGTTCATGCTGCTGCTTCTTTACAAGCATTTCATTCTTAATTGTCTCATTTAGTGCGCCTAATGATCCCTGCTGCCAAGTGAGATGATTGACTCCATGTGTAAACCATGATCTGTGCTCTGTGTGGAGTGACTTTAACACAGGTTAAACATCTATGCCATTGTGGTAAATTGACTGTAACGGTGCAATGTTGGGGCTGTATACAGTATATGGTCTGGAAATTGTGTGGGAAATGAGCTTGACTTTATTACAACAAGGTATTATTTCAGTGGAGCTCAACCTTGTTATGTGAAAGTTCATGGATACAATAAGCACAAAGCCAAAAAGAGATGTTAAACAGCTGACTGACCCAAACACAGAACAAAGTGTCAGAACTTATCAGGAGGTACGATCTGCATTTGTAGGTTGTTTACAGGAACAGTGACAGTCTGCATCTGTTTTTTTTTGCAGTTGCAGACCCATATGAGAAATCAAGGGAGCAAAAACCCACAAAGGGGCCATTAAGATGCAGATGTAGTATCTCCACTGCTTTTTGGTTCACAGTGAAACAATGTGGTTACAGTTGTTGGTGTAAAACCTTGAACTCATTGATGTTAATACAGCATTAGTCAGTTTGTCCCATTATTTATACATTTTCCATTTAATTATTATTATTATTATTATTATTTATGTATTTATTTATTTGTTTGTTTACCTATTTCCCCCAGTGGTGGGAAATAAGTGAAAAACAACTTTTCCATTCTCAGTCAGTGTGTTTACAAAGTGGAGATGTTAGCGCTGGTATCTGTTTCCAAACTCCATATCAATGTGAAAGGAAGACTTCTCTCTACTCTCACACATGCTAAAGATAAACTGGAGGGAATTCCCAACGGCTGTATCACCACATATGGAACACTTTCACTATTTAAGTAAAAGTTTAACCTTTTAGTTTCAGAAATCAAACAAGAGCTGTAAATTAACTCTGATGGTTGTGGTATTTGGCAGCTTTCGGATAAAAAAATATTATTGCAGTATGTACTGAGTTATCTTTTTGTGTCCTTATGTCAGGTTGTGTGTGTCTGTTTTATGTGATTCCAGGTAATTAGTGAGTATTTAAAGTGAATGGAATCTTTGAATCAAATCCATACAGGAATTTGACCATAATTGCTAATTGATGACTGAGCCCCACAATGTTTGTCTGAGCTTTTATTGGCTTCTTTTCATTTGTGTGTCCTGAAAATAAATGTACATATGTAAAAATGTGAATAGGGATGTAAAACAACAAATCCTCCCACACATACCCAAGGGATTTATGAGATATTTCAGCAGTAATGGGAGGTTGTAGCAGGAATGTGATGTCGTTTCAAAGTAATGTTTGTAGATGACATTAGCCAGATGTTTGCGAGATCTTCATTTTTTTCCTAAACATTCTTTCCTAAACAGAGAAAAGCAATACCCAGAACAGTTGTAAATGTACAGTCGGTGTGGATTGTAACAGCAATAGAAGCATTTCTGCCCTCATGTTGTAATAATCTGCAATAATTTTTATACGTGCAAAAAAGAATCAAACCTTTAATGAGACACTGAAGTGCACTTCCTGAGTTTGGCTACACTGCATGAAGAGTGGATTTACCCACTTTGGCAAGAAGAACAGGGGCAGTGAGTCATGCAGTCACAAAACTGAGGGACAAACTGAACAACTCTGCCCTGGGAAAATCTCTGGCTTGACAAAAGCTGAAGTTGTGCAAATAAATGCTACCCTTCTTGTCATTGTTTAAGCTTTCTACAAAATTCATTTAAAATGCCTTAAGTCTGTGACAGGAGGTTTCACAGCAGTTTCACAACTACACAAATACACCAGGAATGCAAATGTACCGTAGAGATATGATAGTGTATTGATTAGTTGTGGCTCTTTAGCCTGAAGGCCTGAATGATGCAACTGAGATTTTACTATTAATACAGTTCATGTGCTGATCGAAAGCAAACAACATCTGCAGAAAATAGATTTTTTTTTTTTTTAACTTGGAAACAGCAGTTGCCAAAACAGTTTCTTGTCAAAGTTTATTCAGAAGCTGATTTTTCCAGCTAAGGAAGATGACGCAATGAGATTAAAAGCCTCAGAAAAATTGTTATAGATGTGGATGTTTGAAATGATCAAACTGTAATGATTTTAGGAGGACATGTGTGGACCCAAAAATCAGGCTGAGACGAAGCCGTTTAAAAGACGGAAAAAGTGAGGATTTATTACAAAAAAAACAAAACAGAAAACCAAACCAGGGTAATAACTCAACTGAGGGCGAGGAGACTGACGGGCAGGCAGAGCGGAGGTCTCCCGAACAAACTAAAAGGAGAGGAAACGCAGAGTTTGTAAAAAATACAAAAACTAGGGAAGAGAGCAGCATGGAAAGAAACAAAACGTCGTGACTGCGGGTAAATATCGCATAGACTGTTAACACGCCGACAACTGCTGCAGGAAACATCAGAGCATATGAAGGCTGTCACCAAATCAGGGGAACGAGCAGCAGGTGCGGGGAAGGAGACTCCGCCCGGCTGCCCGGTCAAGTCTCCTGAAATTACAAGGCAAAAGAGAGGTTGCACAGGAAATGGACAAACAAAATAAAAGACAGGAAGTAGTGCAGAACCGGACCCTGACACAAACTTTGGATTTCAGCTTTTTAGGCAACATGGATGACCAGTACTTGAAGGTCTAGTGTGTAAGATATAATGATATCAAAGAATATGCTTGGAAACAGTAAATTATGTTCTTCTTTGTTTGCATATTCAGCTTCAGCTTTAAAAAAGCAAAACGTGCTGTGACTGGTTTGTCCGGTGCTGTAGGAACATGTCCACCCAAGATGGCAGCCTCTGTAAAGCAAGGCCCTTCTCTAAACTATACTTTATAATAACACTTTTCCACTATACAGTTCCGGCATGCCTTGGCATGGCTTGACTCTTCTCGTTCTTTTTTCTTCAACTGCTTTGACCGAAAACAACTGCTTTGACCGTCACGTGTTTGTGTCTTTGTGTCATATATATAAAACCGCATCATGGCAGTTTCGTGCAGCCGTGATATGACAACCCCACCCTGCATCAACTATGAAGTCATGGAAAATGACGTGTCTGATACCAAACTGAGTAAAGTTGAAGTGTGCTGGAACTGTTTGGTGGAAAAGGGCCATAAAGGGCCATTTAGTGATACTAATATATATTTCTTTAAGCAGTGATTGAAAGTGACTTGTCTAGAGTAGAGTATTAGTGTATTATACTATATGAAAGACAGTTTTTTCTGTCATATACAGTGAGGTCAGTCAGTACATTAAGATTAAATATTGTTGGGATCACACACTAAATTTAGAAAGTTCATTCCATAAAAGTCGTGTCCTTTAGCCTTGATGTGGCTGCTATTGCTGTAGCTCTTATGGGAATCTGGTTATATAACATTTTTCTATACACTCACCCTCGGTTTACATTAAATGTGTTTGTTTTAACGTGATCTCTTGAGCAGCGTCTCTTGTAGACCAAGGCCTGAAGTGTTGAGTGCAAACATGACTCATCACTTCCTCTGAACTCACCTCACTGCTGGACTTATGTGTCTAACGATGTCAGACATATCAAGCAAGTGTTGTTTAAACATCAGGCCCTCGGGATAAGACTTGGACTGATGTAACCCCAGAAACCTCTAACACAACACAGCGCTCAGACACTGTATCAGTCTGTAGTATGAGAGCCTGTTAACGTTCCTCTGCGCACCAGGCTCGAGCTTTGGTGGTTACACCCACCTCCTCCTCCTCTGCTTCTTCTTTTGCTGGTATTTTGTGTTTTCCTGCCAGCCCAGCCTCAGTAAACAATGGCAAACATACCAATACACACAGTAATGATGATGACAAGGTAGTGTTCTGCATAACAACTGTAACAAAAGCATAAACCATATTGATTTTTCAGCATTTGGTGACATCCAGACCAGCCATCCTTCCTGATGAAGATTAAACAGAATCCACCGGAGTGGTTTTCTGGCTCTGATACTGGTTCTCTGGAGCTCAGTGACTCATTGACCACTTTATATTCACACAGTGGACATTAACACTCAGATAGAGCCTTGAGGTCTGTTTGCTTTGTGGACGATCAGGCTGTTTGGGCAAAGTAACATCATCCTCATCTATTTATTTTCTCACAGTCTGGATCCAGCGGAATCCCACTTGTGCACACCCTATGCCACAGTGTTGCATACTCAAGTAAAAGTTACTTAAGTGCAAGTACAGACGTCTATTCAATGCAATGGTATTGCAGTAAAATACTGCTTTCACATTAAAGTACATTTAAAAGCCCATGCAGGAAGTAATGAGCATTATATAAATTAAAATTGACCCTTTGCACAGCAGCCATTTTGACATGTTGTAGCTGAAAAAAGCACAGGTGTTGTTGATCACATTATTATACATGTCATGCATGCACTCTGAAAGTGCAAAATGGAACCCATCATTCA
>JAFBJR010000684.1:152113-317091 GCA_016785285.1 Brachirus orientalis
ATACGTATATATATATATATGTATAGGTATATAAATACCTGAGATTCTTCTACTGTGAATGAAGCTCATCAAAGCAACATAAACCAACACCCTCGTGTTTATAAGGACATTTCAGAGCCAGGATCAATATCAGAGGCAGTGTTGATCCAATGCTGCGGGGTAATGATAGGCCAATCTACAAACTACCTTTCATTCCAAAAATCTTTGAGAAGATAGTGTACAGTCAATTTCTAGAAGAGCACAATGCACAGTGCTGAGTTTTTCCAATCCGCTTTTAAAACTGCACAGCTCAGATTCAGCTCTTTAAAGAGTTTTTAATGACATGTTTTTTAGCTACTGATTCTGGTGACTGTGTTTTTAGATCTACCTGCAGCTTTTGACATAGTGGACCAGGAGATCTTGATCTCTGGTTTAGAGCAGTGGGTGGGCATCAGGGGTCCAGCACTGGAGTGGTTCAGGTCATATTTGGCAGCTCGTTTGTTCGGTGTCAGCCTTGCTGACTGTTTCTTCCTCTGCTCCTCTCTCGTGGGGTTCCTCAGGGCTTGGTTTTAGGCCCTCTTCTCTTCTATCGCTCTATCTGCTCCTACTTGGATAGAATTTCATTACACTGTTATGCAGGTGAATGTCAGCTACATGTCCCCCTTAAAACACAAAAAAATGCCTGTTCCATCCAGACTTTTCTTAGGTGTCTTGATGACATAAAGGCCTGGATAGCTCTTAACTTTCTAATGTTCAGTGAAAAAAATTGAATTCAATTCAATTTTATTTTTATAGCACCAAATCACATTTATCTCAAGGCCAAAACCTTTACAGTATTACAGAGAGAAGAGAAACCCAACAGTTCACACAATGAACAAACACTAGGGGGCAGTGGAGAGAAAAAACTCCCTTTTAACAGGAAGAAATCTGTGACAGAACCAGACTCAAAGATGTGCCAGGGACAGAAAGGGGAGAGAGAAAGAAAAAGAGGGAGGTGAGGGAGAGACAGAAGAGAGAGACCAGGAGCAAATATACAACAGTTGTATCAAGTTTAGAGTCAGTTATGTCATGTTTATAGAACTACAGTGTCATTTATACAAGCAGCAGCAGAGATTATTGATAAGCAATTATAGTGGTATTATAGCATAATAAAAGACTGAAGTGATGGTTGAGCACATTTCCACCATTTTAGCTTCACTCCACTGGCTGCCCATACATGTTAGGATCCATTTTAAAATTCTTTCATTTATTTATTGTTTGGTTGTTACTTTTATCCACATTTTTATGTCTTTTAACTTAGTTTAGGTGTTTTAGATCTTATTTCCTCATGTGAGCTACTATGCCTTTTATTGTGCTTTTTATTTTTTATTCTGTACAGTCCACTGTGGTTGTTTTAAAGGGCTGTTTGTTAGATCAGCAGAATTATTTACAAAATCAAAATATACTGAAATTATTTTTTTGGGATTTTCCTGCAACTGAATGGAAGGTGTATGTCCTGAGGAATGATCTATTAAATGCTGGAACATGTCCAAATTGTGAGGTTTTTCCAACATTTTAATGCATTTTAAGGGAAGAATCATTAGGTCATTAGGAAAAACATTGATATGTAAAGTACT
This sequence comes from Brachirus orientalis, assembly GCA_016785285.1. Lineage (NCBI taxonomy): Eukaryota > Metazoa > Chordata > Actinopteri > Pleuronectiformes > Soleidae > Brachirus > Brachirus orientalis. The sequence goes on from JAFBJR010000684.1 coordinate 153,709, forward strand.
TATAGCTATGAACTGGTACACTCGATGTGGGTCTGTGCAAAGATCCAGATTTTGGTATATTTCTTAGGAGAACTTTAGAGTTTTTGTCTTGGTTCTATGATGTAGGTCTATAAAGCCTACATGGTTTATGGTATATAAGGACAATTTTGGCCCTCATCATTCTATATCCCTGGGGATCTTTATGATAAAGGTCCTCTTAAGATTACTCTTTTCTCCAAAGCCCAGATACCAAATCATGGCTACAAGACCTATGAGCAAGATGTGCTTTTTGTGCGGATGACAGTTGGGTTTTTGTGCCATCGCTCCCATCTGGTGTTTGGGTTTGTGGCAGTGCATAACGGACGTCGGAGAAAAACAAATGGAGGGAAATCAAACAAGTGCTGCTTTGATGTACCTGCAGATTACAGTACTGTGTTTGCAGATCCAGCAGGAGAGGCGGGTGTTCCATCTCATTTTTGTGTGACTGCATGCTCAGCAGCATGCAGGAATGTAAGCTCAGTTAAGCCCTCTTAAAGAGGGCAATGAAGAAAGCAGATGAGTTTGACAGAGAGAGAGAGAGAGAGAGAGAGAGAGAGAGTGCAACAGGTGAATGAGAGGACACTTTAGCAATACTTCATCAGGAGCATATATGATTGTATTTTTTCAGTGGAGTGGCCTTCCCTCTTGCATTAGTATGTTTTAACTCCTTCACTGCAATGGCCCAAAAACAATCACATTAATCCAACACCAGGAGCGCCTTTGTCTCGAGGCTGCAGCTTTGCCTTAAATCAGACACAAAATATATGTGTAATTCTCAGAATCCTTACAATTTCTCTGCTGTTTGTCTTGTGACACTAATCTGATCTGAAACAGGTGTTCCTTAAGTTTTCCTGCAGCAAAGCAGAAAATACAATTAACCAGAAGTGCAGACGTGAGATGGAGTGAATGGGGGAAGTGTGAGAGAGAAGTGGAAATGTGAAATAACATAGTGTAGCAGGCCACACATTTGCTGTACAGTGGAACTACAGGAGAACAAATGCACTGGGACAGGGTGTGGGAAGTTGGGACTCCACTTGTGGGATCAAAATCCCACAAGTGGAGTCTGTTTCCCGCCTTTTCCCATGGTTCTAAGTCCACATATTGAGCCAGTTGTTAGGTCAGGTCTTTGTAAAGGACTGCAATAAATGAGGAAAAGATGGAATACATTTGGACAGGATAGGGAGTTGTAGAACATGTAGAATTGAGCATGACCTGTGTGTGAGAAATCAGGTTTGGAAGCGATCATGAAGAATTGTGATGTAGCCAGTTATTAGTTGTGTGTGTGTGTGTGAGAGAGAATGAGAGACAGGCTGAGGGAAATATTTGTGGTCAGTGTTGCGATGCATTCTCTGTGCAAGCTCATCCAAAGCCCTGACAGCGTTTTGGCTGGATGCCTTGCACGTGAGTATAGCAACAGCTGGAAGATGGAGGGAAGAGCAATGAAAGAGAGAGCCAAGGCAAGTGCGGCCAGTTCCCAGGCTCCGTCCTCTGGAGACCTCCGAGGAGAGGAAGCGGGTGGAGGAGGTGGAAGGAGACTGAAAGGGTGAAACCAGCTGCACTGATGTTGTTCTGCCTCCAGATAGTGCTTCAGTGTTAATCATTGATCTTGTGTTGTGGCTGAATATGATTACATACATTCAAGCCTTTCTTTGTTTTTATCAGTATTAAATCAGCTGAATGAAAACTGGATCAAACATTTGAGTTTATTTTTCTATTTTTCTCTTTTTTTTCCTTTACTTCCACACAGATGTTGTTCGTGTTCTTAGTATTGCAGTAGATCTTGTGTCGTACGGTGACATTCCTGTGCTGCACACAGGAAGTGACTGGTTTTATGTTAAGACAGATGGAGGCACCATTGTGTTAGTGAGACAAAAACAGGTTGGACTGAAAACACAGATGACCATTAAAAAAAATTAACCTTACTGCAGTTTGACAGGATAAATGCTTATTGTCCCCAGAGTCAGATCTGATAAGGATGCAGCAAAGAATGTTCAATCGTTTCTGTTCATGAAGAACAGATGAAAAACTACAACAGGATCAATATAAAATTTAAAAATAAATAAAAGTTATGCACTGCAGCTTTAACCCCCTGTATTCTACATTAGAAACAGGTGTATTATAACAGCTTATTAACAGGAGAGTGATCATTTAATTAACCAGTTGACCTAAAACATAATCCCAAATGAATTATGTGCCTGGAATAAACGTTTCCAGGCACATTTCATCATGTCACATTAAAGGCTCAGTACGTAACCTTGGTTATGAATTGTAATCCATGTAATTATCCTCACCTCACCCTTAATTCCAAGTATGGAGGAGAAGTTGCAGTGGTTCTAAAAGGACGTACTCCTCCTTATACAGTACAGTGTGTTAGCTTCTGTAAGGCTCCATATATGTTCGTTTGTCTGTTCTGAGCTGCAGAAAAGAGAAGAACCTGCTCCCAACATAGATGTGATGATAAGAGAGGGTTAAATAGTTTCAGGGGATTATACATAAACATACAAATGTTTTTATGAATGTTACCTTCTGCTTCTGACTCACTCCCATACACTATTGTTAACATGATCTGATTTTTCTGCTGCTTCAAAAGTGAACAGAGGTTCACGTAATCGAGGTAAAAGATGCTACTGATCTCAGAGCAGCGTGAACCCTCGTCTGTGGGACACATGAGTGAAGACACAGCAGAAGTCAGTGATTTACAGTGTACAGGAATCTCATCCATGTGACAAGGGCAGGACCCCCAACATGCTATAAAAGAACGATGGGATTGCAGAACACATTATGTACTTAAAGGATGACACCATGTAACCCTATATTGTCCAGCTAGTAAACTCGTTTTACACGTTTATCATCCATCAAAGTCATCTTTTGTTTTGTTTCTCTCTTCAGGGATGTGGGACATCGTGTGGAAAATGTGACTGCAGTGGTGTGAAAGGAGCAAAGGTGAGAAATCATTCTGCTCATGATGTCATTTCACTAAAAGTCACACTCTCATTTCCTTTCTCCCCCATTTATATTTGGCACTTAAGTTCGTTGGTTGATAAGAGCCAAAGCAACTGTTACAAAGCTTATAATGTTGTGTAACAGGGTCAGTTCTGATAGTGAATGAGACTCAGTCACAGAGCAAAGACCAGTACAAAAACAGAGATCAGTTTGAATTAGGGCATGTCCAGACACACAGCTGGACTCAAGGCTTTATTCCCATCAGATGAACAAGTGGTGGAGACACAAGCCATGATCTGGCCATGAGCCCTTGAGCTGTCAGCAGCCTTCCATGACTGTTGGCCACTGACTGACCTGAGTTAGTACTGGGCATAGATACTTTTCCCATGACATTTTTTTTTTCTCTAAAAGGAGAGTGTACATCATGGTAGCAGTATAAATAATTATACTATTAATAATCATAAATTAATAATTATAAATTATATTATAAATTAATAATTATAAATTAACTACTTTTCATCATGAGCACAAAAACAAATCCATCACAATATTTTTCCAACTAAAATCAAATTTGTTTGTAGTTACAACCATAAAAAGCTTATTTCTTTGTCCCAAAACCAGCATATCATCACATTGGGTGAAATGTTGAGTGCATTTTGAAGATATTTGTCCAGGTGACAATATATATTTGTGTATTTTGAAAATTATTTCTTCGGCACAAACAAATTGGGTTGGATTGATGTCAGGAGCTACCTTTTTGAAACAATGCAATGAAATTATTAATTTAACACTGTTACACTCAATGTTTTTGTATTGTCTGTATCAATGTCAGTGATGTTGGAGGTCCATCTCTCCTCAAGGTGCTAGCTTCTGGTCCTATATGGCTCATTCTTACAGCAACAGTACCAAACATTTGGCTCACACAACAATAACAACAACAACAACAACAACAACAACAACAACAACAACAACAACAGATGTACTGACAGTGTTTAGTGAAGTCCAGCTCATCCACTGTGTCTTTTCTAAAGCACAGCACCAGCTTTAATATTAATTTCTTAGGAGTTTCACAACAACAGTAAATAAGGTAACCCTTCAGTGAATTCCACTGAGAGTAGTTAGGGAATTGAAAATGGCTCAAATTTTAACAGGTTCAATAGCTGTACTCATCACAGGTGAGTGAAGATAGCTGGAGGATGACTCTTCTACATGAAGCCATGCTTCCATCTAATGGTAGATACTGGAACTACATCTGAATGTTTGTGGGTCACTCCGAGGTCACTGAAGGACAAAGAATAGGATGTGATGGGACTAGTATTTGTTTTTATAGTTTTCAAGAGTGACCCATAGCTATGACTTTAATATGATATTCAACTGTACAATTTTAAGTATGCGTATAAACATTAACATTTACTTTTAATACAGTCTTGTGTAAAACAGTTATTAAATTAAAGACCTCAAATGTTTCAAGTTGTTCTATCAACCAAATATCAGCATGTGGTTGAGCTTGTTTGTTCTTGTTTTGTCTGTTGTATTTTTTTTAATTTTGTTTCAGAATTGTTTAGAATTGTGGGTTATTATTTCATTATTGTATATATATAGTATAGTAAAAACTTTCATTTAAAATGTTTTTCAGACTTAAGCTATAAAGATCTTTATTCCGGGTTTATTTAAATTAACCATGGAGAGCAAATATATGTACGCAAGTTCAAAAGCCAAAAAAGTTATTTAGCACTTATTGTAATTCCTAGTAAATTTGCTTCAAGTGTCAAACTTAAGTCAGATCTGAATTACATGACAAGCTTCCATCAATCCTTTCTTTTTTTCTGTGAAACTGGATTCACAGAAATAGGACATAGAACAAGGCGGTTTATCAAAACTCAGGACCCAAAGAAGATTTAGACAGGAAGCAGTTCAAATAAACTTTAATAGTGACCGAGTCTTAAGAGACTTGAGAATGATGCAAGCTGCTCTGAAGGGTTTCTTCACAGGGTGAACTCTTGCAGGAAAATGTGAAACAGGTAAGTGGCTGACATTAAGGCAGACAGTGAAGGAACCAAGCAAAAGTTGTCCAACAACAGGACAAAACATTCTATTGTCACACTGTAGGGACAAGATACTACCACAAGTGTAAACTGAGGAATCTGAGTCAGGAGAGCAGCAATTTTTGTAGAAGCAGTGATAGGTGGATGAGGTGCAGGTGTGATGAACAAGAGTCCAGGTGAGAGAATCAGAGCAGCGTCCATGATGAGTCAAGCCAAACAACTGCTATGTCTCATTTGTCAAGGCTACGTCCTCCAAGTGTGGATTTGTCATCTGCATGTCATCAAAATGCATCACGTGAATAGTTGGCTCTTAGTTGACACTTTGTTTGAGCTGTTGTTGTTTTTAAAATGCTTTTTAAGTAAAGTTGGATTGGATTGGAAAAATACGAGCGACGTTTGCCAGTGTTTGAAGGATGCATTTGCGTATCCTTCACAGGGGAGGCTATACCACAAATCTTTGTGCACCAGCTGCAAAGCATTCATTTATTCATTCATTCATTTATTTATTGGTAAATCTTTATTATAACAACACTAGAACAGGTTCGGTGGAGCCTGGATAATTATAAACTCTAAAATAATAACAATACAAAAATAAGATATAATTATGATGTGCTGTAATTGGATATACGTGTGACGCATTTTTATCATTTAATATTGACAGGGAGTTACTCAGTAATTTCAACTGATTCTTCATATTATTAAAACAGGGTTCATTTCTGAAGAATTTACATTTGTGGATTAAAAAGAATTTATTTAACCTGATTAAACCTTTGCTTGCTCTACGTCTAATAATTAATAATTATAGAGTTGACTGCATTGGTTGAATAGTTGGCTTACATATACTGTATCATGTTGATGTTAAACTATTGTACAAACAGCATTTAATCTTGTAGAATTTCTGTTTTTAAAATTATAAATCACAGATTTATGATTTGATCTGTAATTTATATCAGCTACGTTCAAATATGTCTGATTTTTAGGATGTTTTGGATGATTAATGGTAAAACCAATAGTCAGAGTTTGAGGGGAACTTTAAACTGTGGAGGGCCACGTGTGACTTCTCAGTGAAGAGGAGAAGAAGAAGGGGAACTGTTGACTTATGTAGGCTAGACCGTTTCTTTTTCCTTTAGTTGACAAGGCTGCACACTTGACCACTTGCTGCGTTGAATATTGACACAGCTGACATAAAGGGGAGGGAAAAATGGGAAGAAACAGACAGACAGAAAACAAATAACACCTGGATACACCAGGATACACCTGGACAGGTCGCCAGTCCATCACAGGGCCAACATCAAAAAACAAGCAACCATTCTCTCTTACAGTCACACCTGTGGTCAATTAGAGAGTCCCATTAACCCAATCCCCAATCTGCATGTCTTTGGACTGTGGCAGGAAGCCATAGCACCGTGAAAGAACCCAGATGCTAACTCAACACATCTGAACATGAAAAAGTTCCCTTTGGTATAAACAAATATATTTGAGTTCAGTAACCTGTCAATCTGTGCATCTCAGGGTGAGCGGGGACTTCCTGGTCTTCAGGGTAACATGGGATTCCCAGGGATGCAGGGACTTGAGGGGCCTGCAGGGCCAATGGGCCCCAAGGTTAGTACACACACACACACAATTATAGAGTATAGTATTTTCCTCTTTTATAATGGTTGTGATGTCATTTGTCTCTTCTTAGGGAGACAGTGGTGATGTTGGTGCTCCTGGACTGAAAGGAGTGAGGGTAAGTATGTAACCACCATGATATGACATGACATGACATGACATATTATATTTTAATACCTTTTAAATTATGTTGTTTGCAGACAGTAATGCTGATATGCTTGTGTTTTTCCAGGGTCCTCCAGGTCTTCCAGGTTTCCCAGGAAACCCAGGACTACCAGTAAGTTCCTTGCATCTGTCTTCATGTCTCGCATCCTTATCCTAAATGATGGACCTAGATGTGGTCCATCATAGAAGCATACTTGCTTTTCACTGATGAAAACTGAAGTCATACTGTCAAAACTGTTCACACACTCAACAAAACAGGCAAATCAAATGTTTAAGAATAGAATGTGTAATGTTCTTTGTTGTTAGTATTTTGTAGGTCAGTGAGCTCAAGACAGCATCCTGAGGGAGACTACAGATGAATGAGCTTATTTTGAGATATTTATGATGCATTATGTTGGTGGGAAAGTGTGATGAACTTTTAAGCTGAGATGCATGTTGTAATGCAGAAGAGTTTTAGAAAATTACCTTGACCAATGCTTGTTAGCAACTGAAATAAAACTTCAATTCAATTCAATTCAATTCAATTCAATTCAATTCAATTCAATTCAATTCAATTCAATTTGTATAGCGCCAAATCACAGCAAACATTATCTCAAGGCTCTGTACATAATAAGGCCATAACCTTTACAATATTACAGAGAGAAAAAAACCCAACAGTTCACACAATGAAAAAACACCAGGGGGCAGTGGAGAGAAAAAACTCCCTTTTAACAGGAAGAAATCTCTGACAGTAATAATCATAATAATATCATCAAAACTGTGTCTGGATCCTGCAGCCTACAAGATGAGGACAGAGAGAGAGAGAGGATGGAGAGAAAAAATAAATAAGGTTAATGAGACAAAATTAAGTCACATTCATACCCTGAGTGTGATAGAGTGAGTTTAAAAGAGTGAGTGTGAGTGCACCACAGGAAATCCCCCGGCAGTCTAGGTCTATAGCAGCATAACTAAGAGGTGGTTCAGGTTTCCCTGAGCCAGCTCTAACTATAAGCTTTATCAGAAAGGAAGGTTTAAAGTTTAGCTTTAAATACAGACAGAGTGTCCGCCTCCTGAACCAACACTGGGAGCTGGTTCCACAGGAGAGGAGCCTGGTAAATGAAGGCTCTGCCTCCCATTCTACTTTTATGTTTTGGGACCAAAGTGACAAAGACGTCAGAAAGCTGATGAGAGTTTTCCTGTGTGTTTTTCTCATTGTGTACCCTCCCACTCTTAGGGCATCAATGGAAATGACGGCCCACCTGGTCTACCAGGTATCCCAGGATGCAACGGGACTAAAGTAAACCACTTTTCTTTCCAAGTTGCAAAATCAGATTCGTTTTCCAGATTGTTTTCTCCTCTCTGACTGTTGTGATGTTTGTGTGTTTCAGGGAGAAAGAGGATGGGATGGCACTGCTGGTTTTCCTGGTCTTCAAGGACCTCCAGTAAGAAAAACATTTACACTAAACAACATTACAATATATAATCTCAAAGGGGAAATATTCATCTCTTCAGTGTTTATAGATCAATTTCCATTGTTCTCTCTTTTCAGGGCATCCCAGGAATTCCTGGAATGAAGGTGAGCTGAAAACTTTAATGACTTACACATTTGCCACATTCCTCAAACTAAATGAGAGGCAAATTCTTCCAAGTCATTTATTTTTGATTTGTCTGTTACAGGGTGACCCTGGTGGTGTGATTGGTATTGTACCCCTGAAAGGAGACAGAGGATTCCCTGGAACTCCTGGATTACCTGTACGTTGTTTCTCAATGTTTACTGGCTGTGCCATTTAAAAGACATGAATGTGTTTATAGGAAAAAATGAAACAACCTGTAATTCTACAGTGAGATCTTTCCCTCACACAACTTTCTTTTGCAGGGATCAATTGGACCTGCTGGACCTACTGGTCCTCCTGGACCTCGTGGCTATCAAGGACTCAAAGTAAGTTGTGATCATTGATCTGACATAGTCTGTATTTAGCTACTCATGAGCCCAAAGCATCTAGAAAAAGTGGAAAATCACACTTATATGACAGAGCGATCTCTCAGATGCTTTGGGCATTTGGGATGCAGATGTTTCATGAGCTTGCATGTAATGTAATGTCACCCATAATTAGTTAAATACTGTATTTGTATCAACATTTAGTTTGACTAATTTGATGACTGTGTTTGACAGGGTGATCCTGGTCCCCCTGGCCCTCCTGGAGAGAAGGTGACTCATCATACATACAGTAAATGTACAATTATAAAACATCCTCTGTCTTGTTTAACTGAGACATTGTCAACTTTTTTACTTCCCTGCAGAGTGATAAACTGGCTTTTGAGAGTGAGAAAGGAGACAAGGTGAGGATTTTATTTAAATGATTTTACTGTAATATTAATATGCTATTTTATGAGTAAAATGCTTTATGATGTATTCCTTAAAGAAAAGAGGGGAATTAGGATGTTCTGAGGCAGGTTTCTTTTTGGGAAGGTGTTTTATTGATGGTTTATGGAACATGGTGTAAATGTTTATCAGAAAACTGAAACTTGGATATTGATTTTCTTACTGATAAGTCAAACGTCTGTTACATGTGCAGTGTAATTTATTTAATAATGTTTGTGGTTTCTTTTGTCAATGCCTGAAGAAAACTGTATCTCCATTATTTAAGATTTCAATGAACCAAGAAAAACTGCCCTGTTAGATTTGTGGATTACCTAATGAGTTTTTAAGAATATATTTTTAGTGTCATTGATGGGAGAACATTCTCACCCCAAAGAAGTAACTCTTACTTCAAGTTTGTGCAAAATCTAAACTGATGCTTAGAGTCATAATTTGTTTTATTTGCTGTTTTATTCAAATTTAGAAGAACAATTCTTCATGCATTGGAAGATGTTTTCAGCTGTGGCTGCTGATGATTGTTGTCATCTCTCCACAGGGTGAACCAGGATTTCGTGGGCCACCTGGTCCACCCGGACCTCCTGCACAGGGAGTGGAAGGAACTACCACAGTGCATGTACCTGGACCAAAGGTAAAACCTTACTTTTATGAAAACTGTTTTATGTTGAACTGATTCAGTGCATGTCTGTTTAGAAAGACATTTATAAAGAGTCTGCTTTTCTCTGAAAGTGTTTCTCATTTTTGTAGGGAGACAGAGGACTTAAAGGAGAGAAAGGAGAAATGGTTAGTGTCCTTAGTGCTTTTTTCACATGTTAAGATAAGTTTACATACCCTGGCAGATTTTTTTGGCCATTTTTCAGAGAACATTAATGATAATACAAAAACTACCCAAATGACTCTGATCTAAAGTTTACATAATCTAGCTCTTGGTAGTTGTAGATGAGGAACACTATTTTCTCAGATGGTAAAGCTGCTCATTCTTCCTGGCAAAAAGCTTCCAGTTCCTGTAAATTCTTGGTCTGTCTTGCACGAACTGCACATTTCAGATCTTCCCCAAAGTGGCTCAATGATATCGAGGTCAAGAGACTGAAATGGGCACTTCAGAACCTTCACTTTTTTCTGCTGTAGCCACTGACAGGTCAACTTGGCCTTGTGTTTTGGATCATTGGAACATCCAAGTACATCCCATGTACGGTTTCCCAGCAGCTGACATATCCCCAAAACATCAGTGATCCAGTAGGAATGGTGGACTTTTCATCATAGACCTTGTTGACTCCTCTGTAAATGTAACATTTATGTTTGTGACCATAAAGTTAAATTTTATTCTCATCCCTTCAAATAACTTTGTTCCAGAAAGTTTCAGGTTTGTCTCTGTTCTGTTTGGTGTATAGTAAGCAGCTGTTTTCTAGCATTGGTGTATTATTGGTGTAGTAAAGTCTTTCTTGTGGAGACTCAACCATGAAGCCCATTTTTCTTCAAGTGCTTCCTTATTGTGCATCTTGAAACAGCCTCACCACTTTATTTTCAGAGAGTCCTGTATGTCAGCTTAACTTTGTGGGTTTTATACACAGAGATCACAGATAGGGATGGTTACCTTTAGTAACCATTTAAACCTGTGTGTTAACTGTTATCAGGGTAGGCAAACCTTTTGATCAGGGTCCTTTGGGTAGTTTCTGTTGTCATAATGATTTAAAAAGAACAAACACAATTGTTTGATGATAAATGGCTTCACCCAAACACAAAGAAAAGTTTTTGTATTATCGTTAATATTTTCTGAAAAATGGTCACAAAACAAATCACAAATTCTGCCAGGGTATGTAAACGTCTGTCATTACTCTATAGTTTTTATTTTATCCTATACTTAAATACTCTACTTTTAAAGACGATTTTTTTCCCCAGGGCATTTGCACTGCTCTTGAAAGGGGTATCAAAGGTGAACCTGGCCCCCTTGGACCAAGGGTAAGTGGGAATACATCCGAACTCAGTAATATTGTGGGGATGGATCTTGACTCTCTGACAGTGGTGTCGGAGAGTGTCGTGCAAGATAAAAACAATACCAGACACAGTAACGACACAGGAAATCATTCCTGCCTGTTGCATCAAACTCTACGCCTCAATTTAACAGCAATGACTATTCAATAAATTGCACTCACACAGTTTAATGACTACATGTTTAGGGATTTATCTCATTTACTACATATATACATTGTATTTATTTGTATATTGTCCAATTTAAATATATATAATATATATTTAATGTACATACAATAAATGTACATATATTTATTACTAATATGCAGATATAATGTATATAATATGTATATACATATGTTTATCATATACCTGTTATTATATTATTACATTGTAATATTTGTGTTGTTTTATTTGGTACTTTATTTCTTCTAACTTCCTTCTTTCTTGTAACTGTGGGTTTGAGCAACTTGATCACACAATTTCCTCCAGGATTAATAAAGTATTCTGATTCTGATTCTGAAATAAATAAGTAAATAGATAAATATAAAGTATAACATAAACAAATAATTGTTATAGAGATGGAAAAAAAAATCAAAAACCTGAAAAATATTTATAACTCACTCTAAATAGACATGGGTTGAAAGTGCTTGAATTTTGTGCAAGAAAGAGTTTCAGTAAGGTAAATGTCTCCCTTGTCTTGTTACAACGCCACCTACTGTTTCATAACCTGCATCGCTTGATGTACATTGACTAGGCCTATGCAGAACAAACATGGAATTGTAATTAGTAGTTGTGTTGTGGACACTGTCCACTGTCTCTCTTTCCACCGTTGATATGATATTCCATGCATGACAATGACTGAGTAACGTTAAACAAGATAGAGCAAACGTGATGTCTGGGAAATAAAAATTCCAAGATAATCCAAGATAATTCCAAATGACTGGCTGGCTTGACCAAGATCCCAAGGACAATCACTTGTCCTGATGCAGAGCGTTTTGTAAATCTATAAAAGTCGACACCATAGATGAAGATGCCTTTACAAGTTGTCCTCCCATCTTAATCTGTGTCAACACATTCGGTCATTGAATTTGAGTGAATTGGTCTCGAAAAGTTCTTGAAAAAATCAAGTTGTGGGAACCACAGTATTAACCCAATTTAGTTTCTGTGTCTTTAGGGTAAATCTGGCAAGGATGGAGAGGTTGGACCAAAGGTAACATGAACTTATCATATTATGACCTTTGTTTTCTTTAATATGATAACTTACTTGCATCTAAAGTACTGCCCACATTCGCACAGGGAGAAAAGGGTTATCCAGGGTCTCCCGGATACCCTGGTCCTCAGGTAACTAATGTGTCTTTTTAAAACTGACCATTCTCAAAACTTAAATTTGAAACATCATGTCATTATGTTGGAGATGTGATGATCTAACAGACTTTTGTTCTTGTTTCAGGGTGAAAAGGGAGAAAGAGGACCACCAGGTTTTGTAAGTGATCTTTTCACAATCCCCATTTTGCCCCATCGGCTGTAAAGAAGATAAACTTCACATGTTACCTGCAGATGTCAACACATATTTACTCATTTTTGCTCAAATGAATGTTACTTTTGTATAATGTTTTCCAAATTAAATGGCCTTCAGTTTGCCTGTAACGATGATTGATGGATTAATTAAGAAAGAATTCTCTACTTTCACTTCTGTCATCCACTTCACTTATTTGGACTCCTGAAAGTTGCACCATCTTTGGCTTGGAGTCTATTAATTTTGATATTAAATACCCTTAAATTAAATGTAGCACCAGAAACATAATTTCAAAGATGTGGAATACTAGGAAGGAAAGCAAATCACAAAGATACTGATAAAATAAGTTACACTGTGGGACATATGTGATCCAGTTGTTAAAAAAAATTAAAAAAGAGATGTCATGATATTTCTTGTGCAGTCTCAGCATCCTCTCCTTTTTAACATTAAAGTCACTCACTAGTACTGGGTGTGGTCAGATGTCCAACAGTCTCAGAACATTTATTCAGGAAAGACATATGACCCCACCAGGGCAAAACTATTTAATTTCATTTATTTTTACTTCAAATAATTTGCACTAGTACTTCAACAGTAACAAGTGACGTGGAAAAAATGGATGCTTAAAATATTTGTATTTTCTTCATTTTAGGTCTCTGATGCTCTTGGACTTCCTGGTCCTCCTGGCCCTCCTGGTTTCCCAGGGTTACAAGGAGAAAAGGGTAAAATGAGGCCATATGGCACCATATATTATTGATACTTATGCATAAACACCTTGTTAAGAGCAGTTCCCACCACGTCTGTTTATGTCACGTTTTGGTTTCTTCTTAATCTGTAGGTTTTCCTGGGCCTCAGGGAGAAGCCGGTCCACCAGGTGAATAAAATAAAACATATTCTACTCAATGTAATTCGTGTAACTACAGTGCTTTAAGGATCCATATACATCAGACATACTTATCTCAATAATCGATAAACCTTTTTCATGTAATTCAGGCCAATACCTTGAAGGGCCTCCAGGAGAGAAGGGTGACAAGGGAGATATAGGTGAGAAAGGAGAAATGGGTGTAGAAGGAGAATCTCTGGTTGGACCTCCAGGACAACCGGGAGTTGCTGGACCCCCTGGACCACCAGGACTTCCAAGTACGTCCCATTGATACTAAACTCATTGAAATAATCAAAGACCTTTATAAAATGTGCTTAAGTAAGTGTGTGTGTGTGCGTGTGTGTGTTGGGTATGCACTATGACATGGTCACACAGTTGACCCTAATGAGTGTGACGTCCAGAAGGGCTCTCCTGGTCCACCTGGACCTCCAGGGTTACAAGGGGAAGTGGGACAGAAAGGTAACAACATTATTTTACTGCTGACTAACAATATAGTATAATCGATTAACTGACTAATAAATCCATTCACATTTCACACATATAACAGCTGGATTACACAACCAATACGTTTTATTTTATGAAACTGGAGTTTCCATACCTCTTAATAGGTGACCAAGGAGATACCTGTGTTCAGTGTGAAGCATTTGGCCCACCTGGATTACCTGGTCCTCAGGGGCCTAAAGGAGAGCGTGGTAAGTAAAATCTGGCACATACTATACACCTTTACATGTTATTTGCTTCAATTTTTTGTCATGTGTTTTCATTTTTGGTCTTCTGCAAACCAATCAAGTGCTTATTTGACTTGTTGTTGGTAGTCTATCATCTCTTTTTGGACCATTCTTTGTAAAACCTAGAGGTGGTTGTGCATGGAATCCTAGTTAATCATAGTTCTTCTCAAAACCTCAGGCCATCCCACCTGGCACCAACAGCTATGGCATGTTCAAAGTTACTTAAATCACCTTTCTTTCTCATTCTCATGCTCAGTTTGAACTTCACCAGGTCATCTTGACCATGTCTAAATGCCTTAATGCAATAAGTTGTTGCCAAGTGGTTAGCTGATTAGATTTTGGTGTTAGAGAGTAGTGTATAATGAGTTTTTAATGAGCTAAGGATATATATTTAAATGTCCATCTTCATCTGGCAGGACCTCCTGGGCTAGTAGGAGGCAAAGGAGAAAAGGGTCAGACTGGCCCTTCTGGACAACCTGGAAGACCTGTGAGTAGAAGTCCATCTGATATCCAAGATCCAAGTTCAATGTCCTGACAGCTTCACTGAGGGACTTAGGGAAACTGAAATATTCTCTTTCACCTCTGCAGGGTACTCAAGGTAGTCCCGGGCTGATGGGAGCTCCTGGTGCCATTGGGGAACCAGGGGACATATTCATAGCTCCTGGTCTGAAGGGAGACAAAGGTCTTCCTGGTGTTGCTGGTTCACCGGGGCAGCCAGGGTTGAGTGGACAGCCAGGATTAGATGGCCTCCCAGGTGTACCTGGACCCAAAGGAGAACCTGTATGTTTTTTTGTGTGTTGTGTGCATGATGAAGTATTTAATTAGGATATGCTGTAGGGAAAGTTCACAGTGCCATAATGACTAACACAGACATCACATTCCCTTTCAGCTCAACAAAGCTTGACATCCTCTTGTGTTTATTTAACAGCCACAACTGCCATGGACAGTTTTGCAAAGCAGACATTTTGAAATGGTGTTTCATATTAACAATGTTTTTTTCACTTCATCTAAGTCAAGACAACATGACAGTGAGCCAGCACGTGCCCTGAATAAATAATATAAATATCTAATTTCTCTATCTAATTTTTCTTTTCAGGCCACGGAAGGCACTAAGGGTGAACGTGGACCTGTTGGGGACCCTGGCCTTATTGGACCCCCAGGAGAGAGGGGTCCCCCTGGTCTTCCTGGCATTGGCCAACCAGGAGAGCCTGGTGAGAAAGGCAGCCCAGGGAGACCAGGAATTTCTGGAGCTCCTGGAATTCCAGGTAGGAAAAATATCTTTACAGATACTGTAACAAATCCATGCTAAACTGTACCTCAGCAATGTATTCCTACTCACCTAACACTGGTATAAAATCTTAATGGATACATCAGGTACTAAGGGAGAGCCAGGAGTGGGCATGAGCTTTCCTGGACCCCAGGGAGTACCCGGACCACGGGGAGAATCTGGCAGAGCTGGATCTCCAGGTAATGAACACCATGGTGATGGGTCTTCAGTAGTTAGTTGTAGGCAGCTTGACTAGTTAAGCTGAAGATGTTTCACCTCTCATCATTCAGTTTGTGAATGATGCAAGTCAAAGCGAGTGCAGTTGCCAACAGCTAACTCCTGAAGCTGACTATGACCTGGATGACTGAGAACCTTCACAGACACCATAAAGATTGATATTTAATATTACTCTTGTTGTGTACAGTAAGTTGTCACAATACACACACATTCAACCTTAGATGTGCCACAAAGATGCACAGACACAGTTGAATCTTTTTCATGAGCTCGTAGCTCTTTTTACTGAAGAACTTATTACATTACAATGCGCATGCATTCATTACCTGTAACACAGTCAATATCAATGTGCAATAACATGAAACAATATAGATCCCAATATCCCCTACATAACACTCCTCCCTTCCAGTATTGATATCCCCATTTAAGCTAAGGTGGTTTATCCAAGTATTAACTAGTCCTAACTACACTCAAACCTATCTTAATTTATCTTAACATAACATGAACATTTTAATGTCTTTGAATCTTTCTGGAGGTCTCCGAATCCTGTCTGGGTAACACTTCACAGATGAAGGGGTGACAGCAGTTCCAGGTGGGGCTGGTACAGAGCCACCTGCATCATCTTCAGGGTTGACGGTGTCCTGTGCTTTGTCACAAGAATCAAGAATCAAGAAGCTTTATTTGTCACATGACATTGCAGGCAATGACAGTGAAATGAAGGTGTGGCAGCTCACGATTGTGCAAAATGTACATACAATTACGATAGAACTAGTCAAAGCTCTCAAGTCACAGAACTCAAAGCCACCAGGGAAAGGTGTAGCATTGACATTCACACATGTTGACCCAGATGCATCCAACAGTTGATCCACGTGTCTACGCCACACTAGGTTCTGTCCAATGTTCACCTTGTAGGTTAATGGTCCTGTCTGTGAAACAGTGGTGCCAGGCTGCCACTTTTGTTCTTGGTTGCGGTAGTCCTTGGCTATCACCTGCTTTCTCTGTACATGCTGCTGTAGACTGGGTTTCAGTAAGTCTAAGAATGACTCTGGGGACATCCTAGGAAGAGCATGGCGGGGGTCTGTCCTGTTATAGCATGTGTACTGTTGCGATAAGCCAGCAAGGTTTTCTTTGTGCAGAAACCTCAGGCCACTTTGAGTGTGCAACCACGACTAAGTACATGCGGTCAAGGAAAGGTCCACTGCCAAGGCTTTGTAGGCTATTCCCACACATGCAGTGGGACTGTTGGTGGAGACTTTTGGCTCTGTTGACACCCATTGCATGTCTTGGCCACATCTTCCAGCTGTTCACTGATCCCAGATCATGCAAGGCATTTCACTTTCACCACACCTAAGTGTCCCTCATGCAGCTCAGTCAGAACTCTGGGACGCAGCTTCTGCGGTATGATTACCCTTGCCCCCCACAAGATGCATCCTTGATGCACTGTGAGCTGCTCACGGCGACTGGAATAGCCTGGTAAGGATGAGTCACCCTGGCTTGGCCAGCCGTTCAGAGTCAAATCATAGACTCTGGACAAGGTAGGGTCACGGCCTGTCTCCCGTGCAATCTCCTCACTTGTGCCATATGGAACATATCCACTGCTTCATTTGTGTTTACTGGCGGTGCAGTTTGTAGTGGCAAGTGGGACAGCCCGTTAGCGTTCCCATGATGGTGTGTGCCCTTATATTCAATGTTGTAGGTGTGAGTACTCAGAAACAAGGCCCACCGTTGTAGTCGTGCAGCGGCCATGGCTGGAACTCCCTTAGCTGGATGAAAGATGAACACCAGAGGTTTATGCTCTGTCAGGAGGGTAAAGTGTTTGCCATACAAATACTGAGTGAACTTTTTCACTCCCCAGACCAGACTAAGAGCTTCTCTGTCAATTTGTACATAGTTGCGCTCAGCTGCATTTAGGGATCATGAGGCAAATGCTATTGGTCGCTCTGTTCCATCAGTAAAACCGGTGTGATAGCACGGCTCCAATTCCGTGAGGGGAAGTATCACACACAAGCTTGAGAGGCACTTGGGGGTCATAGTGTGTCAACACGTTGTCTGACGTCACTAACTCTTTTGCCTGTTTGAAGGTCTTTTCCAGTCCTGAGACCAGTGCCATTTATTGCCATGTTGTAGTAAGCAATTCAATGGGTGTAGCACTGAGGACAGGTTGGGTAGGAATTTTCGGTAATAATTTACCAGGCCCAAGAAAGATCTCACTTGAGAGACATTTTGTGGTGGTGGGGCCTTTAAAACAGCATCAATTTTGCCTTTGCATTTATTAGACCATTTTTGTCAATTTTATGGTCACAGTATTCAATTGCATCCTGGAAGAATTCACATTTTGCTTTGTTGGCATGTAATCCGAATTCATTCAATCTTTTGAGAACTTTTTCCAGGTTTTCAAGATGTGTGTCGTCATTAGCTCCTGTAATTACAATGTCATCTAAATAGCATTTTGTGTTTGGTATACCTTGTAGGACTTGCTCCATTGCCTTCTGCCAGATTGCAATTTCAGATGTGAGAAGTGTGTCTGGTAATCTTTCTTGAAGATGACTGACAAGGCAGATCCAGTATCCAATTCCATAGTCAGTGTCTCTCCTTCCACTTTGGGTGAAACCCATATGATTCCCCTGTTGGGTCTTTTTAATGAACATCAAGCTCGGTCTTGGGTCTGTGTCAGAAGAGCAAGTTTTAGTGTCATGCATGTCTTTTTGTTTATCCTTACATTTGTGGAACTTTTTCTCCTTCACTTTTCTTTTGCACATTTTCTGTATGTGACCTGTTTTCTGGCATTGTCTGCACTCTTTATCTTTAAACCAAAATTCAGCTGGATTGTGGGACTTCTTTCCACACCAATAGCATGAAACGTGTTTCTGTTGTCTTTCGTCTATTTTGTGTGCATTGCATTCTTGTGCTATGTGCTGTTGAAGTTCGCCTTTGGCAGCAGCTTTCACTGAAGTGGCGATTTCAATTGCGCGTTTGTACGTCAGCTCTCCTTCTGTTAACAGTCGTTTTTGTATGTTTTCATTGTGCAGCCTGCATACGAATCTATCCCGTAGTGAATCTAACAGATGTCTTCCAAAATCACAATGCTCAATCTTCAGCTATTGACTCAGTTTTTAACTGGTTTCGTTTATGAAATCTGAAACGTTCAGCAGTGACGAGAGGCTTCAGATTCAAATGAAGTTCTAAAACTTTAACAATGTCTCTGTATGGCTTATCAGTTGGTTTGTCTGGCGTCAAGATGCTGCATAGCAAGTTATATGTCTTAGCTCCCATTACACTAAACAGTATAGCTACCTTTTTCCCTTCTGGAATATCATTTGCAACACAGTATTGCTCCAACCTTTCGATGTACGTCGTCCAATCCTCCGATGCACTATCAAAATTGTCAATTTTTCCAATTATCCCTGCCATGGTTGGTGTATTTTCCGCATTTTTTAACATACAGTTCCAATGGGGCCAGATCAACAGGAGGGGACTCACAGGAGCTATTTGGTCCGAACACCATCACTTCTGTCTTCCTTTCATTGAACTTTAAAAAGTTCAGGGCCATCCAAGCTTTAATCTCCTCAAGACATGCAAGAAGTTGAGTAGGCGTCCTTGCGCTTCAGGGCAACATAAATCTGATTGTCATCAGCATAACAGTGGAAGGCAATGTCATGTTTCCTAAGAATGGACCCCAAAGGAAGTAAATACAATGAAAAGAGCAGGGGCCCTAAAATTGAGCCCTGCGGGACCCCACATGACAGGGGAGCAGTGGAGGATTCAGAACCAGCAAGCCGTACAGACATGGTTCTATCTGCCAGATAGGACCTGAACCATTTTACAGCAGTACCACAAATGCCCACTAGCTGTTGTAAGCGCAATAGTAATGTGCTGTGGTCCACTGTGTCAAAAGCAGCAGTAAGGTCAAGCAGGACAAGGATAACATAGTCACCAGAATCAGAAGCAAGTAAGATGTCATTAAAGACCTTTAATAAAGCTGATTCTGTGCTATGCAGGGTTTTGAAACCGGACTGAAAAAACTCCAGGATATCATGCTCATCCAGGAAAGACTTCAGCTGACCATAAACAATTTTCTCCAAAAGTTTTGAGATAAAAGGCAGCTTGGAAATGGGTCTAAAATTAGCTAACACAGACTGATCAAGACCTGGTTTTTTAATCAGAGGTTGCACTACCGCATGTTTAAATTTTGCAGGCACCACACCAGAAGACAGACTACTGTTAATAATGGCACAAACTGACTGACCTATAATAGGGAAAACATCTTTAAATAATTGAGGAGGAATTGCATCATAAGGGGAACCAGAGGGTTTGATATGGCTAACTACATCCTTTAAAAATGACAGACTCACAGGCTCAAACTGATTGAAGACAGCAGAACAAGGAACATAGACCGCAGGGTCAGAAACAGGCGGTAAAATGAGCAGCCTAGCAGTAGAAACCTTTTCAATAAAAAAGTTCAGGAAATTACTGCACAATTCAGGCGAGGTTTCCAAACAGATGGCCTGTGGGACATTAAGAACAGAGTCAATTGTTTTAAATAGTACACGTGGCTTATGGCTGTTCGATGAAATAATGTCCGATAGATATTTCCTTTTAGCCTCTTTGACAGTGTTGTGGTAGTGGTGCCAGCAGTCCTTCAGAATTTGAAACGACACCTGCAGTTTGTCCTTGTTCCACTTGCGTTCAGCTTTGCGTTCTGTCATTAAACCAGGGCTCAGGTTTAAGTTTAGGCTGCTTGGTTTTTAATGGAGCAACAGAGTCCAAAATGGTTTAGCAGGAGGAGTGGAACCAGGCACTGAGCTCCTCAGTGTCAGACAGAATTGAGGACGGAGGGACACTGAAGTGGTTAAAAGCAGCAGAGAACTGGGCAGCAGTCAAAGGGTTAAGAATCTGACATTGTCGAGCAGGAGCGCGAGTTTTAAATGTTGTACAGGATAACTCAGCCTGAAATAATAAAGTCTTGTGATCATAGAGCACATTGTCGGAGATATCCAGATTTGACACAGGCACGCCATGTGAGAGAACAAGATCCAAAGTGTGTCCATGATTGTGTGTGGGACCAGACACAGACTGAACCAGACTAAAAGAGTCAATAAGGCCTAAAAAGTCTTTCACCAGTGGCTTATCAGGGCAGCACACATGGATATTAAAATCACCAATAATAAGCACATTGTCGGAGATATCCAGATTTGACACAGGCAGGCCATGTGAGAGAACAAGATCCAAAGTGTGTCCATGATTGTGTGTGGGACCAGACACAGACTGAACCAGACTAAAAGAGTCAATAAGGCCTAAAAAGTCTTTCACCAGTGGCTTATCAGGGCAGCACACATGGATATTAAAATCACCAATAATAAGAACCCGGTCATAGTGAGGAATAATTCCAGCCAAGAAGTCAGAGAAGTCATTTAAAAAATCCTTATTATATTTTGGAGGTCTGTAGATGACCAGGTCAGAGCGACCCACCTCAAATAAAGTCAGTTCAAAGCTGGAGAAGGAAGACGGTAGAACACGCTGCTTGCATTTATAGTTATTTTTATAAACAACCGCAATTCCTCCTCCTCGGCCCGATGTTTGTGGGGAGTTAAAGTAACCACAGCCCGCCGGTAAAGAAAGAAAGAGCAGAAAGAGCGCTAGACTCACCAACATTGTTATATTGTTGAGGCTGAATCTGAATACATGAAAAACAATTCAACAGCTGTAATTATTAGAGTATATCAGGTGAAGATCAGATTTCTCTCCTCCTCTGCCTCTGTCCACCTAAGTCAGAGAAAAATGAAGTCATAAACATTGGTGGAATATCAGCCACACTGATATTCAGTACAATGACACTCCCTCTTATGTGATATTGCTTAGACATTAGACATAGTTGTATAAACAAACGTACATATACATGTCAAATTGTTGGCAGTCAGCCCTGTTTTTATGCAGCATATTCTTGGATGCAGGGGACAGAGGCTTGCCAGGAGATTCTGGATTGCCAGGTTTCCCTGGACAAAAAGGAGAACCAGGACAGCCTGGGATTGGTTTTCCAGGGCCACCCGGTCCAAAAGGTATGCTACTCCATGTTGTTTTATTTATTTCCTGCATACTTTTACCACAGGTATTTCATATATACTCATAGAAAATGTAAATAGACTGTTAAAAATACAAGTACATGAACAGATTATGGATGTCATGAGAATTATTGTTGTTAGGAATTAGTGGAATTCCAGGAGCTCCAGGATTACCAGGAGAGCCAGGAAGACCAGGGCAAGATGGCTTGACAGGACAACCTGGTGCACCTGGGCAAAAAGTGTGTATTTGTGTGCATCTATATGCACTTTGTTTTCATATTCCTAATATTTTGCTTTGAGACACTGTGTAAATGACTCAAGGGACCGGAATCATCAGACTTTATGACTGCACCTTGCAGGGTGAACCAGGACGGGGTCTCCCAGGTCCAAAAGGTTTGCAGGGTATTCCAGGGATTCCTGGATTCCAGGGAAAGAAGGGCAACATTGGACTGCCTGGAATTCCTGGAAAGGAAGGGCAGACAGGTCCACCTGGACCTCAGGGAATTAAGGGTACTGTTGGCAAATGGAAAAACAAGGATTGATTCCAAAAACAGTTTAATGGTTACTCTTAAATACCAAACAAAATATTGTATTTCTGTGTTCTTCAAATTTAGGTGACATGGGACCTCCAGGCCCTCCTGGACTGATTGGTCTACCAGGTGCACCAGGAAAAGGCTCACCTGGAGTTCCTGGACCACAGGGACCTCCTGGAGAGCCTGGACCAGCTGGTGAGTTGAATCATTTGCCGGTTTGTTGCTACACTTTCAACTTATTGTGCATGTATGAATACTTTATATCAAGAAAATCTACCTTTCAAATGTGATCTGAAAACCCCAGAAAAGTACAGTATATTTGTATCTGTGTTAAACAGGTAGACAGGGTGTAAAGGGGGAAAAGGGCTTCCCTGGTCTTCCTGGTCTGGACATGCCAGGGCCTCAGGGAGAGAAAGGACTCCCAGGATTCCCAGGACCTCCAGGCTCCAAAGGCCTGCCAGGGCCTCCAGGTTTACCAGGCAGGGATGGTCTGATTGGAAGCCAAGGTGAGATAGATAAACAGCAAACATATTATAGATGTGAAGGAGTTACTAATAAACTGCCATCTCACATGCAAAGTGTGAGGTGGAAGCGTCATCGGAAACACATCCCATTCCTTTTGAATGGAGCAGCATCAGGCGGTGCCGAACTTCACTGTCGGTCTGCTGCTTTGCTTTGATTGTATGTTGGCCAATCAAATCATATTTTTGCTTTTAGCTCAACCATTACAAGGCCCAAACAGAACCCTCACACACACAAGGCTGTTCTCCCTGTTGCTCATACTTTTGTTGGAAAAAGTTTACCCAACAGTGAGAGACATTGTGGACATTGCATCACCATCACCTAACCAATATGAGCAACTCTTGCATGGTAGTCAGCCATGACAAACACTGCTATGCTAATGTCTTAGAGCCACCTGCACTTACTCTGAATTATTCAGCGTCTCCTGCTGTGAATTACATGGAATCTTTGCAAATCAAATTATGCTAGCAAAATATGGACAATCTCTGTGTGATTTTGTTTGCTAGGTCCAAAAGGTGAAATGGGGGTCATGGGGACACCAGGTTCTCCAGGATTTCCCGGTCCACCTGGTACATCTGGATCTCCAGGTCTGAGAGGTGAGCAACACAAAATGATGGAAATCTATTTATAATTTTTATTGTGTTGTTGTTTAACTTATATCAGCAGCAATGTAATTTTAATTTCCAACCTGTCCACTCAGGTGATCCTGGTATTACTGGACCAAGAGGTGATACTGGAGAGCCTGGACCAAATGGAGAAAAGGGAGAACCAGGTATTCAGGGGCCTCCAGGGAACATGAGCAAAGTGGACATGGAGCACATGAAGGGGCAGAAGGGAGACATTGGAGACAAAGGTATAAAACAACACACTGGCCTGTAAAGATGCAATACAACAGACTATCAATCAGCTGAAGACATATCTCAGTGCTCTCATATGGTCTTTATTTTAAACTCAATTTTCCTGTCAGGTGATTCTGGGTTAGCTGGAGAAAAGGGCCACCGTGGAATTCCTGGAAACCCCGGAATGCCAGGCAAAGATGGAGAGCCTGGATTACCTGGACAGCCAGGTGATTCACTTCATTACATGAGCACTGTTATAAAATGTCTTTGATAAACGTGTTTTGATAAAAATGGCTACACTTTCGTCATTTTCCAAAGAAAATTTAAGGGAAGGAAATATGAATTTCTTAATGTCTCTAATTTGCCTCAGGTGAGAAAGGAGACCGTGGCTTTCCTGGAGACCCTGGTAGTATTGGACTGCCTGGACAGAAGGGCAGTGTAGGAGAAATGGGAATACCAGGTAAAGAAAGGACAAAATAAATCACTCACAGTGTAATATAAAAGCACTTTCAACCTGTGTGATCAGAACATAGATGAAAGCATTCAATAATAAAAGGCTAAATGTGATAGTTGATGGAATATATTTTTCAAACAAAATTTTGTTTGTGTGTTTGTGCAGGTGTGGTTGGTCCAAAAGGTGCCAAAGGAGATACTGGTATGCCAGGACATCAAGGATTCAGTGGCACAGATGGACAGAAAGGAGACAAGGGTGCACCTGGTGAGCCAGGTGTTGGTATCCCAGGATATCCAGGAGAAAGGGTAAGCCCCCTGACTACACACATTTAGCTTGATTCTCACCTTCTGAATACTGGAACTGGCAGCTGGAGTAACTATACTATGCATGGGCATTATATCTTCCAATCAAAAACAAAATGTGTTAAAATGTATACACAATTCTTAAAAATCATGTCAAAACATTGAGAATATGTGCATATATACTTAGGAAAAAATATATCCAATATATTAATATTAAAAGGAAATATCGGTTTCAAAGGTTTGCAGTTGTTTGTTAGTTTTGGTCAGTTTTAATGTGACACACTCTCTTTCTACTCTCACAGGGTCACACAGGACAACCAGGATTTCCTGGATTACCAGGAGAGAAGGGACAGAAGGGTGGTGAAGGTATGCCTGGCAAACCAGGACTGCAGGGACCTAAAGGAGAAAAAGGAACCACTGGATATCCAGGTCAGATTTCACTGGACTTTCACCACGTATGTCTTCAAGCTGAAATATTATTTGATGAAGTAATCATATGAGTTCTCATTTTGGTGTTAATGTTGTACAGGTCAGCCAGGTAGACCAGGTGAGAAGGGGACTCCTGGGCTTCCTGGCTCTGCAGGAGAACCTGGTCGGGAAGGCCGACCTGGTAAGTAACAGGTTTACATGTTACTCACAGCAAAGATGCAATCTTTTTTTATATATGATCAAAAAAGAGCGTTCCTACACCAACATGAAACAAATATCTCAAAGTAGTTAAAGGAGTCACATAACATGTTTGAAAACGCACTGAGGTCTGACAAAGTTTGATGCAATAGAGTTTATTCCATGCAGAAAGTCACAAACCTAAGCCTGGTCTGTGCATTGACGCAGACTGACTTCCATCTTTTATGTCATACAATCGTGTGCAATTGGCTTTGGAGACAGTAGATTCAGCCATTTGTTTTGTCCTGCAGCATTTTGTCAGTTGTACCTTTTCTCAGCAAGTTTCCTTATCGCAGTGTTGTAGGATTTATGTGGCTCTTGCATGTGCTCAATTTGAACTTATATGGATACACGAGCTGCACTAAGGACACACTAATTGGAGACAGCAAACCACAGTCCTATAGAACCCTACAAGTCTTGATCCTGTGAGACTGGTGTTGTTGAAACTGTTTAATCGTAAGAAATTACTTAAAACCAAACAAATAATTAAACCATGAAGAAATCACAAGAGTGATACAACACAACTGCCCGCTAATAACAAGTGAGCTGAAAATTTGTGTGCCTCTTGCAGCCTATTACACACTAACAAATAGTTTATGAACTTTTTCAGGTGAAGGTGGCTTGCAGGGACCTCCTGGTCTTCCCGGAGAAAAGGGAGAGCCTGGAGTGGATGGCATTCCTGGATCCTCTGGAGAGAGAGGAGACCCGGGTTAGTGTGTAAGAGTGTTGTCCCCATTTATTTACCAAAAAACCAAATGTATTTTACTCCACGAGCTGTTTAGTTTTTGAACTCATGGAGCCTAAGGGCACAAATAAAATGTTTGTCTGTTTGTTACAGTAGAATCAGCCTCTGCCCTTAAAACATCCTACAAGGTCACTCTGAACAGGGACCCTAAATTAACCTTTATCCACAACCTCTGAGATGCAAACACCACAAATACATTTTATTTTTATTTATTTTCTGAAAGGATTTCTGGAACATAGCTACTGGGAGACAAACATGTTTTACTGAGAAGTCAAACACAACACAACAATCAGGGGCTCAGGTAGCTTTAAATGTAATAGCCACTAACACACACCCCTCTGTCTGTTGTTGTTGTTGTTGTCAGTGAGATCAAAAATCATTTAACATGGATAGAGATAAAATACAGTACAACTTTACAGAAATGTAAGATATTAAAATATTCAGCACATATTTATAGCATATTAATCTAAAAGAATAATAAAATACAGAATTAAATCATAAAAAAGCTACAGGGTGAATCAGTTAAAACATCTGCAGACATTAAATAAATGAAACTTATTTTTTTAATGTCTCTCCCTCTCTCTTCAGGTTTACCTGGTCAAGGTTTCCCTGGGCCGCCTGGAACTTTTGGTATCAAAGGTGAGCATCCTTCTATTATTGGTTCATATTAGTCATCAGTTACTGGAGCAAAACACAATTTCACTGTGTGGCCTTTTGATTTTCCTTTTCTAGGTGAAAAAGGTAGCCCTGGCTTCCCTGGCACTCCGGGTCATCCAGGTGTCCCAGGTATCAAAGGCGATAAGGGACTTCCTGGCCAGCAGGGACCACACGGTGAGCCAGGAGAGAGAGGACTGCCAGGTGTTTCTCTAGAGGGTCCAAAAGGAGACAGGGGAGAGACAGGACAACCCGGAGAAGCAGGTAATATATGATATCAATTAACTTTACACATAAGGCGGTATACTGCTGTCACAAGTGTATAGAAAGACTGTGTATGTACATTGTATTTTATTTTTAAAGGTTTTGTTTTGTTTTGTGTCTCTGTGGAACAGGATCCCCAGGAGCACCAGGACCTGCTGGTGTTCCGGGCAGATTTGGAGAAAAGGGCGAGAAAGGAGATCAGGGTCTGCCTGGTTTCCAGGGAGAGAGCGGACAAAAGGGTGACTCTGGACCTCCTGGATTTCCTGTATGTCTTAAGGCTGTTCTTCGTCAGCACGACTTTTATCTAATGCATCAATAGTGAGATTTGCTTTAATGCTGCACATATTGACATCATGTTGCTTTGTGTGTGTTATAGGGACAAACTGGTCTTCCAGGTCTTGATGGACAGAAGGGAGAAAGAGGTTTACAGGGTGTTCCTGGTTTTCCAGGTATGTATACAGTATATCTGTATGTGTGTGTTTGAATACATATCATTGTACAGTTATATACAGAAATAGAGATCAAACAAATCTGTTTCGAATTCAACCTGTAGGTGTAAAGGGTAGTGTTGGAGACATTGGTTTTAAAGGAGAGGTTGGAGACCGAGGATTCCCAGGAGAAAAAGGTAATTCCAATGTTAAAAATTAAATGAATTAATATTCAAAGGCAATTATTTATTGTAATAATTAACATTACTATGTATATTATCTTAATATTTTAAATATTTTATTTCACATTTGTCACTACAATGGTTTGTAGTATTTTATGTCAGTAAATCTGAGAACAAGTTGAGTTGTAATCATTTTCTGGAGGTGCATTCATTCTGTTGTGTATTTTTAGGTAATGAAGGTCCTCCTGGTCCTCCTGGGTCTCACACCTTCATAAAAGGAGACATTGGGTTCCCAGGAATTCAAGGTTTACCAGGACCACAGGGTCCAGTTGGGTTTCCTGGACACAAAGGGCAGCAAGGTGATATATGATTATAAATGAGCCTATATTCTTAAAATCCACTGTGATCCAGCGTTTTATCTCCCGCTTAACTATGCATTGATTGTGTTTGTGTCTCTTTTTGTTATTTTCTACCAGGTGTGACAGGTATCATGGGGCCAAAAGGTGAAGATGGCTTCCCTGGACATCACGGCCAGCCTGGAGCTAAAGGAGAGCCTGGTCTGCCAGGGCCACAAGGTGAAAGGTTGATGAGGGCGAAGATGTTGGTGATTTCTGTTGTTCAGGTTTTACTGATATACTAATTACTCAATATCTTCAGGACCCAGAGGATACCCCGGCCCCCCAGGACCTGACGGTGTTCCAGGTCAGCTGGGCCCACCTGGCCCCTCCTCTATGGATCATGGATTCCTGGTAACACGTCACAGCCAAACTGTGGAGGTGCCATTTTGTCCTGAGGGAACCTCACTCATATATGATGGCTACTCCTTGCTCTATGTACAAGGCAATGAACGGTCTCATGGGCAGGACTTAGGTGAGAAACATGAACACAAACAACAAAATAAAGAACAAAGAAAGAAACAAGATGAAATGAACGTCTGTTGTGATGCCATGTTACAGGTACGGCAGGTAGCTGTTTAAGAAAGTTCAGCCCCATGCCCTTCCTCTTCTGTAACATCAACAACGTGTGCAACTTTGCTTCTCGTAATGACTACTCCTATTGGCTGACCTCCCCTGAGCCCATGCCCATGAGTATGGCACCAATCACTGGTGAAAGCATCAAACCCTTCATCAGCAGGTATGTTGATCTAAATCTAAATCTGTCTCAACTCCTCTGTGTTGGATGTGAATGCTACATACTGTAACTCTGTGTGTGTACAGGTGTGCTGTGTGTGAAGCTCCAGCAATGGTGATAGCAGTGCACAGTCAGTCCATCATGATTCCTCCGTGTCCTCATGGCTGGGACTCTCTTTGGATTGGTTACTCTTTTGTAATGGTAAGACAAACAAAATTTGGCCTCAGTGCGTGTAAACTCTGTATCACATGTGATGAAACCTACAAACTAAAATACCCTTTATTTTGCTGTAACCAAGATAATTTTTTTTAATTCAATCACGAAAACAAAAGTCACACATCATGGTCTGTGTTGTGTGTAGCACACCAGCTCTGGTGCTGAGGGTTCAGGTCAGGCTCTGGCTTCTCCTGGTTCGTGTCTGGAAGAATTCCGCAGTGCTCCATTCATCGAGTGTCATGGCCGCGGAACCTGCAACTACTACGCCAACTCCTACAGCTTCTGGCTTGCCACCATCGAAGACAACGAGATGTTTACGTAAGGCAGTGACACTCATGTGTTCATTTTTGGATTTGTTTTCATGCATGTTCAATCTGTCACTGGGTTCACAGACTTTATATACATTATTCTGTGTCAGTCAACAATACAATTCCTTGAGCAATACACTCACAAATTTTGACTTTAGTAGGCAACACTTTACATTACAGTATAATAACAATATGGTAACAATTTGGAAGCGGGGAAGTGACATTTTGTACTGTCATCTATTTTCAATAAGAAAAAATGTGTGGGACATAAGGATAAATGATAATGATGATATTACCCTTAGTAATTCTCATTAACAAGCTATTACATGAATATTATTTTGGAAATAATATGGCATTATTGTAATACTGTATTATCTCCAGTTACCACATTGTTGTTAATATGGAGCTGAAAATCAAAAAAATAAAATAAATAAGATTGCGTTGCATAACATAACCTCCCTATTACAAAAATATTACCAAACTATTACCATGTTCTTACAAACAAAATACAGTACAACAGACATTCTTCCATGTATGAACAATGATGTTTCTCTTGGTTTTCCCAGGAAACCTGTCCCAACAACTCTGAAGGCAGGCAGTCTTAGAACACACATAAGCCGCTGTCAGGTGTGCATGAAGCGGACATAAACCCAGACGCCGGAGTCCTCTCTGCTAATGTGCAAGCAATACCGTGTGCAATGACGACCTCAACTTGGCCTTAATTCCTGTTTTGAAAGGATGGTGCTATTTCCCTGCATGTGTGAGAGGAGAAGGGGCAGAGACGTGGTTTGCAAAACATCCAGAGATCGAACTTGACAAACCCACAACACAGACACCAAGCGGCCTTTTGCTCAATGCAGAAACACTTCACTAACATGATCACAACATGTCTCTAAGGAATGGCACCCAGTTTACCACTGCACTGAGTACATGCCCACTAAACTGGTAAATGAGTGTTCATCTTCAAAGGATTGTTTGTGTAAGTCAGGTGCTATTGATTCTTACTTATCTCCCTTATGTTCTTTTGTTCTTGTTCCTTTGCTACAAATGCTACAGCACCCAAAGATATAGCTGCAATAATATTATAGATTTTCACATCGTATCACTTATACTAATGTAAAAGATGGGACTTACCACTGGTTAAAGAAGCCTGTCACAGTATGTTGCCACCACAGATATGTATAACAATCACTCTGTTGTAAATATAAAGCATTCCTGTCTAACATAGTTCAACATACTCTCCTCAGGTTATTGAGTTTCTTTGTGTGTTTTTTAGCTTCATTTGTATTTATAAAGTCTGTGAGAATATGTCAGACTGAGATTTCACTGATCCAAAACCGGTGCGTTCTAACATCTGACAACAACCAGCGCCTTATTAGTATACATAAAAGCACTGACATAGCATCGGCAGGTGTGTGTATGTGTATATATATATATATATATGTGTACAGTATGTATGGGTGAATTGGTGTTTGTGTGTTGTAATGTTTGCATTTAGTTTAATTAATGTTGCACAACCTCGTTGTTGGTATAGTTCACAACAAGTGCACAAAAAGGAATAGACAGAAAAAGAAAGAAAATGATTTTTACTCTTTAAAAACATTTACTCTTTTCATATCAAGTGAGCCAAATCTATTGATCTTTGATCCTAAAGAAATGCACATGCATATATGTACTTACACATCACATATACTTGCTATTCTGCTCATGTACTTGACTGTACCCATGTGTGAATAACTTTTGCTCTCCCCATCAACTCTATGCAAAAATGTTATTTTTGGATTCAGAGTAAAGGATTCTCCTGTCATGGCTGCACATTCAAGTTAAAGTCAAACTGATGAGGAGGGTTGTATTTATAATTGTCTGCAGGTTTAGGTGTTTTCAATGGTCTTAACATAGGTTTGTATTTGTGCAAAGTATTTTGAGGTGACCTCAGTCTGGTTTTAATACAACAAGAAAGGCCTCCTGAACTGATTAGTTTCCATGTCCCTTTCAAAACAACTAAAACATGCTATATTTTTGACTGTTTAACTTATAGTAGTTATTATACAGTGACCATAACCTGTTTATATTTGTTGTGCTTGGGAGTAATAAAATGCTCAATGAAGTAAATACAGCATTAGCATCTTCATAAAACAAATTTGACCAGTTTATTTTATGATAACCACTCAACAGTCAGACCTAAGAATTCATCACTGACATTTTATGTTTTCCAGATCGCATACTGTGTAATTTCTGCAATAAAGTGATTTGTAGAATAATCCTGCTATCATTCTGCTTCATTTTGTTTAGTTGCTGTGAATGTAGAGGTTTTGGATGCAATACTTTCAAATGGACACAAGAGGGCAGCATCACACAATTTGTACAGAAGTTGATAATGGTTCATTTTATCACAGCTTTCCATCTGGCTCATTCACAAGCCCACGATGTTTATTGTTTCATTGGCTTTTATTCCATGGTACCACAGTGAGAGCTGACCTTCCAACCCAAACCTCTGCACCAACACTCCCACAGTGCAATGCAGCCACTACCTCAGCACTTCTGCTGGGACTGTGGCCAACAAACCTGTTCACCCCGAGAAAACATAAACAGATCGATACGCTTCGCAGAGGACCAGATAACCCCCGGCTTTCATCTCCACTCTCGTCTTTCATCTATTACCGGAACCTTGTCCCTTGTTTCCTCTCTTGTCACCTGACAGAAGAACATGTAGGCCTTGACCCCAGGCTATCTTCATAAACATGTCTAACAAGGCCTTGACCTCTGACTGGTGAGTGCAGAGTCACTCAGGTGGGTGTCATACTGCATGGTGCGTCACACTAAAAGGCCAAGTGGTCAAACGACAGCTACAACTAAGTGCAATGGCCTAATGGCCTGCATGTCTGCAGTTACTGCAAAGGCTAGAATCATAGATAAGTGGCTTCAATCGTGTACATTGGTTTATATGAGGAATAAAATGGAGCACAAGTTACAAGTGACAATTTTTCTGTTTTTGTGGACATTTTTGTCTCTCAAGTAATGATGGAAATGTCAATTTCTTTTTAAGTTTTATAGCAACGTGTTTCTCAAAAAATTGTGAAATAATGAGTAAAATAAATTTAGCACCATTTCTCTAATACAAAAGTGAGGAATGTAAAAAGAGTCAGGCAATACATTCTTTGAACATATGAAGGAGAAGCAGACTCGCCTTGTGTTGTTGTGTTGTACTGACATTTAGTCTGGTGATATAATCAGCGTATAAACACATACTGTTATAACAGCATCATCTTAACAGCCTCAGTAGTCTTATACCTGATAAGAGAAAAAGGCTTATGATCAAGTTTGTTGTTCTGAAAACCCGAGATGTGAAATATATCTCCCCCGAACTCAATAACACCCTGCTGTTGTAACATGATCTTAAATGAAGATTAAAATATAGACATCAAAACTGATGCAACACAGGCACAGATTTTTATTAAGCCATATCTATAATTTGATCAAGTTTGATCCAAAATAAAGAAAATCAAATCCTGAGTGTAAACCGATGTTTGTTTCCAAAGCACATAAGTCTTTTGAATTCACATTTAAATAAACGCATCAGTGTCATGTGTTAGGGTCAGGGCTCAGCCTTGCTCAGGGGCTTTGGAGTTCAAAACCTTAACCTCCTTAAGTGTTTTAATCCCATTGGTTGTTTGCTGATACAGCCCAGTTAGAATTAGAATCACTTTCATAGAATTGTTGTTTATCTTTACGCTTCAATGATCTTTGCATGGTTTTGTCTCTCAAATACAAACTAATTCAGTCAGATCAAACTGAACACATGAAAATAATCTACAAAACCGTTTCTGTCACTGGTTTTGACCTTTGCTGAAAAGTGACAAAATGTACATCAAAACTGAACTGATTGTTAGACCATGACACTATTGCTATAACTGAATATGGGTGTTTTCCATAACATGTTTATGACACAGATTAGAGACGTGTCGGGAGGTTAGTGTGACATTTCTCCTTACTGGATCAGCCACAGAGGTCACCACCACCATCACCACCACACCCCCTTCTTGACCTGAGCTCTGCCAAATACAGATTAGCTTCCAAAACAGCACGCGAGGAAAACACCCACAAACACTTCCTGTGAAAAACACTGGACTGAGTGAGAAGGCTGTCGTCTGAACTAATCATGTTATTCACTTATTGGCTGACTGGTTCCATCTGAAACTTAGCTTTGTTTCTTAAAATCTACTTTTTAATTCTACAAATACTCCTGAACCATTAGTTTAAGATTGACTTTGGTTAAAATCTCATACAGAATCCCAGCTGTTTTCAGATCACATCTAACAGCTAATTAAATCTGAAATAAGTTTGAAGTTGAGTTGAACTTTGTCTCTGTATCACACAGGTATAAAGTCAACAGACTCCCGTAAAAAAATCCAAATGCACTTAATTGTTTTCTGTTGTTTTGGAAATTTCCTTTTAATTTGACTGATTTATGTTGCCTAATACTTCCTACACACTTAAACTCTTGCATATATATAAGACAGCCTGTTCAAAGTCAAAGTCAAAGTGTACTTTTGTCAATTCACCATGTAACAAGCATTTAACAGAGGATTGAAATTGGGTTTCACCAGACACCAATGTGCAATTTAAACTAAAACACACACACACACACACACACACACACACACACACACACACACACACATACACACACACAACATACAGCCACACTCGTGGACATAAAGTGTATACAGACATCAACAATAAATAGACATAAGACATACAGGTAGACATATATGCTCTAAGGTGCAGTAACTGAAAGGTGCAATCTGTAAAGTGCAAGAGTGCTGAAAGCAGCATGGACATCAGTCTGTATAAAATTGTTTTTTGGATGTCAGTAACATGATCATGGAATGTTCATGGAATTTTCTTCAGTGTATTGATTAGCACTCTTGCCTTTGTAGCAAGAGGTCCCGGGTTCACAACCCGGTTGGAACAAGGGGCCTTTTGCAAGGAGTTTGCATGTTCTCCCTGTGGTGTGTGGGTTCTCACCGGGCACTCCGGCTTCCTCCCACAGTCCAAAAACATGCAGATTTGGTCCAATTAGGTTAATTGGACACTCAAAATTGCCCGTAGGTATGAATGTGAGAGTGAATGGTTGTCTGTCTCTATGTGGCCCTGTGATGGACTGGCGACTTGTCCAGGGTGTGACCCTGCCTCTCGCCCTATGTTAGCTGGAGATAGGCACCAGCGCCCCCCGCGACCCCTAGTGGATAAAGCGCGAGAAAATTAGTGAGTGAGTGAGTGATTAGCCTGATGGCTTGTGGAAAGAAGCTGTTTCTCAGTCTGTATATCATATATACGACCAACTTTCAGTCACATCATTCCAAACTAAATGTCAAGGATCACAGAATTTGATAAGAATACTACTCTAAATGAATGTATTATTATTTAAAAATAATATACTGTAAAAATATGTATGAAGATAAAAATATATGTATAAAAATATATGTGAAAATAAACTACATTTATTCTGTAATTAATTATAATGAAGAAAATGTGGTATTAATGTATCTGTGGCTCTTGAGGTCCTCCATATGTATGAGTGTATATACAGTATATTATGTAGTAAGTGCTCTGGTGCTACAGGGATTCAAATGATGGTCTTCCCTCTGGGTCACTTTTGACTGCGGTCCCCAAATATCTTCACTGTCGTCTTTCATCTATTTGTTCTCACTTCTTCCCTATGGGCTTTTCCCACTCTCCAAATCTTCCTGTGGACACTGAGACGCGTTTGTTTGTCAGTCTGTCAGACGGAGTTTTCTGTGAAGTGAATGAGGTGATTGTTAAAACGGAAGGATACTGAGGTCAAACTTTACTTTTCATACAAAACTCTCTTAAAACAAAATACTAACATGTAAGGAACTCGGTGACCTTGGGGCACAAATGTGAAAGAGCTGTGGGACTAATCTTGTATATAATAACATCTAATTATATTTAAAAATATACTACATGTGCTATAGATAAAAGATAATGTGTGCATCTTAATCTAACCCAAAATCCTTTTGTCAAACTAGACAATGAAATCAATCATAGATCCAAAAATAAATGAGCTAAGACCCATTGACAGGATGAATAGTCTGGATTGACATCACTTCCTGGGGGTACACTTTATGGATTATATATACTGTATATATGTGCTATTATTGTAACTAGAACAATGTGACTGTCTCATGTTCATTGCTTCAATATTTCAGGCACAAAGATGACATTAACCCATCTGTAGAGGTTGGCTCTCATGTGAGATCTGATCACGATCACAGCATGAGCACAAATCTGCCCTCGGATGAAGCCAAACATGGTGCTTCCTCCTCCTGTTCCTCCTCATTCGCTTCCTCTTCCTCCACAGAAATTTAAACTACAGGCACGATCTTACCTCAGAACTGAGGAAATAGCGTGGCACTGCATGAATGGAAGAGCAGAACGCCTCCACAGGCGAGTGGAGGAGTAGAAAGGATGAGTGGACGTCACGGCAACAGAGTGTGAGTGGGCAGAGGAGGGTGAGTGGGATGGTGTCTGTGGGAGGCATTCCACTATAACTCTCAATCTGTCATTTCTCTCTGTTCATCTTAATGAAATCATTCTTATTATCATATTGACTATGATACATTTATACTGCTGTTGTCCAGTTTACTACCTCTTATATTTATTATTTCTTTGCTTCCTGTTGGGTGCCTTTGCTTTGTTTTTCAGGAGACTTGACTGGTCGGCCGGGCGGAGCCTCCAACCTCGCACCTGCTTCCAATTCTCTAACTACGGGGAAGTCCTTTTAAGCTCTGGTCTGGGCTACGACAGGTGTCTAATCAGTTTCTTCAAATTTTGTTAGTTCCCTGCAGTTTTTGTGATTCATACACACACCAATCATATCATTACAGCTGTATTAGTAAAGGCAACAGCTAGCATGTAAAAGCCCCGTTTACAAATGCCAAGCGTTTGTACAAGGGTTGATCAGGGACTTCCTGAAGTCCAGTCATCAAGGACTTTAGAAACCCCCCATCATCAGTCCATTCCTGGTCTTGTATGCAGGAGTGGCTGATGACACACATCTGTGTTTCATCTCCACCACTGACCTGCTGTTTAAAGACCTGCTGTTTAAAGACCTCACATTTTAGCTGAAGAATACTGCTTCATCTAGAAAGGATGCTTTTCTTTCTTTTTTTTTTTTTTTTACAAAAACCCCAACATCCTCTCTGATAAATAAAGGCCACCGACATCCTTGGGCAGAGGAGTCCTGCATAAAATATCAAAGTTTTCTTTTGATAGAGGTATCAAACAGTAGCAGGAAGAAGTGTAGCATTTTGGACAACTGCTGTGGAGAAATGACTGGCAGTGAGGACAGCAGTGTCTGTTTGTCCCTTCTGGACCATCAGGATGATCAGATGGTTGGCATTCATGGTTCGTCCATATCCAGGAGTGGGAAAAGAAAGTGGTGATGGGACATGGTGTTTGAGGAAATCTGACAAAAGGACATCATGGAAACTGTTCATAAAAATTGATAAAACAAACACAGTTTTCTTTTTCTGTTGCAGTGCACGGATCAGCACAGAGCACATGCTCTTTGACAAGACTCCCTTTACAGTACTGTGGTACCCTAACCCCACTGTGTCCTTCAGTAATTATAAAAGCAGGTCATATTTTCTGAGAAACAAGGTACAGACTGTCTTTGCACCAGCCATGAATGGCTAATACCATTCTTCCAGACGAGTAGAAGTCAGTGGGTGTTGTGTGAACATCAGCAGTGAATGGTGTGAAGACTCAAAATGACGTTTCCAGCAGAGGGCAACTTTTCCTTTTTGCAGGCAAGCAGAAATGTCAATAAGGAACAAACATGATGAGATGAAAACAATTTGCATTCTTATAACATCGCAGGTCTTAGGTTGTGTATCTCACCCACAAGTGACCAATATTTTAGTCACAATGAATCAACGTGATGGCAACATTTTCTTCTGCTTCGTAATCTTGTTGCATCATGATTAAAGTAACCATCCAATCATTATTATAAAACCAATTGTTGAGAAGAAATGCACAGATGATTAAGTGTGACACTGCCATCTGTCTTTATGTCACTGCCTTGTGTAAAAGCTTGGGGCAGAGCTCTTGGCTCACTGCACAGTATTCGTAAGCTGTATTTTAACAACTGCATTATACCTCGTGTTCTAATTTTATCCAGCGTGCCATACATCGTAAATAACCTTTTTACTGTGTTTCATGCTAAATTACCTTAGTTAATATTACATGCTGGATGTAGGAATCTCCTAACAACTTGGCTGCTTCATTTGCATGCTGAGTGAAGTCATCAGTTACCTCAAGCACCATTAACAAATGTGAACCCACTAAAAGAAGTCCAATTACAACAAATTAAAGGGCAATTCATGCTGAGGCTAATCATGTGCATTTACTAACACTGAGAATATTCAGCAGCTGAGACGTTAGTTATATTGTCATCCAAAAACAGCACGTTATGTGTTGTGTCCTGAATGAATTGCGTCCATGGTTATCCGATGGCATTGTCTAGTGCATTGTTTGCACTTTCAGAAAGCTGCCTTGTTGATTTTCGCAGCAGGTGCTGAATTATTGAACAACACTATCATCACACCAGCAGACCAAGTATTTACAGTACTATTAGGGCTGTTGTGGTGTTAATGGGCTCTTCTATGAAGGCCAGAGTAACACCTGCATCAACAAAAACACATGCATGTGTACACTCACGCTCACAGACACAAATGTTGTCACACAGTTGTTGTTGGGGAGACCCTCATGGGAGTTTGTTGTTTTTAAGAGTGGTCTGAGCATGTCAGAAAATGTGCTTACACCATGGCAACATATGCTGGCTCAACAGTATTATGGAACTTAGCTGTCCTTCAGAGTCTCTGGAGACTTCAGATTAAACAAACAATCACATACAGGAGCCCTGTGGCGACAATATGTGTGAAGGATGTAACAGAGCCACTTTGCCGCTCCTGGTTGCTTTCTGTGTGTGTATGCATGTTTCTGTGTTTCTGACCTTTTGTATGTGAGTCTTTTCCATCATCTGCAATGAGGGGAAACTATAAAGAGGCAGACCTGCGATCCCCTCCAGAGAGATAACAGACGCCTCTGACCTTTCACTGTGGAAACTTCCATGTTTTTCAGCCTCTGCCACCAGCCATGGTTGTACAATACACCCATGCCTGTGTCTCCTCTGTTCCTATGTCAGCTGAGCAACAGTTACATAAAGCAACATCCTGCCTACAATGAGGCAAGTATGTGATTCTCTGACACAGGTGCCCATATCATTTCACTGTGACACAGACACATACACTGAAACGGGATGAAAATAATCCTGATCATTATATGCTGGTTACAAGACTCAAAGACAAAGCTACGAGCTCCAGGCCAAATTTGTTATGTCTGTCTCTGATCATGTTTTTCACTTTTATTTTGTGTAGCACTCAGGATAACATAGACAGTTTGTTTACATCACCATGGTGACAGGAAAAACTCAAGAGTTTATAGTTCACTTTGTACTTTAAAGCCACTGGACAGAATGATTATATCTTTTCATGCCCTTGCGATGCTTTTTATGAGTATGGAAACAGCCACTACCCACACAGCCGAGCCTAGACATCACAGTAAAAGCATGTAAAACACAAATAACTGTTGGAGTGTGTGTCTGATATGGAGTGGTATTTAATACAAAAAAACTGTCTCTGTACACATGAGTTAGGCAAAGTTATCAAAAACTGTAGGCACAACCCGCTGCTCACCAAAAAAAGCACAAAGAATTGCTGGAACACTCACACTGGTGGAAAAACAATCTGACACTGGAGGTAAGGAAAGCACATCCATATGTACACAGAGAGGCGGAGAGATGAGTCAAAGGTGCAAGTAATTAGTGACAACAGTGAAAGCAATCACATGCAGGAAACTTGACACACTTTAAAAAGTGTGAAAACAGAAAACAAAACAATAATAATTAAAAAAAAAACTAAAAACTATCTTCACAGTCACACACCCATGGGTAATTCAGTGTCTCTAGTACAGTGTCTCCCAACCCTGGTCCTCGGGGAACACCCAGTGTTGTCAGCTCATCATCATGAAGCTCTGCAGAAGCCTGATAACGACATCCATTCATTTGAATCAGGTGAGTTGGAGCAGGACAGCATGCAGGACAGTGTTCCCTGAGGACCAGGACTGGGAAACACTCCTCACTTATACACCACAATCTGCATGTCTTTAGATTACGGGAGGCACAACATCATAGAGGCCACAAAGACAGAAACTTCCTAACACCATTTCTAAAGTCAATGGGAGACTTGTCATTAACAGAGAATTTGAACCAGAGAATTTGAATTCACTGAGGGTAGAATGTTCTGTCACCTGAGGCTGTGGTGATCAGCGGAGGCCTTTCCAAACTGAAGCTTCACAAA
The DNA here is from genome assembly GCA_016785285.1 of Brachirus orientalis. Lineage (NCBI taxonomy): Eukaryota > Metazoa > Chordata > Actinopteri > Pleuronectiformes > Soleidae > Brachirus > Brachirus orientalis. Next base: position 193,194 of record JAFBJR010000684.1, read on the forward strand.
TGATCTAAATTATTGCTGACAGACCCATGTTGTGTGTAGTCTGCATTGATTAAAGGTTGACAGTGTGTAACTAAAGAAAAGACATTGGTGCTGATGGAGACAAGTGAAACCATGAAAGGAGGCTGTAAATCCTCCCATTTCAGTGCCGTCACACATGAAAGCTCTGATGGTCTCTTGCATATTAAAGCTCCTCCCACACAGTATTGCTGTCAGAGCAAGTTCTCAAAAGGCCACAACCTGCAAAGCCACTGTTACTCTCAAATGCCTACAAATGCAAATGAATATCTAATGACTCTGTCCTATATGTCCTTCCAATATGGTATACAATTTATTCTGTACAAAAGAGAAGCCATGCATTAAACAAATGCTTTCCATACTGTGCTTTTGCAAGATCTTTCAGCTGTTGGTTTTTTGATTATTTTCCTTTTTGAATTTAATGTTACATAGAGTAAGGTATGTGGTGTGTCTACCTATTGCACTCATAATGCACTGTGCAAACACTGTATACATTATAATCACCATACATAAAAACCAGTACAGACGCACGCATTCATGCACAGTAATGCCATCTCCTCTTGCCATCTTGTTGAAACCACATTAAACAGACAATGGAGCAAATATAGTGTTGGTATGTAAATGTGTGTAAATGAAGGCTCTGCCACAGTGTCAGACACTCTGGAAACAAACATGTTCACTCTTGCAGTGCTGCTGGCTGTAGGATGAAACTGTAATGCCATTGCCTGTGGGTTCCCTGCCCCCTCCTGTCACAGTTTCACAGTCACAGTGAAGCACTTTCATTATTCTGTGCATTCTTCCCTTAATTCTCCTACAATGTCATTAAATCTAAAATTGCACTTCACATACACATAATTAGTCCTTTCTTAGTCAGTTGTGGTCATCTAAATTAAACCACAGATGATGATGATGATGATGATGGGGATGGGGATCTTAATGCATCTCTGTAATCTGTTCTTGTTCACATGCTGCAGAAAGTATGTGTTTAAAGAAAAATAATAATAATTCAGACTGAATAGTGTGTCTTCACTTTCACTTATACTGTATGTTTACATATGTTATATGGTATAATAATTTTTGTTCTAATATTTATAGCATTAAAACAGAGTATGTGCGAGTGACTAAAAAAAGTGCCTTCAATGCAACAAAATAATGATGATTTTACGATGATCCTCTGGAAAAAAAGTGTGTTTGCCTGAATCTCTACAACTACTGGACAAATTTCCATAACATTCATGACAGAGACTCATGATATCATTGGATAAAATCTTAACACTTGCGTTCCTATGAAGGATACCAGTGTCAGCATAGCTGTGTGTAGCCCATAGAGTGGAAATATTGATTTATTCATTTAATTTTATTTTTATTTGCAGTTTGTATATTTTGATTTTGTGGTTCATTTTTGTTTGCTCAGTTCATAAAATGTTGCTTGATAATTAGACTATTTAGACTATTATAATATTGATGCAAATCTAATTCCATAGTGTCATAGAGCTTTTTCACAGCAGATATTTGTCGACATGAAACAAAGGTTTCACCAGAAACATGAATTAGGGTTCCACTCCAGGATTAAGAGAGACAGGGTCTGGATGTGTTCCAATAAAGAGAAATAATGTAACAATGAATGATCATTATTGCTAAATCATCATTGCTAAAACAGCATATCTCATGGTGGCTTAAGACATTCGAGTTGTGAAATGATAATGATGCCCCATATTGTTAAATTTATAGTTAAAACTTGTGAAATTGGAGAATAGTGGAAAAATTACAACGTGATCATTTCTTACTGTACATAGTATTGTGGAAGCAATCATTGTTTTCTGTCTCACATGTGTTCAGAGCCTGAGGACAGAATATTTCCTGTGGTCTCTATAGCCGTTGGTCCACCTCCTCACATCCTTCCATCCCTGTGGTGGCAAAAACCACTCTATTAGTCCACTACCCACACAGCTGGCCTATGACTGATGAGCGAGCAGGCACACAGAACAGTTGATCCATCAACACACATGTGATCTTCAGCCACCACCAGCAGTAACATGTTTAGAGATATATGTCACTGAATGGTACAGAGAAACAGTTTCTTCTCTCTCAGTGCAGCTGTGAGCGTGTTTTCAAGCAAAGTGGTGTGGAGATGGACATGGATCACTGTGAGATGTTAAATATTTAACCACTGCAGGCCCCTGAGCAGTGGGGGGGGGGGGGGGGGGGGGGGGGGGGGGGAGAGGGAGGAAGACTGAGAGATGGGGGAGGAGGAATGAAAGTGAGAAAGATGGGAGAGAAGAAGGTAGAATGATAGAATATCTCTCTAATTTCAATGTAGCCTTCATTATATATTCATGTGATGGTGCAGCCATTATGTGTGTGTGGACAGTGATCATACATATTACCTATCACTTCCACTTTAATTGCACACAGCCATGAGAGGGTGGGCTCATATCAATAATTCTAATGAAACATAAAACTAAATTCTCGTTTTTCAAATGATTTGCTTGAATGGACCCTCTGGAATGTTAGATGAATGTATTTATGGAGCAAAAGCCTGAAATGTTACATATTATGACTGATTCTTTCATTAACAGTAGCTTTGAGCAAGCATGGACACTATATATCTGCATGTGTGTGGATCTGTTCATGTGTGTTTATACATGTGTGCACTCATGAATGTATCCCTCTTGCCTTTATATAAAATTCCATTACAGCCCCATCAACACCCAATTTATTAGATATCATGTTGAACCCGTAGCATGTTGCACTTCAAATAAATATGATTATGGTTCTCTTTGTGTGTATGTGAGGGGAATCCCTAAATTATATATATTATTTGAAAGTGATCTACCCTGACTAATAACATTCACAATTTTACAGGGAAAAGAAATAGCTGTACAGAAGCCTGTGAGTTTCAGGTGAATGAGAAAATACAGAAATGATAGCTGATGATAAAAATGATGAGTGTTCACTCATCATTCAGAATTCGTTCAGAATTGCAGTGATAAATAAATGTCCCATGTGTTTCCCAGTCTTTGGGTAAAATTAGTTTAACCTTAATGAGGACATTGGTGATTGTGTTGACAATTAATAGCTGTATACCAGACTATTATGCAAAAGTCATCAGGATGTAATTAAAGACAAATCGCATTAGCAAATGACATCATCAGAAAACAATTAAAAACAGGGCAAGATTTAACATTATCAGGCTAACAACCAAACTGAACTTGATAATGAAAATATTACAATTTTGTTCAGGGGGATGAACATGTTTGTCAGGGTGATTTATCTATTTTGAGGAAGGTCTTCCCAGAGAGTCAGCATCTAATTATTTACTTGGTAAAGAGTCATCAACATGTAATTTAAACACATGGTTGACTAATTAAACTACATGCATAATGTAACTTTGTACCCTTTATTTTGTCACTCTTCATTAAATTAATGAGAAATTCAAACACATCTTTCTTTCTCACGGCCCTGACGCTGGACAATCAATGCACAAATGTGGAATTTCTCTTGGAGGAGGTTGACGCAAAGTGTTTGTGGACATCCTGTTGTTCTCTTCATGTCACAAAGATTGGGAAATGAGTTGTTTTTTTTTAAGCTAGCCATCTGGCAAACACCTCTAAAGGAGCGTACTGGACACCTTGAACTGGTTAGGCATCTGGTTAGAACCTTGTGATCCCAACTGCTGAGATCATCCTTAAGTGTTTCTGACCACATTACCATTGTGTCTTTTTCATGCACACTGCTCGAGCCTCACAGGAACAGACATACGTTGTTTGTGTATTTTTAAACTCTGACACTTTGACATATTCATCCTTTTGTCTGCATCTGATCCCTGGAAAGTGTCATATGGAAGGAGATGAAATCTGCCCTCAAATGTACAGTATGTTCCTCACAGCACTAAGAATTGAACATAGTTTTCTTCAGACTTGTTCCTAAACATACAGATCAGAGTTTTCACTTTGACTGGATAATAGTTATAGTGTATGTAATTACTGCTAAAAAGTAAAAAAACTGCTAGTTTACTCAGAGAGTTATTGGTCTTTTCTTATGGAGTAAAATATAATTTGGATAATGGATAATCATATGGATAATCATATGTAACACACAACTGAGTGGTCCTCAAGGGTTGGGGACTTACTCGTGCAAATACATGCATCTTATTATACTATTTTTAATTTGAGGCTATTGTACCTATATTTTTTACTATTAGACATGGGAAACGTTATCAAAGCTGTGTGTTTTTATATATTTCTATTTCTATAGTTGTGAGAACCAAATTTGGTTAAAAATCATCACAATGAGGACATTTTGGGAGGTTCTTTATGAGTAGTTTAAGATTTAGAATTAGGTTGAGGTTGAGGTATGAGTTGATGAAGCTAGTACAACATACAAACCAGACTTACATTGCATCTTGGTAGAAACTCCTGATTGACAGAGTTGGACATTTGGTCCAGAACAGATCGACATCCTCATGGTTGAATTGGTTAAGGTTGAAGAAGGCCTTCATTGATAAGTAATGTACTGAGTAAGTGTCCTTGCAGCTAAAGAGATGAACGTATGAGAGGAAACTATGAATGTGTGAACATGTTGGTGTGAAAGACTGAACAGGATGTGTGTGTGTTTTTTTGGAGAGAAGTGAATATTAGATCAGCGTGTCAGTTGAGGCTAAGTCACAGAAAAACACAAACAAGCAGGAAAGGAAGAGAAACTTCCTACACACTCCCACATGGACGACTCTCTTTTCTCTTTTTTAAATACTCAGTATGCCACCCACGTTCCTTTAATCTTCCTTCCTCTCATCTCTGTGTGGACTGTGCCTGGCAATAAAGAAACTAAATCTACAAACTGATTTTTCATCAATGGGAAAAGAAAGGATCGCTGCCATGATCCAAACTCTGCCTACAGTTTCCTCTGCAGAGGCAAATGTCACCTGCCTCACCAATGTGTTCAACAAAGTTGACTGTATATTGAGAGTTACACACATGAGAGTTATTTTTCTATGCACTCTTTTCCTCACAGTCACACGTTCTGACTGATGCAGAGAGTGGGGTTATGTATCACTGTCATTTATATCAAACCACGTGACACAAGATAACGCATAATAATGACAAATGACCGATGATGGTATTATGGAGCCTGAATATCACATGTATTCATATCCGTTTAATCAAAGGTACAGAGAGCTTAGATTTCAGATGGCAGGCTGTTGTTGTGTCTCTCCATGTGGCCGGGAGAATATTTTGTTGAGGGGAGATGTGCTCATGAATAAATATGTTGTGTATGTCTGTGTATGTTTCTCCCTTATACATAAACACATTATCATTGGCTTCTCTTCTGGTCACATATGACTGCATCTGCCTGGTATGTCTCCTGTCACTTCTAATGAGCATATTAAGTAAATATCTGTGTCAGTGACCTGTGAAATGAGAAAACCCAAGTCATTCACCAAACCTCACATTCTTAAAAGGAGCTGATAATGTTATACGAGCGATAAGGCAGGGATCATCATAAAAAGGGAAAAAGTCTCAACCAAATTGTAAAAATGTTAGGAAACATCTCAGCAGCTACATGCTTCAGTAAACGTGGCCACTGAGTACAACACACTAAAGTGATACTGTTCTACACACACTTATTATTACTTACTCTCCTCAGCTCTTAGATTAAAAATAAATAAATAAAGTCAATGCCAATGAGTTGATTAACTGAAGTAATCAAAACTGTAATCACTTGTGCTGTGGGTCAATACAGCTGCAGGTGGTCATGTCCAATAACATAAGGATCTCCACTGGTACATGCTGTCTTTCCTTCAGGTCAGCCCGATAAACAATCAGCACAAAAATTAACCAGAGGAGAAATTTTAATTTTCTCTTTGTCGTATTGATTGTGGAATTGAGTCATTTAAGGGTGAAAACACAAGACTGAATGGAACAATCCATACCGCATGTTAGGTTAAGGATATTGCAGTTAGAAGGAAACACAGTTTGAATACTAAAAGAAAATACCGGAGGCCTGGATGGTGGATGTGGTTTCCTTATACTAATTTCTTTCCTGGTTCAATTTTTCTGACCATATTCATATAAAACATTGACCTCTTATTTCTCCATAAATTAGCCTTGTTTAAATAAATAACCAAAATAATGTTATAGGCCCAGTCTAAAATGTGGAAATAATGCATTTGTTCAGGGCTACATGAAAAAATAGGTCTGTGTATTATATGTTCATTCACTATATTTATGTCATCCCTCACAGAGGTGAAGTAATTTATCCATCAAAAAATAATCTTATGTAGTTACAAATTATTAAGACAATGTGTGAGGCAATGCAACACAAAAGGTGAGGCAACACTCATCATATTCATCCATGTTTTGTAGTTTTATATTCTCTGTCACATGGAGTTCTGTCATCATACAGCAGATGTCTAAAATGTAATCTGTTTTTCAACAGATTACATTTTACAGGTTTCTAAAAATTCTCATCAAGATTATGAAACAGTGTAAAAATATGTTAGTAAGGCTGTTACAGAAAACATGTGTGTGTCTTGGAGTCTTAACAGAACATGACAGTCATCTGACTAAGTTATCCAAATAAAGGTTACCCTCACCAGTTCAGCCTCTGATGCAAGTGTCCTGACGAAAAAACAAACAAACATGAAGATATTTTCTACTCCAGTCAACAAACAACACAAACATCAAAACAACACTGTCACAACAAAGTGAGTCAGACACTCCAGGCTTTGGCTCTAATCACTTTTGTCTTTGACTAATGAAATGAAGTGGAGGCCGGGTGAGGGCTGTGTGTGTAGCTGGTCTTCCTCATGTTGTGAGGACCTAAATCTGTCTCCACACACACATTATGGGGACTTGTCTTCCTTATAGGGACAAAAATCAAGTCCCCATACATGTCTTCACCTTAAAATGACTCATTTTTAAGGTGAAGACATGGTTTAAAGTTAGGCTGAAGTTAGGTTTAGGTTAAGATTAGGGTTAGGGCACTAGTAATTATGGTTAAGTTTAGAGTACGTCTCCAGGAAATGAATGGAAGTCAATGCAATGTCCTCTGAAGTCATGGAAACCAGTGTGTGTGGATAGTGATAATGCTTTGTGTGTGTGTGATATTTGTGCTGTTCATTTGATGGGGCCTTGTGTGTCAGTGACTGGAGAATATCTGAATGTAATCTCGAACTCCCTCCTGGTTGTTTTTAATCTCATCTCATCGGATCCCTTTTCTAATCTGCTTTTTGAAAGCTTATGAAACTAATCGTGCTCAGTGACAGTGCAGTGGGTGACAGAGACATTATGTGCTTGTGACTCAGCAAATGGAGCAACCAGCGCTGTTTATGTTTGAAAGCCAGCCCGATGAACTGAACTAAGATTAGCTCCTCAATACTACTGACTTGTGTGAGATTAGAAAATCTATGGCACTTCATTTATTTTATCCGTTTCTCATTTTAATTGACATTATTTGAAGCAGGAAAAAAAGAATGAGATCCGGAGAGTAAGGAAGGCCTACGTGTTGATGGCCAAGTAAAGTCACACCTTAATCCATCTCTAAACAAACACACAAATAAAGAGCTAATGGTTTAATAAGAGGAGACAATGAGAGGGCCAGACTAAAGTCCTGTGAATCAGGTTAGGCTGGCCCTTTAATTAACATGTAAATTAATACACCATGCTCTGTAAATTGGAGGGTGATAAATATTCATGTAGTTACCTAAGAAAAGGACAAGGACATAACCAGACTGGGTTTGCCAGCAGCACACTTTATGGGACAATCACCCACCTTATTGGTATTTTATAGTCAGCTGATTTGCATTTCTTATGCATCGTGGGTTTTTCAAAATGAAACAGTGGCTTCCTTCCTCTGCCCCTGCTTTCACTCACAACATCACCCCCACTCAGTTTCTGTTTGTCTTGCCATAGTCAGGTCAAGATAGCATTACAAAGGGACAGCCTATTCCTAATTTATCAGAGGTTTCCTCCACAGTAGATAGTATTTACACAGTAGACACATTTTTACCTTTTTCTTAGTCAGCAGTAGAATACTTGTTTTGTTAACAGAGTTCTGATTCAAGTCTGTCTGTCATGTAGGAAACCTAATATAAACAGAGACAACCCTCCTTATCCTACAGGGAGATATCTGATCCAGGGGATTTTAACAGCCACCATTGCTACATCTATTTATACCAATATGCACCCAAAGCCTTTTAGGCATGGCTGAGGTAAAATGGCAGCTCAAATAATGAATTACAACACAAGACATAAATAAAAAAATATCCATCATTACCCATTAAACAAATCTCCAAGTTAAATGTTGCTTTATTTTGATTCTGTTGTCATGACGGCAGTCATCAAATCATTGCCTCTGGTCCTGCATGTGACATAGTATTTGACCTTGCTGCTGAAGACAGAATGGTTTGGTGCTGAGCCAGCTTTCACACATCCTCATTAAGTTATGTGGCAATATTTATTATCTTTAATACCAATTATCAGGGCAGTTTGCATTTTCAAAAGTTAAACTTACAGAATTTCTGTCATTTTTGTCGAAGTAGTCAACATTTATTTCAGTCTTTAAATTGTGAGGTAAAGAAAAATCCCCAACCCTTACACACAAGTAAGACAGAGGCAACTGGCAGTCGATTTAATTGAAATCAGCAGTTACTTGTAATCTGCAAATTGTTTATATATGTATGTGTGTGTATATATATATACACACATATATCTGCACTCTATATACCCTATATATGTATATACAGATGAATAAACCAGGGGTCTATGGATGAGGGGCTGCTGACGTGTGTGGACAAGGTAGTTGTCCCTGTTATCGCCATGGGAACATTAACAATGACAGGTGGGGTGTATGGAGTGAGAAGTGTGATTTCTACTGCTGTGTGTTGACTTGCGTGTACAAGGACTCTGTGTTTCCGTCGGTCCAACAGCACAGTGTCTCTGTTGGACGGGATGAGGACACTGATGGACACTGGCTTCGGCAGCATCAGCAGCAAATCTCATCGCCGCCACCACCTTTTTCCGCGGACGGTCCCCAGCTGCTTCATCATTTCACCATTACGCACATCACCAGTACTGACGCATCAACATTTGTTCTTGCGTCATTATTGCCACAGTTTTTTTCTGTTACCACATATGGATCACGCTTCTGCTTCGACGCGGGGGTTGGGGGGGGGGGGGGGGGGTGTCTTCTTTTGTCGGGGGGGGGGGGGGGGGGGGGGGGGGGGGGGTGTCTGCTTTTGTCAATTCTGCTTTAACCTACAGTCAGTCCCCAAAAACACCGTGTCATCCTTTCATGTCGTTCTCACAGTCTATTTCTGAATGAATCACTGTATCACTGCAGACTATAATGGGAAACTCCAGGCAAACGTGAATAAAACAGGTTATGCAATATAGCTCCCTCTTCTACGCGTCTGTCTGTGTGTCTGTCTGTCTCTTCCCAAACATGCGACTTGTTTATCTGGATCACTGAAGACATTAGGAAGGAAGGCGGGGTAGAAAAACTCCCTCTGGTGGATACACATTAGACTAGGATGAACATTAGATTCCCGTCAAGCTGAGAAGCTGATGCTTGTTTACCAGGCAGACAGAGTGGGATGACTCCCTCTACAGTCACGGTAAAATATCAAGAGGGTTGAGGAATACAACAACATACTGTATGTGTGAAAACTAAGCAATACGAATTAATTAATGGAACATTTAATTGTACAAATGGTGTTTTGCCTCCTCATTCTTGTTTACGTTGTTCTATACTAAATTAGTTATCAGTTATTAATTATTCAATAGTATAATCATAATCCATTTGATCAACTTAATGGTGCGGATCATATGATGTATATAGGCTTTAAAGAACTTCTCTATATGACGCAAACACATATCAGACATAATATTAAATTCACTTTTCTGCTTTAACGTTGTGGCTGGCCATATCTTATCATTTAATATCATTTATCAAATATATTTTTTTCTGCTCATTTCAAGTAACCTCTAATATCTAATATTTCAATTTCATATTCAATTCTTAATGAATTTCCTTCACGTAATACACACAGACAGAGGCAAGATAACGTTTTCATTTCTGTATAAGACAATAACATCAATTGTCTCCTTGTATCCTGAGCTTCATGTAACTAAGTTAAAAGGCTGCAAATGTCTTTCATGCAGCTGGAGCATTTTTTTTAAAAGGCAGATTGAAGCCTATAGATCAGCACAAATGTCAAACAGGTAAAAGACTGTATTGTACTATCGGTACCAAAAAAAGTGGACATAAGAAAAGCGGTAAAGCAGTCCATAATAATAATAATAATAATAATAATAATAATAATAATAATAATATATAACACTAAATCAATATACCCTGCAATATATAAAGTGAAAAACGATTTTAAACAATAAACAATACATGATAAAAGTCCATACAGGTGCATAAACGTCATATACACACGTACATGCACAGTCACACCACAAAGAACAAATATTTGGGCTGATTGTTTTTGCTGGATCATAAGAGCAGAGCTGCTATAAATAAAGCGTCAGTGCTGACGGAAGAGGGCAGAGTGATAGTAGGAGGGCTCTCTCCTTCTCTGAACCGGAGCCATCTCACTCCAGCATTCATCCTGTTTCCACCAATAGGCCCAATGAGCTGACTGTGCGCCACCCACTCTCCGTGTGTGGATTTTTTTTCCTTCTCTTTTCTCTTCCTTTTTTTAAGGCCAGTCAGAGCTGAATGTGTGTGGACCGTCACATGTTGTCTCCCCTCCTCAGTCGGGACAGCAGGAGACATGTGTTATATATCGCTCAGCTGTGGGAGAAAACGAACCAACGCGCACAAGCGGCTCCGGAGACACGAGGACTGAAATAAAAGCGCAGTCGTTTCACCAACACCTCGAGGGAAAAGAGGGGGAAGGAAACATTGTGTCTGCGCGCAAAGGACGCGAGAATGGCGAGTCCGCCTAACGCAGGAGAGCAGCCGTTATCACCCAGCAACGTGAGCAACAATGTCAAGAAATGCGGATATCTAAAGAAGCAGAAACATGGACACAAACGCTTTTTTGTTTTGAAGGAGCCGAGCGAGGGTTTCCCTCCGCGCATGGAGTACTACGAGAGCGAGAAGAAATGGAAAAACAAATCGGCTGCGAAGAGAGTTATTCCTCTGGACAGTTGTCTCAACATCAACAAGAGAGCGGACGCCAAGCACAAACATCTCATCGCTTTGTACACCAAGGACGAATATTTTGCTGTGGCTGCTGAAAACGAGCAGGAGCAGGAGAGCTGGTACCGGGCACTGGCCGATTTAATGACTGAAGGGAGAGTGTACGATGGCTCTGCGTCCAACTCTGCGTCCAACTCTGCGTCCTCGCTGGTTGGCTTCGACGAGGCGAGCTACGGTGTGATTACGCCGGTCACCGCCGCCTACAAGGAAGTGTGGCAGGTTAATCTGAAATCTAAAGGCTTGGGTCAGAGCAGAAATTTAACCGGGGTGTACAGGCTCTGTCTCTCCAGTCGGACTATCAGCTTTGTCAAGCTGAACTCGGAGGTTGCCTCCGTCATCTTACAGCTGATGAATATCCGCCGGTGCGGCCATTCCGACAGCTTCTTCTTCATCGAGGTGGGTCGGTCCTCAGCCACGGGTCCCGGGGAGCTGTGGATGCAGGCTGATGACTCGGTGGTGGCACAGAGCATTCACGAAACCATTCTGGAGGCGATGAAAGCCATGAAGGAGCTGTCGGAGTTCCGTCCGCGCAGCAAAAGCCAGTCTTCTAGTACAAACCCAATCTCTGTGCCCACACGGAGGCACCTGAACAACCTGCCCCCCAGTCAGACTGGGCTTCCCCGGCGGTCACGCACCGACAGCATGGCCACGACCTCCCCTGTGACTAAATTTTCCTCCTGCCGAATAAGAACAGCCAGCGAGGGCGATGGCACCATGACACGCCCCATGTCAGTGACTGGGAGCCCACTCGGACCTGGGGGTCACAGGACCCTCCTGAGCAGGTCTCATACCATTACAGCTCACCCCTGTAGGACGTTTGAATCCTCGTCCCTCCAGCACAGCAAGTCCATGTCTATGCCCCTGTCTCACACCCCACCCACAGCCACTCCAAGTCCAGGGAGTCTGTCCTCCTGCCCAGACTCTGGTGCCCCTCGACCCTCCAGCTGCAGTGCCTCCTTCTCAGGCTCACCCAGTGATGCTGGCTTCATGTCATGCGAGGAGTATGGATCCAGCCCTGCAGACGCACGGGACGTAAGATTGCAACTCACCCTCCGAAGCAACACTCCCGAGTCCCTGAAAGCTGACACCCCCCCCTCCCGAGATGGCAGCGAGCTTGAGGGCTACATGGTGATGGAGCGGCAGAATTTGAATGGTTTTCGTCGGTTACCAGACATGGACAAGGCTTATCGAACCCGCACATTCTCTCTTACTACACCTCGCCAGCAGAGGGCCCCTTCCCAAGTATCTTCAGCCTCCCTGGATGAGTATACTCTTATGAGGGCCACATATACAAGTGGAAGCCAGTCTTTTCGCAGGTGTCACATCACCTTGGCTAAAGGGACCTATCCTGAGGATTACAGGGATGTCCAGATTGGATCTAATAATATCCAAGCTGACAGTGGTTACATGCCTATGATGCCAGGTGTGGCACCTCAGATGCCAGGGTCCAAGGATGACCCCTACATGCCGATGAGCCCTATGTGTGTTTCTGCTCCGAAGCAGATCATCAACCCCCGTTCGCACTCCTCTTCTGTGGGGCTGGCCCCACACACAGACTCCCCCGGGAGTGTTTCTCTGGAGGACAGTGGCTATATGCGCATGTGGTGTGGAACCAAGATGTCTATAGAGGGTACAGATGGAAAGTTCACAAATGGAGAGTACTTGAATATGTCTCCTGTTGACCCTCTGGTGTCTCTCACACCCCCTGAGTACATCCTCAGCCCCCCAGGAGGAAATCCCAACCCCCAACATCACAAACTGCCTTATTCCTCCAGCTCTTTACCGCACTCAATTAAAGGCCCATTGCAGCGCAGTGGGTCAACAGACTCAGAACAGTATGTGGTGATGAGTTTACAAAGACAGCGAATAGAAGAGGAGCCCAAATATTGTCCTGTCTCTCTAGTAGACTCTGTGGTCAGCAGCTGTGCTGGGACACCAGGCACCGTGTCCGCTGTTGTATCTCCACTGAGACTGGCTCGTGTAGATGGGGCCATGGTGCACCGGAGCAGGGTGTGTCGGCCCACCCGTCTGGCTCTGGAATCCCTCAGAACATTACCGTGTATGAGCGAACATCCCCTTCCCTCAGAACCACGAAGCCCTGGCGAGTATATCAACTTTGATTTTAATACTGCTTCCCATGACACTCAGGCCTTCACTGTGTCAGAAAACTCTGAGGCACCTGGAAGTTTACTGTGCAAAAACCAGGGCTCCATACCAGTCTCTGACTATGCCAATATTGACATCAGTTCCCCAGGTCACCCTGGCTCACACCAAGCAGGGGGTCCTTCCCCTCCAGGGTCCCTAAATCACATGCCTGAAGTCTTGCCTCTGGTGAACAAGAAGCAGAGCATGCAGGAAGGACAGGAAGAAGAAGACAAAAGCACAGCGAGACAGGCAGAGGACAGGGGGATGGTAGAGGTGCATCCTCCTCAGCAGCAGGTGAACCTCAAGTGTCAGAATGTACCAGTGAAGGATGACTATACCGAGATGATCTTCAGTCCATCTGCCCCAGTCCCTGCTCTGTGCAGCAGCACTGATGCTGCTTCTCTCCCCACCAGCCCCACCACCTGTGTCCAGAGACTTAGCCTTGAAAGCAGCATTGTGAATGGGGTGCCCCATGTGCCAGAAGACTCGTTTCTCCTGGGCTGTCCTTCATTATCTGTCACCCTCGTGGATCCACACTGGGGGGCCAAAGTGATCAGGGCTGACCCTCAGGGTCGCCGACGGCACAGTTCAGAGACCTTTTCCTCCACCACCACTGTCACTCCTGTGTGTCCATCCTTTGCCCACAGCACCAAACGCCACAGCTCGGCCTCTGTGGAGAATGTATCTCGGACTGTTCACGGTTCTGACGGACCTGAAGAGGATTATGGCAACAATAGCCCTATGTGCAGGGAGATGTCAGCAGGTTATCAGAATGGACTTAACTATATTGCCTTAAATTTGATGGAGGGAAACTACGGTGGATGCAGGTTAGGAGGCTGTGATGGACTCCTGAGCTTCAAGACAGCCTGTGGCTGCAAGGGTGGCATGAATAGTTTCAACACAAGCCCATATGCCAGCCTGGGATTCAAGGAGACTGCTGCTGCTGTGAAAGGTGAGTGTTTATCTTACACGTCTCACTCACTGCTCATTCATTCCACAGGTTTTCATTCATGAAGGGAGTGGTGTCAGGCCTTGAGCACATTTGTGATGTACGTCATGACTACTGTTTACTTTCAGAGATAGGCTGTTTGTGGCTCAGCAGCAGCTCTGAGCACACTTTAGATTACATTTGAAAAGTAAATGTTATCTTTTATCTAATATGCTTAAACAAAACAGCTCATATTTGAGTGTCTGCAGCTGAGTCTATGTGTTTAAACCTGTCTTTGTATTAAACCCCTTGACTGTCTGCTTTTCAAATCGATAGTGGAAAAAATAAAAGCCTACAGTGTTATGTAATTAGTTGTAACATGGCTCACTTGCATCCACTTTTTTCATTAACAGAGGTTACATTCCGAGAGGTTGTGTGTTATGATAGCAGCTTTCGGTGTGTAAACACAGGCTTCAGGAGCCTAGGGAAGTGAAGTTGTTATGCACATTGCTGTTGGGTGTAGGCTGTGGTGTTTAGATAGTATTAGTCACTTGCTCGTCACACCCATGACTCATGGACAAATTTCAAAGCTGCATAATGCTGAGGAGGACTTTTTGCTTACATGGCACAGAGATGTAAGAGCAGAAGCAGAGACATGTGAACATGTTTCTTCCAAAAATAAGAGCTTAGAATTTGAAAGAGTGAAAGCATTAAGATTTGCAAAACAATAGAAATGGAGACACATTTTTTTCAGGAGTCATTTGGTTTGGTGTCTGCTCTGGTTTTCCCCCAGTGATGACTTTAAAGAAACACATCCATATTTTACAAACACGTAATCTAAGTCAGTATTAATCCATGGTGCATGTGAATAAGCAGTGAAATCCCAGTGACTACTTGCCGTTGTAGAAAAGAACACTTGCCGTCATAATATTACATTTCACCTCATTTATTTTCTTTTGTGTCAGTGGCTTTTCATGTGTCCCTAAAAGGCAGGGATTATTTACCGTGGTAGATGACCTGGCAGAGGCATGTCAGAAGTTGCTGTTGTTTGAAAAGAGAACACTCTGTGTCAGGATCATCTTGAGTCATGAGTGTGTGTTCCTGATGGTGAAACACAAGAGTTTAATTGCCGTTTGTGGTTTCACAACCAAGTTGTCTCTTTTTGTTTCTGTCTCACTTGGCTCTCATGCTGTGAGTGCAGCCAGTGTGGGGCTTGATGGAAGTCATCAGGTTCCCCAGAAAAACAAGTGAGTCAGTTGTTTATCACTTGCCAGGTACTGGGTTTCAGGACTGGAATGCAGGCAGTGTGCAAAGGTTGCTGGGAGAGGTGAATGCTCACTTGTTTTTCCAACCTGGTGGGATTGACTTGGTGGGGGGGTCTCACTAAGAACAACTTCATAAACATTCCAATGAAACTACACCAGAGCAAATGCTCACTAATATTTTATATGACCTGCTTCCAAAGACAGTTAACTTACATTATATGCTCATGTATTTAGAATTACTCAGCAGTTGATCATATTTGGTTCTTTCATATCTCAGGACTGTCAGTGGAGATGATGGTCCAACAATGTGATGGAGAGATGGATGACTTGTTCTGTTGTTGAAGGGAGGGAATGAGTGAGAGGAGGAACGGAGGAGTAAGAAGTAAAGAGATAAAGATCATTGTCTTTTTCAGTGAGAGTTGGTTTTTGTTTCTGTCTTGGTTATGTAAGTTCCACCCAACAAATGTTTTGTACATAGAAGAGAAACACTCACTGCTGATTGGATGTGTGACCTGTGCAAATTCTCTTCTGTTTCCTGTGTGTGGGAGAGAGAAAGAGAGGGCAAACCTATTCAGTACGAGATGATAGGCTTTATGGTATTCTCTTATCGCAGAGGGAATAGTTTAACTCATTTTGAAACTGATGAATTAGGCAAACAAATCACCTGTCCTCATTTAGTGTTGCAGTGTGAGGTGTAGAGGGAGGGAAACCCTGCTTCACAGCTCAGCAAACATGTATAAAAGCAAGGCCTTCCTGTCTGTGGAGGTCTTCACATGACACTGTGACAAATGTTTGTGTCCTTTACTTTGGAGGTTTGCACTGTTGTTATTTGGTTTCTGGCCCAGACATTAGATGCATGGGGAGGGGGAGGGGGCTTCTTTAGCTTTCAGTGCATGCTTTCTGGTCCTGCTGACAATGTCGGTTACTTGAACCTTGACCTAGCACTGCATGTGTTGTGAAAATGTTTGAGAAAGATATCACCATTAGGCCATCAACAGAGTTATTTATACTATTTCCCAACAATGGTTGTTCTCATTTAATCTCTCTTTTTAGTATTTAGTATTGTTTGTACACTTCTCTATATTCAGTGAAAACATAATTATTATCCCAATTCCATCTTGTTTCTGTCCATATTTAGTTATCTCATGTTCTCTGGCTAAAACAGTTCTGCATTGGTGGGAAGATGATAAAACAACTGACTCAAACTCTCCATTTATAGACCCTCATCCAAAAAAAAAACAGAAACAAACAAAAAAACTCTCTCTCTCTCTCTCTCACACATGTTTCCTCTTAGTCTGTCTCTCCAGCTCCTGCGTGTACATATGCACAGCCATAAGCAGATGGCAGAGGGTAGTAGGGTCAGGGGTTTTGCACCTGCCCTGCCAAGCAGTGCTCACTGGCCCTTTAGAGGAGAGTGACAATACGCTAATGACTGGCCACCATCTGCCACAACAAGCACAGGGAGAAGGTGGGGGTGTGGCAAAGCAATTCAAGGAGCCCACACTAGCCACACACACACACACACACATTTCTCCTCCCTTTCTCTCCAGGCAGTGTTTTTTTTTCTTTTTTTTTTCTCCCAGAAATCATGTGATTCAACACACACCTCCACTCACACCAACACACTCATTCACCCACTGGTGTTCAGGGCTTGGAGACCGCATCTCATTGTGGGGTGTGTCGTCCATGTTGGAGGTGAACGTAAACAAAGACTGTGTCAGACATGACACACATTCATATCACTGCTGGCTCTGATTCATAACATTTAAGGCAAGAAAAGGGACGGGACGTTCCAGTAGTAGATGAAAACAAATATCGAATCCTCAATTTAGCTTTGAGGTAATAAGGATTATATTCACTTCGCAACACACAAACACAAATAACAAATGAGTTACCAGCTAATTCATTTATAAATAGATCAGCTCATCAAAACATTCCAGAGTTTGGATTCATGACTATTTTATTGCTTCTCTGTAAAGGTTTTCTGGTGATGATGAGCTGGGTACAAATAATGGAGTTATATTGTTATATTAATTAATTCTAAATCTTACATACATTAATGTATTCTTTTTTAACACACTAAACAAGACAACTGGATATATCAACAAGATTCTTTCATGATTGTTTACATTTTATAAACCAAATAAATCATTAAGAAGGTACTGTACATGGTGTTATTCATCGGTAATCAAATTAAATGTTGGGGACCTCAACAGTGTAATTACTGTTGAACTGTGACACATACGTTTAATATGTGTAGTAATGAGTCAGTGGGAGAGCAGAGTTAGTCATGGTTATTGTTTTGTTGGTCAGACAGAGGTGTGTGAGTTCAAAGGTGAAGAGTCAATCCATGTTTGTGTGGAGGAGCGCTGCTGTAGATCAGGGAGGAGCCAGCACAACAGGAATGTAAACGGCATATCTGAGACGGCCAATCTCTGTTGGAGGAATCCTGCTCATGTCATTTGTGAAGCATCTGTATAATTAAGGATCAGTCAGTGACACTCTTTTGTTTGTTTGTTTGTTTGTTTTCTTTTGTCTGTTTTTGAAGTACACTTGGGGAAGTATGCCTACAAACCATTAACTTGGCTCATGAAACTACTCGGGCAGGCGATGCATCAACAGACATGGACACTTGTTTACGCTGCCTATGAAGCACCAGAGAGGAGGCTGCTAATGTGTGTGTGTGTGTGTGTGTGTGTCCTGGCCGTGAATGGAGCAGGGCTAAATTTAGCCAGTGAGGACTAAATAAATAATGAACAGAGCCTTGGAGTCTGTGTGTGTGTAGGGGCAGGGGGGGCACAGACATGGGTTGTTGGAAAGGGCTGGAGGGAAATGTAAATGTGCTCGAAAAAGGAGGAGGGGTCAAAGCCACTGGGTTCATAACCCCAGTGGACCTCTGTCCCCATCTCTCACTACACCCCCCAACACACACACATAAACAATGCTTGCCCACCCACACTTTAAAAGCAGGGTGTCCATGGTGACTCCTGATATACCACTTATCCACCGTGCGTACAACAGTCGTAATGTTTTAGAGCATTTATGTCTGTGTTCCCACCCGGTATCTAATAGGAGCCGTTAGTGATTCAGCTCTACTTCCCGGTAGATCTCAGTCATTCTCACCCTGGTGTCTGACTCTGCAGGTCACTGTGTAGCCCAGGCCCTCCAGAAAAACACACATATTTAGATCGTTATGGACCGACAGTCCCATGACCTCACCGCATTCCTGCTCTTCTCTGTAAGGTTGATTCTGTGGTTTTTCCACCACTTCCCACCTCAGTGTCTCTATTTTCCTGTGTTGCTGATACCCATGGTTGTGAGGAGATGGAGCCCACCCACCTACCCATGCAGGAGTGGAATCAATTACTGTATATTATTTATTACTATTATTTTTCTATACTTATGCCTTCATGATGCCTCAGAGTCTGCTGTGTGCTCACTGGTCTCTCTGTTTTATGCTTCATCTATAAAGCTTTAGATTTTTTTATTAACATCATATTTTCATCTACAAATGGGGTGGGGGGTGGGGGGGCTTTGAAGACTCTGAAAGAAGGGTTTGTTTTAGAGAATGACAATCACATCCAGCTTTGTGAAAACAGGTCTTGTTTGTGACTGAGACAGTGAGTGAGGGAAGAGACCCAGCCGTGGAGAGGAGTTTGTATGTGTGTGTGTGTGTGTGTGTGTGTGTGTGTGTGTGTTGGCCAAGACTTTCGCTCCCATTTGTGAGCTCTACATGCACATGAAAGCATATAAACAAGTACACAGGGGGAAGGTCAGTGCAGTTTTCCAACAGGAGTTTGAATAGTATGTGAAAATAACTTTGGCATGTGTGGGAGTAAATCATTGTTTATTTGCCTCTAGAGGAATGTAATCAAGAATATTTACATATATGTGTGTAAGTCAGTGTTGTTGTTGTTGTTGTCTGTTTTGTTTATTCTTGTGGCTGTTCTGTGGCAGCCGCATAGTTTTTCTGTTGTTTTTCCACTATTGTGAAAGCACCTGCCTCTTCAGGAATACCCACTCACTTTTACATGCATCACTCGCTCTCTCTCACACACACACACACACACAGGTAGACCCATGAAAGAGCACTTTCTTACTCGGTATCAGAATGGGGGACATACTGTATGTTTGACCTATTCCTCATTTAACTGTTTTGTCCTTTAAATTACACATACATTACTTAATGTATACACTCTTAAATTTCATGTCTCTTATACTCAGCTCTGTAGTCACATGACATGAGGCTCACTCGTGTGTTTTTTTTTCTCCTCTTCTTTCAGAATGAAGGTCAATGGATCCTCTCCCCGCCACCTCCCCCCTCCTTCTCCAGTGAACGTAGGACTTTGCTGCAGCCAAGTGACGAGGTCGCCACAGCGACAGTTGGACCATGCGCTGCAACTGATGTCCTTTGACCTCTTTGCTGCCTTCATGGTTCACAGGGACTACCATCACCATGGAAACACGAACACTTGACCCTTGCCCCAAATCTTCCCCCCGCTTTTCTTGGCACCAAAACATTCAGGCGCCATCGCTGCTGTAGTTCTAGATGACTTAAAAACTTAAATGGACTACTAACTCTAACTATAGATAGGTAACTATTTATCTATTTATCCCTGTACGTAGGTCTGCAAATTGATTCTGCAGTATATTGTTATGTTCATTTTTGTTGTTATTACATTCACACACTTTCAACTGGCTTCATTTTGGCTTTAGTCAAAAATTGCCGGTACAATTTCACCTGAAAACCTGTGAACCAACCCTGGAGAGTACGTGCACGCACAAACATACACGCCAAGAACCTTACATGCATACAGATGTATTTATTTATTTATCTTTTGTGTCTGTATGTAGTAAATGAAACGTCTGTGTAAAATACTTTTTATACAGATTGTACTGCAAAAAAAAGAGGTGGCATTTATGAACATATTTAAAAATCAGAGTTAACATTTGCTTAAAAAAACCCTACCTCAGCAAAAACAAAAAAAAAACAGGTTGGTACCAATTCACACAGTAGAAATATATGAAAAATATTTATTTTCGGAGGTGAATGTTTTGTTTTATTTTTAAGAATCACCAATCCAAAGCCTTACTCTCAACATCAGCTTCTCTCTGATGGACCTTTTCAGTTTGGACCTATGAACACGCAGTATATCAAAGATTTATTCTTAGAGACTGAATGTGCATCAGAGCTGAAACAGAGGCAGTCTCTCTGAGATTAACCTCCTTCTCTCCCCACATACAGTTATGACGACATTATGTATTAAGAAACAGAGTAATATATGTCTTGAGCTGGGAGGTTACAAACGCACTAAAAGAATGTTTCAGGAACCTTCAGGAAGAAAACTTGACATTATATTGCATCATGGATGCATTTTACATTACAGTACAGCAAAAACATGGTAATCAGGAAGTAATATTATTTATTAATAATATCACATATTATTTTTAACACAGTTTCCAGCTTAGAAATAGTGTGGTTCTAAGGGGATAATATATAATGATGCAGTAAGCTAATAGCTTGGTAATGAGAGTTATTATAGGCTACTATCAGTGTAATACCTGCACGTAAAAATGAATCAAAACTGGTAATTACAATATAGTACAGTTGAAATTAATTTTTCCTCTTTGTCCCACATTTCTAAAGCTATTACTTGTAATTACTATAAAATAAAATGTTAGTAGTAAGTTATTACCATTCTCTAAACATATTGTTACTGTACTGTAATGTAAAGTGTACCCTACAATGCAGCATGAACCGGGTCTCCTTGGACCTGAACACCGGATCTGTGGCCTGACTGAGCCCAAGTCTCAGCACCTTTTCACACTTAACCAACTTACTGGTGTTCAACTGTGATTTCCTGCACTGCCAAAGCCTGCATGACCTTTAATGACCTTTCAACACAAGGGATGGGAGCGTGAATGTTTTGAAGTTATTTGTACAGTTACTGGACAGCCCAGTATCTCACAGTTTCTCACCTGATGCCTCACTGTGGGTGTCTGTCACACAACATCAGACAGAATTCAATGCAGGACGCAGGACTCAGTCCGAGCGGCAGCCTGAACTCACAGCCTCCGCTGCATGGTCTTGCACGTACAAACTTTCTAGATTGTAACACAAGACGTGTTGAATGTAGTATACGCTGTGTTCCAAGCTCAGGAACACACAACCCAACAAACACCACAACAACTACGACAACATTAACGAAACATGACGAGGTAGAGAGTGGAGACGGTAGCACAGACACAAGTCGAATGAAAGAGACTAACCAGGGGAAGTATGTTATTATTCAGCTGAACTCACTGGTACCTAACCCTCTGCTTCTATACTGTAAATAGTGCGATGTTACAGAGAATTACATCCAAGCAAACGCTGCAAAATTTTGAGAAATGTTAAGTTTAATAACTTGAGTTGTTTGTACTGTACATAATCTGTTTGTCTGTTGAGTGAAATTTCGGAAACAACAAAAGCACTAATTGAGTTATTTGCTAAATAGTATGGTTGGCTTTGATTTTCTTTTTTAAACTGTCATGGGATAGTCTTGTGAAATGGTTGCCACTATGAGGACATTTTCTAATGCTGTAATTCTGAAAAAAAAAAAGATTTTAAGAGAAATCATGAATACTTGACATAGTTAATTCTTACTAAGGTACAACACAAATGGCATATATGCAATATTTACACTTTTAAAATTAGTTTACAATGATGTACCAAATGTATAAATACTGTTAATAATGTTTGTTAAACCTAAAATCTAATTTTTGCTGTTTGTACTTTTTTTCCCCTTCAAATTTGAAATTGAAACTTTTTCTGTTTGTTTTTGATCAGTGTTTTGCATTTGGATAATGTTTGAAGTTTTTATTCAGCATCTAAAGGTTATGATATGGGCCCTGGCTTATCTTGCTGTGACTTTCATTGTAAATATTTCATATCTTGCATATTGTGATGCTACTAAGAGAGGATAATTTAAACATAGTTCATTGCTTTAGATTGTATTGATTCTTTATAGACACATGCAATAAATAATGACATTATTTAAGACACATCTCCTTTCTTCTCTCTCTCCCTCTCCTCTCCTCGTTACATCGCAAACCAGCACTAGCCTTTAATCTCTCGTTTGAATGGTCTCTCACCAGAGCAGATGTTTAGATTCACATCGAGCCCTTTCATCAAGAAAACTCTCATTAGGAGTGAGAGAAGGAAATAGAGGGAAAATCTTGATTCGTTTATTTATTTCATTGTTTGTAAAGCCCAGCTTTCTTTTGAGAACTGGGTGTGGGCTAACCCATCGTTGCCTCCAGCATGAGCATTGTTATTGTTTTTCTTTGCTTGCTTCTCAGTCCCCACCCCCAGCAATAGTAATTAGACCAGCGTGTTGAAACAGCCCATAGTACTGGGAGGGAACAAATGACACTGATAGGATTATGATTTTGCACCCGTAGCCATATGCTGTCAGATTATTCATTCTCACAGCCTTGCTAATTAAAATGGTAATTAATGCTGAAAGATAGGTCTAGTGTTGGTGTTGTGTGTGTGTGTGTGTGTGTGTGTGTGTGTGGGGGGGGTGCTCTTTGGGCTTGTGTGCTTGTGCTGAATGGGGGACATGACATGCTCGTATTTAAGTACAGCATGTTAACAGTGAAGTGGTAGAGAACAGCTGGGAAGGAAGGCTGGGCTGAAGAGAAATGTGCAGGTTGACTGACAGAGGAAGGACAGAAGTTTTGCCTGGAGGCAGAGCTCTAACATTAGGCACATTTGTCCCTGCAGCATAAGTACGAACTAGAGGGTTAATGAGAGAGCAAACTATGACTGTCTCTGTAAACCAAATCTCATCCATCACTGCTCTGTCCATTTCTCCTGTTCTCCTTCTTAACTCAACCTGCTCCTAAAGTTTAATCAAAAGAAAGCCTGAAAGAACGAACAGTGTTAGCTGCTGACCTTTCACCCTTCCTGTCTCTTTTATGTATTACTCACTGCCAAATGCTACTTGTGTCCAAAAACACTTGATCCTGTGGGGAAACTGTCCCTGAAACATAAAGCCATACAAATCACCATTACAGTGAGTGAATTCATGTATGTGTGGATGTAAATGTTTTGATTATGTCAGTGTGTAAGACCATATGAGCGGTATAAAGTCAGCCTTATGGACTGAGAAACTTGCTTTAGCTCTTTAAAAATTTCCTCAAGGCCATGTTGTGCATGGCCACTAAACTTCTGTCTCTCTCTTACAGCACAAGACACAAACAAAAGAGAACAATGTGTTTCATTTCCAGAATGAAAGGTCCAAAGTGTAAGAATGAGTGATATCTAATGGTAAAACCACAGATTAGAACATGGAGGCCTGCTCTGCTCACCCTCCCTTTCTCAGGAGTATCAGGGGACTATATGGACACTTTCTCAACTCTTTCTACACTCTTCCGCTGTTCCACTCTTTCTACCATTTTCTACTTTTTTTGTTGGTTCATGCATCGCCTGATGAGGTAAAGCCATTCTTCCTCATTTGCTTGCTAAGCGTCCACTTCATATAACTCTGGCTGTTTTGTCCATGGAGGCTACCGTAGAAACAGGCTGGCAAAAGATGACGGCCTCCGTAAAACAAGGTCCTTGTCCACACCGTCTTAAAATAATGTTTTTCAGGAAACAGAAAAACTGAACAAAATATTGAATATATGATATTTATTACTTATTTCACTCAAAAAAGGTAATGACAATAGATGGCTATTGATATACTAATATATAACTACAACTATATAACTAAACTAATTCCTTATACTTTCCTAACTCCCCATACTGTAATGACTACATTTTAAGATTAGGGGAAGGAAAGGTTTAGAGTGAGATTAAATAAGCATTTGACCACTGCTCTCTTGCATGCATTAGTGTGTAAATGTGTGTTTCTAAGTATATACATGTGTGTTTGGTCAGCTTGTTAAGCAGACATTCCCAGCTGTTTTCCAGGTAATGTTCTCACGCTTCTTGTGCATCTCCTGTTTCTCATGCTCACCGGCTGCCTTGACTGTAATCCCTACCACATACACACACACACACGTTTGTGCTTCTATCATAGTGAGGACCCTCATAGACATAATACATTCTCTAGCCCCTTACCCTAACCTTAACCATCACAACTAGATGCCTAACCCTGACCTAAACACAATTCTAACCCTAAAACCAAGTCTTAACCCTGAAAAAGCCATTTTAAGGGGTAGGGAAAAAAGTGAGGACCAGCCAAAATGTCCTCACTTTGTAGGAATTATATGAATTTTGGTCCTCACTCTGCAGCAAGTACAAGAACACACACACACACGATGCTCCACCTCTTTAGTTGGCCACCAGCTGAACACAAACCACCTCACAATCCACCAAGTGCACACGCCTCTTCCTTTCTGTGATAAAAAGACACAAACACAATGTAAGTGGGAATTAAATGTGTTGAAGAGAAGAGCCAAGTAACTCTGTTACGTGGCAGGAAGACAACAACACGGAGTTGGGGAGGTGGAGATGAAATGTGGGAATATACGGGAAACAACGACAGGATGAGCTCATGGTCTTTCTCGCTGGCTCCGCCCCTGCCCACCTTGGTGAGTCACATGGCAGGTGTGTCTGCATGTGTGTTTACAGCTGCAGGTCAGCCCAGGGTGTGTCCTGATTACACTACTATAGAACATGTTTCCTCAAGCACAAGTAGAGCTATTCATCACACCGCTGTTTCAACAGCTTTGCTCCTTTATTACTACACTGCCCACTCTAAGCTGAGTGCAACTGACCAACAGAAATGAAAGGCATTCAAAAAACAATATTCTGGAGCATGAATTTAGAAAACAGTAGCCCTACGGAGTGAATGATGTCAGGATTACAAATTGGACAAGTCTTGTTTACGCAGTGCCTTGAAAGTAACAACATCCATGAGGGAGAGTTTTCAGGAGAGGGCCCCCACTTCAAGTCATCTGTTCCCCTCCCTGCTTTTGGCTCAAATTGATCGATGTGGTTGGTGGAGACACACGACCTGCAGACAACATACCGCCAAAAGCTCCTTAGAAGGAAACATCTGCTTCTCCGGCTGCTGAGTGTCAGTGAGCCATGAATGTGTATTTTATTTACAATGTGTATAATTGTAAAATTTATGACAATGACACATGAACCCCGAGGTTTGGATTTTAGAAAATGAGCTGTCACTCTGGGTAAAAGCCCAGCTCAGATATGACCTGTAGCAAGTACAAATTCATCGCTCTTGTTGCATCTGTTCCTCATTTGTTACTTCTCTGCTTCGCAAAAGAAAGTGTGTTGAAACATACCCGCCAACTTTCTTCTAATGCATTCTGTTTTGGATATCCTAATTTGCCAGCAATTCTCTCTGCACACAGTCTACACTGGTGAAATTCCCATTACCTGACATGGTGATAATTCCACCTTTTATAGGCATTTAACTCTGAAGGTCTGTTAGTTATTTTTAGAAACCTATTCTGCAAGGTCAAAAGAGTGACACAACTGTGTTTTAATCTAGACTCCACTTTCCAAGTGTCTGATGTCTGACCTTGACCTGGTCTGGAATTCCAACACTGCCCTCTCCACCTTCCATTGAAATTTTTACCTAATTATGTCACACGTATTAAACCATTTGTGAAAACATAGCAGGGAAATATTATTTTTTTGTAAATAATGTAACATGCAACATTTTCTATGATTTGCCAAAAAGTAAAACAGCCAATTTCTCTGGAAGAACAAGCTGCTTATCAAAGAAGGCAGTTACAGCAAATGTTACACTGAATGAAAAATATTCACCCTACAGTGGAAAGGCTTTGCAACTTATCAAAAGAACTGAGTTTTAAAATGTATTTATTTCAGACCAGATATAGTGTATGTTTAGACTCATTGAGATATGCACACCTTGACCTCTACTCTCTCCGTTCATTGTTTTCTCTGCATAAAAAATAAATAGCAATAAAAAAGCATCTATCATCTTTACAAATAACCACAAATCATTTTACTTCTTCTAATTTCTGCCACCTTCATCCATGTTTTTCTTTATATCCAGTAATGTTCTGAATTCTCTGGACTCGTGTCTTATCTCAAGACTCTTGATGAATGACGCAGACAGTCGGGCAAGGACATTCAGTTTCTATGTTGCTCTGAGAGAATTTCCTCAAAGCTTCTGCAGCTGCAAGCTCTTTACAAATGCTTCTATATTTGAGAGTGATGCATGCGGTTCAGATAGAAAGTATATGAGACCTGAGGGACAATTGTTTAGATTTAGATTTCCATTTTTCACATTCTAATATCTCGTGGTCACAAAAGACATATTCAGCTGGTACAGTGACTCCTAGATAAGATCATTTGTGTGGTGAGAAAGTCTCATGCAAATATATATATATATATATATGTAAGTGGTAAACATGATATATATGGTGCTTGTATAGACTGTTTACAAAAGCGAAGGGGGGATTGGAATGTCTCATTTGGGAATTACTGTATTATTATATGAATGATGGAAGCTGGTACTAGTGAGGGGAAGATAAATAAATGATTAGGGAACAAACGGTTGACACAGTGAACACACAATATTAACAAAATTAGATTTGAGACACAAAAAGGTGTATATGTTTGGCTTCTCCTGTATCAGTGAGATCACACAGCAGGTTTAGTGACAGACAGC
Source organism: Brachirus orientalis (assembly GCA_016785285.1). Lineage (NCBI taxonomy): Eukaryota > Metazoa > Chordata > Actinopteri > Pleuronectiformes > Soleidae > Brachirus > Brachirus orientalis. Next base: position 220,412 of record JAFBJR010000684.1, read on the forward strand.
CATCCATAGCGACGTGATACTCCTCCCCCTGAGTGCTAATAAACAAACATGCAGGCTCCCTCAGAGTCCCCCAGGTGGTCTCACTCAACACACTGAAAGGAGCATCACTCAGTGATGGATGAAAAGAAAGAGCATCCACCCCATCACTCATTTTCTCTTCCTCCATGTCCTAACCCAGCTGTCTTCTTCTCCACTCTCCCACTCCTTGATCCACCCTCTCTTGTTTGGCATCCATCTTGGGTGTTCCCGGCCTGCTCGGAGCTCTGAACAGGCCAAGGAGCCCTGGACACCATCCCTCATCCAGCTCTCCCTACAGGGACAAATAGGTCCCTGAGCGCCCCTGGTGAAGGATCACTCTGTAAGACATACAACCAATTTCTTTATTTATTTTTTCCTTTTTACACAGCCCCATGTCTCATACTCTTATACATGTTGCTGTCATATCCAGATACATCAAACCCAACTCCAATTTCCATACAAACTGATGCTCCATTATTAAGTCATTTGTCTAGGATGTAGAAATACTTTTCCATTACATTAGACGCACCTACAATAGTGCCCATTTACCATGCTGACACTGCACTTGAAATTCACATTGCTTTCACCCTTGGCCTGTGTTTACAAAGCAAAAATGTGTGGCACAGGGAATAGACTTGTCTGTCTCAATGACACATTCCCAGACTCCAGAGAGGCCATCTGTGAGATCAGAGTAAGTATGACACTCATTTTGCATGGTCTCCTCCATCTCTTCAGCATGACTTAACTGCATGAAAATGTACTGACTGGCACGCTCAGCATAGTTCAACCAAAATTGGAAATCCCAGGTAAAAGGCCCACACCACACAAATGAAGCATATTTTAGTTATTAATAAAGATGTTTTTATTAAAACAGAAAGTTTTGTTGTCACTGGATTCATTGGAAGTTACAGGATATTTGCCCAGTGTTTCTTGTCAGTGGCCAAACTCAAACAGTATTCTTTGTAGCATCCCTAGGTGAATAAAGGTCTGGCTCTTTTACTGACGGTTCAGAATCTTTTACTGAACACTTCGTTCACTCCAAGCATGCTCTTAGATTACTCTGAACACACCGTAAGAGGTGGTGAAAAGACAAAAAATACAAAATATTACTCACATGAGCATAGGAATTATCTCTCTCTAATTCCTCTTCAGCGTTTTTAATGTTATTTAAGACAGCCTCTATCAGAGTGCTAAATGTATACTATTTTAAACCAAAAAGATCATTCATATTTTAGTAAACAATGTGAAAAATAAAACAGTTTCTTAGTTAATTGTGCATATAAACCAACTGTAATAACTTCAAATTATACAAATTATATTTATCCTTGTGAAGGGGTTAACTGCAATTAAATCATGCACAGGATGATTCTAATGAAATACATATAATGAAGTGATGCTACTAGCAAAACATTCACATGAACAAGAAACTCTATAAAGTAGTGCTAACAGACATTAAAAACAACTCAAAACCCATATTATAAAATGAAACATACAAACATCGTGCCCTCATCAGCCAGGTGCTAAAAACAACCATGCAGAGTGATTGAAACTCAGTCTTTGCAGCCTTAATTTGCACTATATTTTCCCTGTATTTTCCTACTTTTCTACTTGCATCGCTTACGAACAGATGACCTGACAAAATTTAGGTCATTTACATTCTTCTCACAGTTAACTTTATATTGCATTAGCTGTTGTCTTGTAAAAGGTAAAAGTTGAATGGCTGAGGAATCTTTGTCCATTTCTCATGAACAAAGGCCTGCAGTTCACTAGGGGGTTTAAGTCTGGTGACTGTAATGGCCACTCTCGTATCTTCCAGGACTTCTACTGAAACCATGATATTTTCTCCCAGGATTTTCTTGATTCTTGATTGAATCCATCTTTCCCTCCACACAGACAGGGTGTTCTTTTCTGTGTATACTTCATTCTTCCTCCTCCAGAACCACTGATCCATAGGCCTGAAAGGGTCCAGTTTTGTTTCATTGCTCCACAGAACAGAATCCTATAACCTTGTTGACTTATATAGTTTTGAGTAAATTGGAGCCCACTTATTCTTTTGGGTCAGTAGTGGTGAACGTCTTAGAGTTCACACATGGATCCCTTCACAGTTTAGTATGTGCCTTACTGTGGAAACTGAAACCTCAGTGTCTGCTGCCACCAAGTCCTGCTGCAGGTCTTTTACAGTCCACCTGCCTCCTGGGTTGATAGCTTCCTCTTTCTGCCATGTCCAGGTAGAGAAGCCACTGTTCCTTTAAATTCAAACATGGGAACTATGCTTCTAATTCTATCTCAAGGAACATTTACTGCCTTTGCTTTACTTTTGTATCCTTTTCCTTGTTTGTTCAAGACAATGATCTTTTTCTGGACTTTTTGGACAATTCTCTCAACTTAGCCATATTTCAAACATGCATTTGATTTGATCTATCTCAAGCACACCTAATGCAACTAATGAAGCCCTTGAGGCAACACGTGATTTGTAAGTGTGTGTTTTAATGAGGAATTCTATTCACAGGGTTAAATAGCTTTGAAATTGCAGTACTCATTGAACGGGATTTAGTGTTGAATTTGGATAAAATCCTTGTAATATTAGTATTATTTAATATTTAATAAGTTCTTGAGTAATTTGTTTATTCCAAAAACCTAAAAACTAGAAATTTTGCTACTAAACCTAAAATGTAGTGGGGGTTGAATAATTTTCATTGTTACTGTATCTTGTAGGTCAAACTGTGAGCTCTTGATAAGATTTTTTTTTTTTTAAATCAGTAACCAGATCTGCTATATTTCTCATATCCCTTGGAAACCAGAATGCCAAAGGTTACTTACGCTTCTTTAAGAGCGACACTAAAATGTCTTTGAGGAAAGACTGTCCGAAAGATTTCACTCTTAACCCCTTTTTGTATGAATGAGGCCTCTCTCCTCTCTGGTACGGCAGGCGTTTTGACTTGACTGTTGACTATCACATAGACCTGATGTAGCACAGGTCTATTAAAACAGAAAAAGTTCAGCAGGAGCAAGGTTTAGACTAGCAGACCAATAAGATGTAAGCAGTTATGCAAGGCCTGAGCACAGAGCATCATAACAGATTTAATGAAAACCAGAGAGAGAGAGAGAGAGAGAGAGAGAGAGAGAGAGAGAGAGAGAGAGAGAGAGGGTAGGTCAATGAAAACCAGGTTTACGAGGAAGGTTATTTTTCTGCAAGTATTTTGACCACTTTCAAAACATTTTTGTATTTTTTTCCGCAATTGCGTTGCTCTGTTTCTCTCTGTATGTGTCATGTGCACTCTTCTCTTTCCTTGAGCATGATATCACAGTAGTTTTTTTCTCCCTTTAAGCCCTAGCAGAGCAACAACACATTCCTGTTCACATTCCAGCCTTAGGAAAAACGGTGTCCAGAACATAATAAATGGCCGAGCACGTCATTTGTTTTTTAAACCCACTTGCTCGCTGGAACAAAGCTGCGCTGAGGGCAGGATTGGGCAAATGGGTTAGTGCATAAGAGAGAGAGAGAGAGAGAGAGAGAGAGAGAGAGAGAGAGAGAGAGAGAGAGAGAGAGAGAGAGAGAGAGAGAGAGAGAGAGAGAGAGGGAGGAAAGGTTTGTGTTCTCTTTTCCTTTGTGGTAATGAGAGCATAATGAGCTGACTGCTCTGCCACCAACAGACACTGCTTGGTCTCATCACCTGATATATAATTGTGTGGAAGGAAAAAAAGCCAGAGCAGTGTCACTTTGATCAGCTCATATTTAAAGCTGTACTGCCCATCAGAACAGCTTAAGATTTCATTTGTGCCACATTTTTCCTCTGACTGCTGTTTATGACATGTTGTCCAACTTGTCTTGTTTTACTCTTGCACTCTAGGTCATTTTAAAATCCCCAGGTTCACTGTGACCTTGTCTGGACTTACCTGCACTCTCTGGTCTCTGCTGTGCAAACACATGCTAGACCAATGGCACACATACATAGAAGGACAGACACACACAATAATTATCATTGAGCAGCTGATAAGAAGAGGGCTGGACAATTTGGCGCTGTGCAAGTCGTGTTTGTTGTGGAGACAGCCTTTGGTGTGTGCGTATGCACTGAAATCTTGATAATTATGCATACATCCCTGACAGAGGTGGCAGGTTGAAGGTCAAGTTAGTCTTTTAGCCATAGTGTATCCTTGGTCTGAGAGCCACTTGACCTCTACATTCTGCCAGGGACAATATTACTTTCACTCCACATCCTCTCAGCTGACATCACTCTTCATTTTGCATTTTGCATCAGTCAGTCATTCTTTAATACATCCAGTCCACTTCATTTGCCACAACCACCAAAACTCTCATTTTCTACATGTCTTGTTTTACTACATGTTACTTCTAATTGGCCAGTCCATAATTCTATTGACCTCATCTTAGTCTCCTTTATGTCTGTTGTCCCCCTCACTGACAACGCCATCACTGGCTCAGGAAGCTAATAATCTCCTTCCTGTGTGTGACCCAGAAGGGTTCATGAGTGTACATGTATGCACAAGCTCAAGCACAATGATTATTCAGCCATAACGGAAGTCATAAAGACTTCCGCTGATCTCTATCAGTGTATACAGAGGGAGTGGAGAGTTAATACAGCCACGGGGTGTATGTGAAACACTAGAGCAGATCTGTACTGACACACAAACAAAGCTGCTGTCTCAGAGGGTGGGGGAATCTGCATTCTTTCCAAATGCTTGTCAGTGTCAGGTAAAAATTGTGGTTCTTCAGTTGTACTGATATAAAAATTTGGTTTACAGTTACCGGGTCGATGCATAACAATGATGTGTGTGCATGTAACATTGCAAGTTTTAGTACATAGAGTATATGAAGAGCAAGTTGGTACAGATTATATATTACCTGTTTTGTCTTTGTCCTTTTACACAAAATCCAAAATAATTTGTTATTGGTAGAAAAATAAGCTCTGCTGATGTGAAAATTCCAAAAATAAATATAGCCTCTTTATTCCTGTCCTGACACTGACCTCATCACTGATCCATGTGGCTGGACTGGGTTATAATCCCATGTACACAAAACCTCAAGCAAAGGGTTTTTCAATACTTAGCTCTAACAAAAATATAATTTACTCAGTAATTATTGCTTAAACACTACAAAGCCCAGGGGCTCACAAAAGAACATTACTAAAATTATATGCCCACTTAAGAAAATGGAAAAACAAGCAAAGCTGTCTTCACCATTTTTTTTTTAAATCACTTATGTCTGTCTCGCAACAAATGTTTTCATCTGCACTGCCATATATATATCACCCTGGCAGGAGAGAAGTGTCTGCATACTTTGATTTGAGGATGAAATTATACACACACACACACACACACACACACACACACACACACACACATATATATATATACGTATATAAAATAATAATATGCTCTTAAGAAAGAAACCATCCTTTTTAAAACATTAAATGTCTGCTTGTGGCCCATTTTCTAAGATTTAAGTCATCACTTGCCATAATTATTGACTTAACCTTATTGGTTTGACAGTATAAAGATATAGAGCAACACCAACAATGTCTTTTATTATCCTGAAACCAGCTCTGATACACACTCAGCCGTAACAGCAAAGGCAGGGCCCATATCCTTGTCCAGTCATAAGTGATCTCACAGAGATGTCCCACACAGGAAACATCAAAAGGCCAAAGTTTAACAGCCCACCAATAAACCAGCAGTTCTTACAACCCGCTTTTATATGACCCAATATCACACAACCACTCTGTTAGGACCTGAGGGACCAATAACTTGTGTCATTAATGACCACCGCTTATCCTTCCTCTTGACCTGGAAATCTCTTGTAAAAGAGATGGGGAAAAATAAAACAGTGCCACAAATTTCCCCACCTTTCTGGTTAATTTACAAAACAAACAATTATCCTGGACCAAACTGTTTTGAACAGACATGAAGCTGTTTTATCACTTTTGTTTTGTTATTTTCCTTTGTTACAGGCTCATTCATATTCAAATGAGCTGCTTTTAGGCAAAGCCTCACATAGAAAAGATGATTATCACCATTCTCATTTCCAGTGGTTGATCTGCCCTGTGGTGTTTTTTTCACCCAACTGAATTGAATTCAATTCAATTGTGACATGAAGAACTTACTGGAAACAAACAAACAGAGGTCAATGGCAGTGTTATGGTGGTTACAATAGTAACCTCATCCTTTACTTCTGTTTCTCTTTCAGTAGATATCAAAGTCAATCCACTTAAAGAAGAAAAATATTGAGCCCTTTCTCAAGCTGTAAAAAGTAAGGTTTGCTAAAAATTAGTGACAAACGACCAGCAGCATAGAATGTACATTAAGAAAATAGGACATAGTATTTTCTGATACTATGATTAAATGTGTTTTTTTGACTAGTGGGAATGTGATAATATAGATGGTTTGATAATAATGTAATTGCACTAAGTGTAGAGGTAAAGAATGAAGGGAAAATATTTCCTTCTTCATCACTACTATTTCATACTGCTTCTTATTTTCTGTGGAGGGGTCTGTATGTCGTAATCCACACCTGGACAGGCACCAAGCATGCCTACACCTGCTCCAGTCCAACTGAGAAAAACAAGACTGAACAATAAAGAACAAATCCAACCCCTCCATCTTTTCTCTGCTGATCTCTGTTTGTCCGTGTGCCTCTACCCCCCACCATTTACTCGCTGGGGCCTAAATGGGTCATGTGACTTCCTTCCTGTTTTTTTGACCCTGGGGTCACTGTGCCTTAGGGTCAATGTATCTTTTGTTTATTGAACATAATTTAAATCTCTCTCTCTCTCTCTCTCTCTCTCTCTCTCACACACACACACACACACAAACTGGTGAGTGGGCCCCTTACTGAATCTGATTGAACTTTAGAGGAACTCAATGACCAAGTTCTCCTCCTCTTTATGGTGCTCTCCGGCTGACCTTTCAGGCTGTGGAGGACAGCAGACAGCGGGTGGGGGGGTGGGGGTGTGGGGGGGGTGGCTTCTCTCCTCTTGTTATGGCTGACTCAAAATAGCCTACTCTGTTTTGGGTCCAAACAATGACTGTTGTGTAAAGACAACTATAAGCATCAGTTAGCCAGACCCTAGATGTGTCACATTAGGACAACGCAGACAGTCTTGAACCACTCCTCATCACTACACTTGTCAGGGCAACATTTTATTTATTTATTTATTTATTTTTTGAGGTTTGGAAGAACAATCCAATCCAAGGTCATTAGAACATAGTATGCCTCCAAAAACCCTTGTGGATTTACTCATAAATCTCATGAACTATCAAAGGCCCTGTTATCTGCAGTGCTGTTCCCACACAGCAGCAGGCTTCTGTTCCTATCTCACACCATTCATATACTTTTCTAATTCAGAACAAGCATCAGTGGGCCCCACAGTGGATCAAGTGTGTTGTCATGGTTACAGATAAGGCTGTGTTTTATCACTCTCTACAGCTATGGGACGCACATGACCATGAACTGTAGAGCAGTTGGTTTATGCGAGTATTTGCATTTGTGTATTTGATTGTAGGCACTAGTCTATGCGTGTATTGTGTATGAATATGAGAAATGTGTCACTGGCAGAATTCTTAAGCAAGATGAAAAGGACATTGCATTACTCTCACTGAACTTCATCAGTGAGCTGATATCCACCTCTGTATGGTAATCTGTCAGAGTATATGAAAAACATCTCACTTATCAAAAATGTTCCTGTCAAGAATGGCCTGGTATTTGCTCTGAGGGTGGAACACTCCGTCTTGCTCTATGCTTAATCTGTGTGTGCATGTGTGTGTGTGCACAGCAAATGCTTCACTCTGTGTTCCTCAGCTGACAGAGAGAAAGAGCTGTTCTTCATGCTGCTTTGGCAGCTTTGTAGAATGTAGGGTGCTAAGCGGTCCAAATTAGATCCACTTTGGCTGCATCACGTTCTGTTCCCAGTCTGAGAACGATGAGCCCCCTGGCAGTGTGTCAAACATTAGTTTGAGTGCTTCTCAACACCTTATGCAAGGAGAGCAAGGTGACCTGCGAGTGTCAAGTCAGCCATTTGAACAGAGGAGAGTGGAGAATGGGTGTGTGTTACTACTCCAGCAGATGATAGAGAAACAAACACAGCAATGAATAACTCTACCCTGACTTTGTAAAGGTGTAAGGGAAGAATGGCCTTCACATGTGTTGTGTGTGTGATGTAAATTAAATAGTCTGTGACAACATTATGCAAACATAATAGAACCTTGATGACCAAGATAAAAGACTAAACAAGAAGTGTACATACAAAGTAGGGCTAACTCACAAGAATAATTACCAGCTATTTAGATTGTCAACTATATATATATATATATATATATATATATATATATATATATATATATATATATATATACACACACACACACACACACACACAGTATATAAAATACAACTGGCTAAGAACCTAAGAATGTTGCCTTTGACCCTAACCATGTCCTGAAGCATGAATATGAATACAAACTATTACTATTATGGATGGAGGTACACAGTTCAATTAAATAAGGTTATGTACTGTATTTGTAACAGTGAAGTGAATATACCATTGTAAAATGTTATCAGCTTTCACATTTTACACCATTTTTTGTCATTTTAGGGATAAAGTAACTGAGCTGCTGTTTAAGAAAACAACTGTTAGCTGCAGGCCTATTGCAAAGTCAAGTCAATTTTTTTTATATAGCCCAGGATCACAAACACAACTTGCCTGGAAGAGCTTTACAGTCTGTACAGCAAGTGACACCCTCTGACCTTTGACCCTCACATCGAGTGAGGAAAACCCTTTTACAGGGAAAAAAATTGAGGAGAAACCTCAGGAAGAAACACAGAGGAGGGATCTGTCTGTCAGGACGGACAGACGTGCAGTACAGTAGGTGTCACATGTACAGAGACAAGTTCAGCAGATTATAAACAAAACATCTAATATTACAGAGGAAGAAAGATAAGAAGTTTAACTCTACGTGTATGGACAGTGTCTGCCTCCCAGACCCACAGTGGGAGCTGGTTTCACAGGAGAGGAGCTTGGTCGCTAAAAGCTACCTCCCATTCTACTATTAGAGATTTTGGGAACCACAAGCAGGCCTCCATTTTCTGAACGCAGTGGTCTATTTGGGTGGTAAGGATTAATCATGTCTTTTAGATAAGAAGGGGCCTGATTTCTGAGTGTTTTATATGTGTTTTAAAAATGTATTCTAGATTTAACAGGGAGCCAGTGTAAAGAGCTCAGCACTGGAGTGATGTGCTCTCTTTTCCTAGTTCCCATTAGTACCCGTGCTGCTGCATTCTGGACCAAGTGAAGTCTCTTTAGATTTTAAAGCATCCTGATAATGAGTTACAGTAATTTAGTCTATGTGACAAGATGGAAAGATCAGGAGACTCAAGAAGTTTTAACAATTTATTTGAATCCTTAATAGTAGTGAGGAAAAGGAGTGAGAGTCCAGGGTGTGGAAACAGCATATGGCTCCGGTTGAGGACGGAATGAAGGTGATGATGGTGATGGAGACCAACAAAGACAGCAAACAATCCCAACAGTAGTAAACAGCAGTGACCTCAACACACAGTCCCAAAACAGTAGCAAAGAAACAGACAGACAACAGATCACTCTCGGGAAAAAGTTTGCAGAGGTTGGCATCCAGGAGTAGACAAAGTTGAACACAGGGAAAGCCATGAGTTCAACAGAGCAAGTGTCAGCAGGATTATTCAGCAACCAACAAAGCGAGCACAAGGTTGCCAAAACATCACCCCGGGGAACTGGTCGAAATCCCAGTGTATTTGAAGGTGAGTGGCTGATGAGGTGATTGGTGGCAGCTGTGCTCCCAGCATAGGTGAAGTGATTGCAGGCAAGGTGATGAGGAAAGGAAATGTGGGAGGAGATACAGGTGGATCATGACAGTCTGGATGTAATGAACAAGGTTTTCAGAATCCTGTAATGACAGTATGCTTCTGATTTTTGTTATGTTATGCGGGTGGAAGTAGGCTGACTTACAGACTTGTATGTGTGAGTCACATGACAAATCTGGGTTGAAAATAACTCCAAGGTTCTTTACAGTAGAACTGGAGGCCATGGTAATGCTGTCCAGGGTTACTAGATGCTCAGATAAAGCTTCCCTTTATTGGTGACTTTAAATAGTTCATAGCTAAACCTAATATAAATAATAGAAAAACAACACCATACACATTTACAGTGTACCAACTTTCACTGCTCCCTTTTCCACAGGGACTTTGGTTTTTGTAGAGAAATGATGACTCGGTTTATGGCACAAACTGTGTCATTATGAGGAGAATAGTGTTAACCTTTTATTTATTATGACACAACACAAGCTCTGAGAAAAAGTAAAAGTGTCCTTGCCAGCATCTCACTCCTGCTACATCTTTTTTTGGCCCTGACCAAAAGGAGACACTGGATGCCAATGTTGTCTGTTGCATCTTTGACAATTACAAAGGAATACAACATACGAGGACATGTGTGGCTTCCTTATTAAAAAGAGGAGTGACATTATGAGTTAGTTCATCACTCCATTGAGGTTCTCTAACTGCCATGATCTCTGTACCTTCCTTCTGTGTTGTAAACATTAACTGCTAACATGACAATATTGTCTGTAGCACTGTAGCCATGGCAAAACACAGAAACAGGTTAGTCATGATTGAACATAGACCTGATTCAACATGAATGAAACACACGTCAAAAGGACATGCAAACAAATGTTTTCCTCCTTTATTCCTGCAGATATCATATGTGTTTGCCACTTTCTTTGCTCTACCAAAACCTCCATTTTGTATCACCTGTTAACTCTATGACTGAAAAGGATTGCTTCATGTTGGAGTATTACATTGTATCATAAATACCATGTGTTGATAATTCTGCAAATCTATCGTAAACATTTAATGCCATGTTTTTCCTCCTTAGTAATAGCATAGATTTGATGGGATTAGATGATAGAGGATTATGTGGAGCCTGTGTCTATGTGAGTGATTTTGCATGTGTCACATGACAGATCTAGAAGGGATGAAAACCATTAAATTGAAGTGCTGTGGTGCCAATGCTTACACATGCCTCCTATGGAGAAAGTGAATAGATGAGAGACTGTTTATCATTATTCATTTTTAATTGATAGACAGCATTCATATCTTTGTTTTTACAAAGAATCATTTTTACTGCTTGAATCCTCATTCAAGTTTGGTCAAGTGCACACACATTCAGGCACAGCCACAATATCGGTTTGTGTGTATGTGTGGGTGTACACACACGTGTCTTTGTGTGCTCATCAGGTCTTAATAGTTAATTTTATCAACATACAGAAAAGATGAGTCAAATGGTAAATGAAATAAGTGCTGACAGCTCAGTGCAGAAACTCCTTTTACACCCATAAAGAGGAGACAAACACACTAATTAAACTATTTATCTTAGTAGTATAATTAGTGTATAAATAGGGCAATTATGAGATTTAATTATTTAATGAATGGTTGATTGGTTAGTTAACTAGTTCTTGATTAAAAACTACTACAACCCTGTGTGATGCTGATTAAAATTTACAGCTGGGAGAGGGTTGAAGAATGGGGAGATTGTTTTAATGAAACACATGTAAATATGAGAGATGATGATGTTAATCTGTGTGTAAGATGTTAACGGCATAAATGGTCTAAGGTTTTCTCTAATCTTTCATTTTACCACTGACAGCAGAGACAAATGAAGGAAAACGCCTTGGCCACAGCACAAGGCAGGGCCCACAAGACAAAGGAGAGAAACATCTGACCTTCGTCCCTCATGACCAAGCCGCATGTAATTTCAAAGCATAAATGTCTCTTTTCTGAATTCAATGACTGTATTATCAGTCTGACCTAAAATAGTTCATATTTATTGAGTTGATTGTTCAAAAACCCCTTCTGAGTACAGGTGAATGCTTAGATGGTGTGGTATGGGTTGTTTATGTAAATATGACATACAGCAAAGAGAGATCTGTGGAGGAGTTGACCTGAGACAGAACAGCAGCATTGCAGTCCAATGGTTATGCTGCAATGACAGGACCTACCGTTGCCATAGAAACCGTACAGAGGTTATTGACACAGCTTCAGAGAATCTCGTCTTTGCATTATTTTGTCATTTTCCTTGATGTTTATACAAAACCAAAATGGATGTGATACTATTCATACTATATACTGCATACTGAGAGAGAGCAGACATTTCATTAGGGGCAGTTTTTTCCTTTGTCCTTAAATATGCACTAAATCCACTAATTTAACTAATCTAGAAGAATTTCATGTAGCCTGGAAAGATGGTTTTGAAGCTTATAAAAAGCCCATCATAAAGTTAGAGCTGCCTAGTTTTCTTCTTTAATTGAAAAAAAACAAGAATAATCCCAAGTTTCTATTCAGCATTGTAGCCAGAGTCAGGGCCATTTTTAGCTTTGTGGGGCCCCTAGGCAAGATGCTGTTTGGGGGCCTCTAGTTTGTCAAACTGTGATGAAGAGATTCCGAACCCTTTAGATAGTCTACTAAGATGCCACAATATATTACACTTCATGAACAAAACAGGCTACAGGTAAAATTAAACATCTTAAGTCGAGCAACATCTTAAGTTGAACACTAACTAATACAAGGAAAAGAATCCTCTATATGTCAATAAATAGAACAGATTGAATATTTATAAAAAAAATGTTTATTTTAAATAAGAAAATCCAACAAACCAACAAGTGCAACAATAAAAACAAACCAACACTTAAAATAATGCTTAAATACATGTCTGTGAAGATTCTCAGTCATCCAGGTCATGGTATCCAAATGTGAAGTAGGCAAAGGCAACTGGACTTCGTTGAATTTCGTGAAGGCGTTTCACCTCTCATCCAAGAGGCTTCTTCAGTTCTGTTTGACTGGTGGAGAGTCTGGATGAGAGGCGAAACGTCTTCAAGAAATTCAATGAAGTCCAGTTGCCTTTGTTTACTACACTTTTGAATGCTTAATTACCTTAGTCTCACACTTATAGCAGCATAACACCTAATAATAATAGCACACATTATTCACAGTCACAGTCACAGTGTATTGTCCTCAAAATGTCTGCTTCCTGGCTTTTTTATTTGCAAAGTCATCAATGATGTCCTCATATGACAGCTGCTTGCCCATCTCATAGTTGATGCTGATTCCTATTTTAGTATTACAGTGATGTTGCAGTAATACAGGAAAATTAAGATTAATTTGTTGTTATATTAAACACTGTGATTGCAGTGTCCCTTTAAAGATTTTAACCAATTACAAAAATTTGCATTAGTTTACAACTAAAACTAAAAAACTAAGATAAATGATCCACTGCCACAATAGTCTAATAGTCAACACCACGCAAAATAAAATATTTCCATAAAATATTTCTTTGAATTATAAAACAGTAGCACACTTCTAATTAGGGGCCTATAAAATAAACACTAAGCTTAGTAAATTAATCATTAAATTAATAATTAAGTAAGGCTAAAATAACATTAATTTAAGTGTCAAATATGTGAGAGACAACTTCCACTCTGTCATTGCCACTGACTACAACAACATGCCCTCCCTCCCTGTTAGAATCTGAATAAACGGGTCTGGAGTCAATCAGTCATCCCCATGGCAGGACATGGCCAACTTTCATAAAACAAACAAAAAAAGCTGAGTTCATGACAAACAAATATTAGCCAGCCAGCTAACATTTATCCGACGCTAGCTAGCCGGCTAGCAGGACAAATAAACAAACTTGAAAGAAAAAGGCATTTCACCTCCACCTCTCTAGCCCACATCACCAACAAATAACTTGCCTTTATCCTTTGCCCGTTTTTCTTCATCAGTTTTCATTTTCTTCCATTTTTCTGCACCGCTGGAATAACTCCTTTTTGATGCCATTATGGTGTTTTTTTGTTTTTAATCCTATTTAATCCTCATCATACCTGTCGGCGTCCCCGGCCCGCTACGTCACTAACTGTGTGACAGTACGGTCCAACGACCTAATAATGCCAAAAAACAGCCACAGCTTATTATTGGAGTTTATTTTATATATATAGCCAACGTTTATTTTTAAGCATATAAGGGGTGTAATAAACACGTGAGATAGCTACAGATAAAAATGGACATTTTAATTCTCCTCAGAAGAGGATGAACATGCAGCTTTGGGGCCCTCTGGTGGCTTGGGGGCCCTAGGCATTCGCTTAGTTCGCCTATAGCAAGAAACAGCTCTGGCCAGAGTGACACAGAGTCACTGCTCTACATCTAGTTTCACCTTACCAGCCCACTAGATCACTTTGGTCCCCAAACACAGGTTTACTTGTGGTTCCCAGAGTCCATAAGAGTAGAATGGGAGGCAGAGCCTTCAGTTACCAGGCTCCTCTCCTGTGGAACCAGCTCCCAGTGTTGGTTCAGGAGGCAGACACTCTCTCTGTATTTAAAGTTAAACTTTAAACCTTCCTTTTTGATAAAGCTTATAGTTAGAGCTGGCTCAGGGAAACCACCTGAACCACCTCTTAGTTATGCTGCTATAGACCTAGACTGCTGGGGGATTTCCTGTGGTGCACTCACACTCACTCTTTCACACTTACTCTCTCACTGTCCCTCACACTCACTCACACTCGTTCCTTCTGTCCTCTCTCCCTCTGTCCTCATCTTGCAGGCTGCAGGATCCAGATCCAGTTTTTATGATGTTATTATTATCAGTAACAATAATACTGCTGTCATTATTAATATGCTTTGATTAAAAGTTTATCAGTATAGTTTCTTATCAATAATCTCTGCTGCTGCTTGTATAAATGACACCGTACTTCTATAAACATGACATAACTGATTCTAAACTTGATACAACTGTTGTATATTTGCTCCTGGTCTCTCTCTTCTGTCTCTCCCCCACCTCTCCTCTGTCCACCTGTCTTCTGTCCCCCACCTCTCCTCTGTCCATCTGTCTTCTGTCCTCCACCTCTCATCTGTCCCCCATTTTCCTCTCACCCCAACCGGTCGAGGCAGATGACCGCACATCTTTGAGTCTGGTTCTGTCAGAGATTTCTTCCTGTTAAAATTGACTTTTTTCTCTCCACTGCCCCCTAGTGTTTGGGTTTCTTTTCTCTCTGTAATATTGTAAAGGTTTTGGTCTTACTATATACAGAGCCTTGAGATAATGTATGTTGTGATTTGGCGCTATACAAGTAAATTTGAATTAAAACAGACACGTTGCCATGTTAATTAGTTTTATTATCAGAGGCGGTGTTAGTGTTTGCTGATCTATTGATGTTGCAGGATGATTTCAGCAGCCACTGTCTCCATTTGGGGAGGGTGGAGCAGATAGAATTCATCCTCTGTCACTGAACTTATATCAGTGATTTACCACTTTGTTTTCCTAAAGCACATGAGCATGTAATCATTGTGATTCAACAACAGTCATTGACAGTTCAGATTGAGACTTAACATGTTGAGTGATATTTCACTTATCTTACCTTTGAGATTAACTTTTACGTGATGCAGTTATTTCCCCCTGCAGTTTTTTTTTAACACCACAGTTAAAATTTTTTAAATTCATCAATGCTGTAGTGGGTCCTTTAAGTAAGGTTACCCATTACAGGTGACAAAAGTACCACACTAGAGCTTTAAATCCTAAAATACCCAACTGTACAATAAACTGTTCAGTTATAGAAATCTGAACACACAATTAAAACATTTATTTTGTTTGTTTTGTTGCATCTTGATGACAGTACAGCAAACTGTCAAGTGTGATTTATAGCCTTATGAAACTGCTCTAGTAAATGTATTTGCAAATAATTGCCTACACTTTGAGTGGACTTCAACCAGCATTTTGGTTCCAGTGGGTTAGGGTCACTCTGCTTGTAGCTCTGGTCTTCACCAACTCTTGAGAGGAAATATCAACAGAAGTTAATTTTACCATTAATACGCTGGGAAGGTGAGTTTTTTGCAGCTTTTCTACTGGAAATATCTTCATGCTGTGGCTGGAAACAAAAAAGGGTCATGGATCTAAAAATTAATTAGCTGATTCTGAGCTGCAAGATGCTAAAAAGCTCTAAAGAGATGAAAGTAACTGTTGATTTGGATATAATTCAGTATAGGTTTGTCACCACAAGTAACCCTTTTAACATACCATGCAGTCTTGATCCACTTCTCTATAAAATATTAATAAGCACAGGAAGAGTACATTGGGTGTGAGTTGTGTTTGTGCAAGAGCCTCTTATTGTTTCAATTTGTGTCTGAAGAGACAGACCTCAAACTTGTTAAATGAAAAATGAGACTGTGTTGGGATGATTTTATTGATTTTCACACTGACAGTGAGTACTACATGGAAGTCTCACCTATTGTGAGCAATGGATGAAGAGGTGAAAAGGAAATAACAGCAGGGTCAACACAGGATGGGGGAAGGGATAGAACAGACATGGTAAGAGAAAGACAGAGATGGATCATGAGGTTAGGGTAGGTAATAAAGTGGAACTGAGAGATAGACATTATGGTGCCTTTAAATGCTTCAGAAAGAGCTGCCATCCTTCATGTATGTTACAAGTATCACCCTAAACCTTTGGCCATCGTAAAACTGCTAAAGAACCACAGCTCAAGGAAGAACATGTGCCTTTTCTTCAGTGCATTGATCAGACTGGAGTCAGTCCCCAGGCTGTTTATAAAGAACATAAACCTATAGACCCTCCAACCAGTGCTCTAGTAATCAATAGAGGTGGGAATCATGTTTACTCCAGTGTTTCATGGCCTTTAAATGTCACAGAAAGGGGACTCATCCACAGCTTTCATTTCTTCCTCCCTCATGCTCCTCTCTCCTTCTCAAGAACAAACATAGACACAAAGACAAACAGTAGTGTAAATCAGTATGTCTCAGGTGAATGCATGAAGGTTGTTTATAGACCAAATCAAAGATGTATGATCAATACCTTGTCTTTTTCTGTTTACTGTCCACACCGCATGCAGTTATTCCCTCTTTCTACATATACTACTACATGCCAAACCATTCAGTGCTTCCCAGGAACCACAGTATTGCTCCAGCATAGGGTGATGCTTCATTAGATTGGTTGTTGAGTTACAGCAGATGATTTACTGGACAGACCACATGTATACAGATCCACAATATTTGTTTTCCAGGCTCTGCATTTCAGGACATTCATAAAGAACAACTGTGTGAGATAAAGTTACCATTTTAACACATGCATATATGTGTAACAGCAATTTTTTCTATACTAATGACTGTAAATATGAAACATGAGCATATAACATGTTTATGTGCAGCCACATACACACAAGCAATGGCAATCTTGGCAATGTCCAATATCTCAGTAGAAGGCAGTTATTTAATGTCTTTTATAATATAGCCTTGATCTCAGAGAAAAAAAAAATTACTGAGGTCCAGCCCTAAGAGACCTCATAAATGATGACAAAGGTGATGAACACCAGAGAGAATCAGGAGAAACAGAAGATATATTGCAAAGGTGACCACATTCAGTGCCACAGATGGAAGACTGAGAAGAAGGCACTGTGTGTTTGATTAAGGGCTCATTGGTTTAGCATCAGGGGGCGGTTTGGTCCAAATTACTTCTTGGCCATTTAATCCCTCTTGCTGTGTAGGTGGACCTTTTCATCCTAGATGACAAAATGGCCTCAGAGCCTTTTTTAGTGCTGGGGATAAATTAGGAAACAGCCCCGCTCTCTACAGTGACCTGAACAACTGAGTAGGTCAGCTTTCTGACAAAATCAACGTAATAAAATTTAATGACAACAGTTGTGCTGTATTAGACTACAACACTTCTGTTTCAGACTTCACGCTAAATGTTCGAGGATTATATGTTTAAACATTAATGTGATGTTTTGCTGCTTTATTCTTGGTGATTAGCTGTGGTGTCCCTGAACAAGGCACCCAATCCTTCGTTGCTCCCCAACAGCAGATAAGAGCTACCCACTGTGTGTGATAAGGATGGATTAAATGTAGAGGCCAAATTCACTGTCATTAATTGGTGTGTGTGTGTGTGTGTGTATGAAAACTACTAAATCTATTCTGTATTGTAATATGTATTAGTTTTTATGTGCTGCAGAACAGACACAGACTGTTACTTTTAGTCTTTTTCTTGTATAATAATAAAATAAAATGAAATAAAAATGTAAGATTGGCTGTATATCCTCATGTGCAAGATAAAGTGGTAGAAGATGAGATGATAACCCTACCCCATTTTACATGATCACCAAAGATGCCTAAAGACACAGGGAGACAGGACAGAAGTCGGAGCAATGGGAACACACGTGTAGTGAGTTACTCTTAGCACTGGCATTGATCATTTTTGCTGAAGCTTTTCCAGCCACCATGGCGGTGTAAACAACACAGTTAGGTAATGTCCAGAGCTTTACTCTTTTTGTAGGCAGGAATCTCTGTGGCCCTTATGATTTCAAACACCTTACTTCAAAGAATCCAGGAACAGTAATGAAAAAATGACTTATAACTGAATGAGTGGTTTTGTTTTTGTTGTTACTGTTATTATTAGGGGATAAACTAAACTGAACCCAAAAAGTGGAAGTCAGAACTGCAAAGGAGGGAAAGTGAAAGAAAAGGAGCAGAGGTTGGCTTTCTGGATAGAGTCCTGACAGTGCATGAAAGAAACTGAGGAACCATGAGTTAAAAAGAAATTAATATAATACAGTTCCTAGTGTCTACAATCAAGGGTAGTAACGTGTATTGCAACTTGACATGCAGGCAACTGTGGAACCAGGAACTGGAGATTATAAATCAGCAGGATGATGAGTAGATGAGTCACAGGTGCGTCCTCAGGAACTCAGCCCATCTGCTTGCTTGAAAAACTAGAAACAAATTAGAAACAAACAAAACAAGCTACACAGGAACTAAACAGAACTTAACAAATAAGAGACCGGAAACCAGACCCTGACAGTTCCTTAAATGGAAAAAAAAAAACATATTTGTTTGAGTGTTACAGTTAAAAGATTAGTTTACAAAGAAAAAAAAGTAAGAAGTGAGGTTTATCCGTATGATTGTTACACTCACAAAGGTGAAACTATGTTCTGCACAAAAAATCAAGCTGCTATTATGGCACAATACTTATTTTTGCTTAAAAAGAACAATATTCAGTCATGTTACCAGAATATGAAGACTGAACTACTTTTGGTTCCAGCTGCATACCCCCCCCCTCTCTGTTGTTGATACTGGACTACACACTCCACACACCTTGCAGTGCATGAATCAGCACTTTCCCACACTCTGAGGATTCTTGTAGGTTACTATTGTGGATTATTAATGTGGGAAGACACAGTTCAGTTGTTCAGCTGACATAACTGGTGCTTGTCTTGACCTGATTCTAAACAGAAACCACCGCAGGTTAAAATACCTGGAAGGGCAGCCTCTTCTCCTGGGAAATGTCACCAGACAACAGACATTATATTGAACCCAGCAAAGATATGAAAACAGTTTTCTGTACCTAGTTTACTTTCACAGTTGTATTAAAATTCTGTGCACAAAAAATGTAACTGCAGCATACACATTATTCAACAGCAGCACTTAAGGTATTCATATAGGCACAGGATTTTGCAAGACCTGCAAAGTTATTTTGCATGATGAAAGTGTCTAAACATGCATACCAAGTGTCCCACAATGCTGTTAATTTTAGCTCTGTCATTGGTTTGCTTTACCTTACTTGCTCTCTGTCTCTCACACACACTCACAAACAAGAATGAGTGGCATTGACATAATTGTGCTTTATTGCTGTACAGTACATATAAAACATTGGGAACATAGTAATTATGAAATATCACATACAATCTTTTTCTTTCCACAAACAAACTGTATGCAGTTTAAAACGTACGTATGCCATGTACAATTAAAAAAAAAAACATTATGAAAGGCAGTGAGACGCCCCTGTTTAGGTGCTAAAATATTCTCTCTCTCTGGACTACTATACATGGACTGGGGACAATTGGATGGTATTTCTGTACTGTACTGTACTATACTATACTGTACTGTACCATACTGCACTGTACTGTACTGTACTGTAGCACCAGAGACCTGATCTCAGAGCAGAGGATTCCTGACTAACAAAGATGACTGGCAGTCATGGGTCTACCAGGGTTTGATATGCTTATGACTCTCTGACCTGGGTCATAAGGGAGTGTATATGACTGTATATGATGGAGCCAATATGTGCATTGGAACACCAGTTAAATGTGAGTGATCAGTGGTTTGATGCCACAAAGGGAAAAGTGGATTAATTCACAGTGCAGTTGGAAATGGTTTTTCACATTAAATGAAAATCTCAGCATTAGCACATTATGGGGACAAACATGAGGTCATGCAAAGTACAAAGCAATAATATGCTGTAAAGCTGTGGTGTGTAACTTTCAGTTATAAATTGTCACATCCATGCTGTTTTAAAAGTATTATTAATGAAAATGTTGATTTAGCCTTTCAGCTCCTCCCAAATCTAGCGTAGTCATAAATGTAAAAACATAACAGCTCCACGTATAGTAAGATGCCAAGAGAGCAGGGAATATTTGAAATGTGGACCCAGAGTTGACTTTTCAGAATCTCTGAAGGTTCACTTGAGGAGTGGGGAAAGTCTCAGGTCACTGCCCAGAGCAAAAAGTTTAATCCAAATCCTTGTAGCACTGACTTTCTGCATGAGATGAGTATTCTTCACAGCAGCATCTCTGTCACTCAGTTCATGAGCTGTCAATCGTAAAATACTTTTAGTGTAGATGTGTTTTGAAGTTACACACTGGAGCTTTAAAATATAATTTAAAAGACGTATCATCATTTTAGTTTCGCCTTTCTGCAAACATGTTCACACATAGTGTGCACGTCTAACCAAAACCCTGTGAAACGCAAAGGCTCTGTCACTGACGTCGCCAAAGTTAACTAACTTGATTTTGGTTCTTGTCTGTTTTCTTTATCATATTAATAAATTAATGAGCTGAACCGCAGTATAATGAAAATGCAGCAAACAGCTCTCGAGGTGTGAAGCATAAAGCAAATCAATACCTTATCATCATCATTATCTTGCACTAATTAAAAATGAAGTGCTTACATAATTTCTAAAGACAATAATCACATTAAGCAGTCAGGTACACTCTTAAGATACAGGCGCATGTTCCAGTAATAAGATACACAGGGTTTTATTGATATGCACAGGTGATAAAATAAAAACCTCATTCATACCTTCAGCCAGTCATTCAGTTGTAAATATGCAGCTCAGCTGATTCACCATCTCTGGTCTCTAATTCCTCTTGAATATTTGTGCACCTTCACACATGGACAGCAGCAGACATTGATCCTGTAAAGGGGCTGCTAATTTGTAAGGCTGAATCAATCAAACACACTGCAATGATCAGTGGGAATGAGAAATCCATTAGAGCTATTGATAGTTTGTGGCTCTATCAATTCAGAACGATCGTCAAGTACCAAACACCTTGTTGAGCCATTCCTAGCTCATTACACGATACCACATAAAATACTGTACAATAAAACATCTATATGAAAACATCTGCCTTGCGTTAAAGGAACCGAAGAACAGGCTCAAGGGCAGAGGGAACATTTCATAGCCATAGACAATCATTTTGAAAAAAAGAAAGATATTCACATTTTAAAATAAACCTCTTCTCTTTACCTTAGTCATTATGGTCATTGCATCAAACCATTGACATTCTTACATCTCACATTATAGACACCATTATCTCATCTCTTCCTTGTCTTTCAATTCAAACTATGCTTTTTCTGTCATCGTAAAAGCTAAAACATACACCACATTTTACATAGCAGTTACCATGGAAACACCCGTAGAGCCGGTTTAATCCATTGGGGGGGGGCAAAGATGGGGGTCAGTTTGTTGGGGTCAAGAGTGGAAAGAATCTGAAGAGAGGACATGGAGGTGAGGACTCACCAAAGATGGGGTAATCTGTACCATAATTGAGTTCATCTGTGCATGAGTTCCTGAGCTCCATACAGTCTCCAGAGAAACACCCAACACATGACGATTCACATGTCGATGAGACACAATAAGATTTTCTTCATTTTCTTCAGATCCTTTAACATCTAAACTGCTTTGATTTGGTCATTCTGTACATAGTTAAGGACGACTGTGCATATCTGATTAAACAACTATACTTGCTATTTCAGACATATTTTTCATGAGATATGTCACTTTGGCACAGAGGTCCATGCTCAGAACATGAACTATATACCTTACAGCTTAAGTTTTGTTATTTTAGCTTTATCCTTTGAACCAAAGTAGGTTATTTTGTTGGATTGCCTTTTCATAGTAAGGTAAGTGCAGTAGTTTGCATTTTGGCCAGAGGGGTTTGTTCCTCAAAGGCTGGTAGTAACAGTGGGGAAAAGAAGTGCACCTTGGGATAGTACTGAGGTTACTCTGGCCCCTGGTTGCACATTACCAGGGCTGTAGTAGCACTTAGAGCCCATACATGATAGGAAAATGAGGCTGTGTACCTGAAAAGGCCCCATTTCTCTGATGCTCAACACTCTAGGAGTCTGACAGCATCAGTGGACTTGTAAACTTCAGAAAGGTCTGAGACTCAGGGTGCAAACACACAAGCACTCATGAGAACATCACAGGACAGCATGTCAAGTAAAATCAGCACCATGGTTTGGGGTGGAGATCCTTCATCATGATACACTAAGAAAAACCAAAAAAGCCATTTAATATTCGACTAGCATGAAAATGCTGCTCTTTAATAAATCAGTGGACATCATAGTTTTTTTTATCTCATAAGACCTGAGATAAATAATAACATAATCTGTATTATTTTTGTTAGTAAAATATTTGATCTTAATCAAAAATAAACTCCCTGTGAATTTCTGTGTATTTTCCACTCATTTTACATTGATGACGCCTGTCAATGTCACACAGTGCTGAGCTTTAACGATGTAGGTTGGGGCATTTTCCATAGTCGAGGTCACGCAGAAAGGCAGGACCTTCAGCCACGGGACTCAACTCACGCTTTGGGCCTTGCAGTTTTAGCCTAGCCCCTGGGTATTCAGGTAACTTGGTCCACAAACAAAACAAAAAAGTGTAAAGAGCACATGCAGGTCTGATTGAAGAGAGAGAGCAAATTCAGGGTCAATACATGTGACTGCTTCATACAGCCTCTGTTATGGAGAGGCTTTCCTGTGGGTCCACAGCAGTGTGGGGGGCAAGGGTGGAGACTGAGGCAGATGGTGCTTCCACTCACCCCGCCCCTCACACTGCGCACGCCGCCATCGAAGAATCTCTCCCAGGGTGGTACTTTCTTCCCCGTTGTAGAGACGTAACCGCTGGAACACCTGGAGAGGAGGTGGACAGAGAGAGGATTAGACTGCATTTACATTCAGATCACACACTGAGTATGGATAAGGGCTGGGTACCTAACTGCAGTAGTTTTGTGGTCTTGACTGAACTTTGGGCTTCAATATTTTTTGTGATATCAAAGTTTACCACCTAATATTCTTAATTTTCCAAATGTGTTGTTTACTGTCAAATTTTGGTAACTAGGGTCAATCACATCAGCATCAGTGAGCCATTACTCATTGCTCGTGCTTGACGGCAAAAGGAAGACTGAGACAGTTGAAACAAAATAGTTTTACGAATACGAATACGAATACGAAGTACTTTTATTCATCCCCGAGGGGAAATTCTTTTGATACAGCAGCATACACATCAGGTAAGGAAGACAAGAAGAAGAACATCCAATCCAATTTTTTTTTTTTAGTGTTGTGTAGTGTCATTTTTGTGAAAATAGATTGGTTTTGAAAAGTATGGCTCAGAAAATGATATCAAAGTCCAGATAACAATTAATCAAACATTTTAATCAATACCCAGCCCTGGTAAGTACATGTTTATAAATGTGCAGAAAGGCAGATAACAAAAAGCTAAAATGACAACAAGGTGAAGTGACCAAGCTATGGTTGGAGTGAATAAGAGGAAGACAGTATGATCTTATCTTTTTGAAACTGTGACCTAAAAGTCTCATCTTCTAATCTCTCTATTAGAGATTATCTATATCTATATATTACCTACTGAAGAAGAAGAACATGACATTTCTGTCTGATCCATCATCATGAAGAGCTAGTTCTCAGTGGGATGAATTTCTCTCCTTAAAGTGGGTCAGTTTTTCTCATGAATCATTCTAATGAACAACACAGAGATGAATCTGGGGCTGGTGCGGACCCATCTCACGAGCCCATAGATACAACAGGAAGCATTTGGGGGGAATCCCACCTTTGACTTACAGCTTTAATTGCACCTGATTTCCATATTCTATCTCTGGAGCAGTGAGCCGCTCTGAGTGGCTCTCCTACTTTCTCAAAGACACTCAGGTCAAATTGCACACACACACACACACACACACACACAGTGATCTGTATATAGCACATGATAGATCATTTGCCAGTCAATACCCTCGTAAATCAATCAGAAAGAAATTCCATTCTCCCTCAGTCAGTAATACCAGTGGCAGAATGAGGCCCTGATGATCAAGATCAGATTAGGAAGTGGAGACCATAATGGTGGCAGCTGATGGCCTATTGAGAGAAAAAAAAAACTCTTCCTTCATGCTCAGAGATGAGATTTAAAGGACTGGACTGACATTACTCTGCTGTGAACCATATGTTTCCTACTGTCATCAAATCCCATAAAAACACCAAAATGAAAAATTGTGACTCAGTGTCTTGATGCTTTCTGACCTAACCTGCTTGTGACACTCAGCTCTAATGAGCCCATGTTGTTAACCATGAAAAATGGCTTCACATACTGTATGTATGTAGGTTTAGTAACAGATCAGTACTCTAGCTAATGATTTTTTTTTTCAGAATCAATCAATCACTCAATTACTCAAATAGTTCTTTGGTCCATAAAATGTCAGGAAATGTTGATCAAACAAACCAAACCTGGAAATGATGTTCTTAAATGTCTTGTTTCGTCCACAAACCAACAATTTCTTTGTTATATAGAGCAAAGAAACCAGAAAATATTGTTTAAAACATTAAATGTTTTTTTTAATTTTAAAAACATTCAAACTAATTGAATAACAAAATAGACTATTAATGTGTTTTATATATTTTAAACCCTTTATAACAATGGGCTCTATGACACATAGACATTGATTCGATCCATACTATTTGTTGGTATAATTTAATTCATGTAGAAGTGCAGAACATACGCACAAAATACCAGTTTTAATGTTGTGCCTCTGAACCATCCTCAACTTTTTATGTTTAATGGAATAGTAGCAGTATAATGTAACATTTCCATGCATTTTCTACATTTAGTTCACATACACACACATGCACACGTTCACAGATTGACTAGCTGCACAGGCACAATAGTCAACAACCTAATCCATAATTTACACCTCCCTGCCAGGTTATTCTGTGCACTGGCATCAGCCAGGAACACCAGCTACTGGAACAGTTAAAACACCTAGTGACTTGACATGCACACACACTCAGGCATAAACACACACACAAATTATTATATTGTCCAAAAGAAAATGATAATTTCTGTATAAAATATCTCAACTTAGGTTCAGTCGACAGAGAGAAAAAAGCCTCATCCTTCATGAGAACAGGATTACTTCACTGACAGCATAAAGTTGGCTCAATTGTTTTGCAACCATCCAGTCACATGTGCTGTCCAATCACATGTCTGTGTTGAGTGTTTGGTTTGTTGATGAAACTTGTGGTTGTAATTGTTTTGTCTCAATGGTTCTGACAACACACCCTAACCATTGCAGGCATACTATCATCTATCTCACCAAATTAAACATGATTTATCGTAATGTTCGGACTATTGAGCGCACCTGAATATACTGTAAGCTGCACCAACTAAATTTTAAAAAGAAAAAAAAAGTGTACATATATAGGCCGCACTTCGCTATAAGCCGCAGGTGTCCAAGTTGTAACATGACATATTTACACAGAAAGATGATACACAGAAAGTTTTTTTAGTTAAATAAATGTTTTTTTTCCGAACAGTGCCTGTAACATGGCAGTAACACAGAAGTAAAACAACACTAAAAAGGCAGTAACACGGCTGACAAAAAAATAACCAGCCTACCAGTCTGGAAAGATAAGATAAGATAAGATAAGATAAGATAGGAAATGTATTAATCCCACAGGAAATTGTTGTGCCAGGGTTGCAATACAATAAATACAATAAATTATGCAAAACAAAAAGAGGTAATCAAGAGACAAATAAACAAATAACAAATAACAGAGTAGTATAAAAAATAACAGATTAATATAATTACTACCGGAGTACTATAGAAATAACAGAATGGTGGTACAGAATGGCAGAATACTATAAAAAATAAAAATATATACATGAGATATGGATAATGGCAAGTAAGGTGCAGATCAGTAGTAGAAGGTGCGGATAAAAAAAATCATAAAGTGTTTATTATAGTGCAAAAGGGGAGGAGTTGAAGAGTTTGATAGCCACAGGGAGGAAGGACTTCCTGTAGCGTTCTGTGGAGCACTTCGGTGGTTTCAGTCTATGGCTGAAGGTGCTGCGGTAGGAGTCCAGTGTGGCATTCAGGGGGTGTGACTTATTGTTGAGGATGTTGAGCAGTTTTCTCAGCATCCTCTGCTCAGACACCTCCGCCAGAGACTGCAGTTCCACTCTCAGGACAGAGCCAGCTCTCCTGATGAGCTTATTGAGCCTGTTGGCATCAGCTGTCTTCACCCTGCTGCCCCAGCACACCACAGCGTAGAAGATGATGCTAGAGACCACTGAGTGGTAAAACATCTGCAGCATGGTCCTGCAGACATTAAAAGATCGGAGTCTCCTCAGAAGGAAAAGGCGTCTGCCCTTTCTTGTAGAGGACATTGGTGTTGGCGGTCCAGTCCAGTTTATTGTCTATGTGGACCCCTAGGTAACATTCCACAATGTCCACCTCAGTACCCTTGATGTTGATAGGGTTGGGGGGGGGGTTCTTATTCCTGAAGTCCACCCGAAGCTCCATTGTTTTCCATATGTTGAGCTGTAGGTGGTTCTGTCCACACCACTCCACGAAGCTGTCCACCATGCCTCGGTATTCAGCAGGTATTCCTGGTCACGGTGATGCAGCCCACAATGGCAGAGTCATCTGAGAACTTCTGCAGATGGCAGGCTTGTGAGCTGTACCTGAAGTCCGATGTGTACAGTGTGAACAGATAAGGTGAGAGAACTGTCCCCTGAGGAGCCCCTGTGCTGCTCAAGATGGTGTCTGTGGCAGTTGGTGGGATGTAAACAAAGAATGATGGCATGTGAGAACTCATGGGGCAAATAATATGGACGGAGACCAACTGCCAGTAATTCGATGTCTGGACTGCAGACTCGCTCCTTCACCGTGATGTGTCGGGGGTTGCACCATTTGTTGTTCACATAGATCACGACGCCTCCACCCGCTCTCTTGCCATTCTCTGTGCAACTTCTATCCTTCCGCACACAGTGAAAGCCGGCTGAACTCACAGTAGAGTCCGGTATTTTGTCGCGGAGCCAAGTCTCAGTAAAGCACATGACCGAGGCCTCCCAAAACACACACTGACTCCTCACGAGTGCCGCCATTTTATTTGCCAGTGACCGAACATTCCCCATAATAATAGAGGGAGGTACGGTCTGTACCTCCTCCTCAACAGTCGCTGTCTCTTCCCTGCTCTGCATCTCCGACATTTCCTTTTAAGCTCTCCAGGGATTTCATGTTTCTGGCCGAAGACACCACTGTGCTGGAGACCGATCAGCTGATCCCTCATGTAAACAATGGGGCCTCGGCGCACATCCGCCAGGACAGGGGACCGGCATGATAAAAATACTCCAAACACAATCAAAACCAAGAGAAAAGTGCAGAAAAGATGCATAGTAGCGATCTTCACAGGAAAAAACATGCTATGCTGTCCTAAAATGTTTTTAAAAGAGAATTCTAACTAAAGAAATTAACAAAAATTAACATGAAGACGCAGAGCAACTCTGGCAGGCAGCCGCTTATAGCAGCGTCGGAAGAGTATGGTAGCAGCGCCGGAAATTATGGTATTTGATATATGATAAAACTTCTTAACTAACCTTACAAAGTAGCCTGAACTTGACACTCACTCTTTCCTCCATTTAACACCTCCTACCTTTCAAACTGTGAACAAAGGGTTGGGAACCAATCCAAATCCAAATGTGCATGTTAATAGGGTTAGTAATATTATGGTAATAATATAATAATGTAGGATGACTAGTGGTCATTTCAAACTGTCACTCAGAGACGGGGCTCCCTAAGGTCACTGAGTGAAACGCTGTCCATCACAGCGATTCACATTCATTCACACACGATTCAAATGCAAAAGACCTACTGTGTATACACTCAAAACTTTATACAATACAAGGTGAATGTAAAGCTTTTGTCGTCTCTCATCAACTAAGTACAGCAGATTCCATCACAACCACACAGGAAAAACCTTTGTTACAACAAAGGGTGACTAAACGAATAAGTTGATTTTTTTGACCAGTTTTTTTTGACCTGAATCACAAAGGAGAGTTATTACAGTGGACAACAAGAAAAATTGCATAGAGGAAGTGATGTCTGTGGTCACTGAACCGATGTAGGAGCTCTTTCCTGGAAATTTCACTGGAAAGTTTCACTGGAAACTAGCATGGCAGTTTTGCTCAGGTGCATGATTTAACCCACGTAAATAGAAGATGAATGCAGAGAACCTAAGTTTCTCAGTCTGCCCTGCTTTTCCCTGACATGTAGCAGACACAATGACATAATGCTTCTCCAACTGCTGCTTAGACTTTGAAGAGGTAAACAGAGGACATTAACAGATGCATCACTTAAGCATTTAACTGGCTCTTTATCCCTCATATGACTAGTTGATATGCTGCTGTTGACTACTAAATACAGGAACATAATAAATCTCAATCAACAAAGTCCATTCATTTCTAATTGAATTATTCCACCCCCACTGCTTCTTACATCCATTTTTTTTATTATTTATCCCATTAGGTCTGTTAATACTGCAGGGATGGAGCCTGGAACATATTTAATTGAAATATTTTTGGGTCACATTTGTTCCCTTCTCTTGAATGAACACATGATAATAAAGCTGTTCAAGAAAGCATACCAAATTAGTGAAGCAAGGATCCAAGATGAAAGCATCTCTATCCATATTTCAACTGTAACTATGATAAAACAACTGCCAGCAGTATCCTAGAATAATGCTCAAGAAATAACTCCCAGCCTAAATCTTGTTTAGTCACCCATGTCACCCATGACAACAATGATGCTGGAAAAAAAAGGTGAGAAAGGTTTAAAAAATGGTCCATGTGATGAATTTAGCAACGAAAAATACAGATGAACAAGCAGCTGTAAAAACTGCAGCTCAACTCAAAGTTTGAAATCCATGTTTTGGTTTTGTATTCTCCTTATATGAATATGCAATAACCTGTGCTAATATTAACTATCATATACTGTACATATTACCATACTTATATGACATGTGCATGTTGACTTAAAATTAACTTAATGTTCATGAGGTAAAAAGATATTGACCTTTGGTCACTCAAATCTGAGTAGTTTTTTTTTTGTAAGTCCAAGTGAATATTTGTACCAAATTTGTAAATGTTCCATAGAGGTGTTTTTGAGATATTGTGCTCATAAGAATGGGAATAATGAACAGATTACCTGAAGACATAATGCCATTAACAAACAATCTGTGCATCAAATCACTTCATCTGTGATGCAGTAGCTGGTAGTTTCTTTCCCAATAACCTATAGCACTGCACACAGCTACACAGATTTTCTAAAAATTCTACAGGAGAAGAAA
This sequence comes from Brachirus orientalis, assembly GCA_016785285.1. NCBI lineage: Eukaryota > Metazoa > Chordata > Actinopteri > Pleuronectiformes > Soleidae > Brachirus > Brachirus orientalis. The sequence continues at coordinate 250,216 of JAFBJR010000684.1, forward strand.
CAATGTGATTACAGTGTTATCGGGTTGTCTTCAGGTTTGGTAGGGATTGTGTGCAGGTATTCTGATGCAGAGTGTCTGGGCCAAAGAGCTGCAGTTTCTTTTCAGAAACAAGGGATAAAAAGGGGTGGGGGTGTACATTGAACATGAGCTGGAGGTAAAGCTGAAATGATGTTTTTTTCTTCCATAGACCCATGCTTTGAATCAAAAATTCACTAAATTTGTGTACAATTTGTGTCAAAACATTTTTTCTGCCATAAAATGAAAGGTTAAATTCATCAAATATTGCTTTCAGGTCACAACAACAGACCTGTATATGGATACTTTATGCAAAATGTTTGAGGTAGTTTGAAGATCACGATTGTCACGATCCCACACTGGGTCTATGAAAAACACTGCCATTAATGGTGGAGAGTGGCGAGGCATGATACACTCACCAAATCTCTACATGCCAACAGGGCTTTCAGTAAACTCTCACTGCCCCCCCACCCCACCTTGCTGTTTCAGAGGGCAGCCCCCGCACCAAATGGAGAAAAGTTGAGATGTCCCCTCTGCAAGATAAAGGAGGGAGTAAAAACAACACTCAGACAGAACAGAGTCACCAAATTGTTTACATTTTCTGGTAAAAAGGACCATTTAAATATCAAATCACTTGCTAGAATGGGCTTCAATTGTACACACACATAGCCAAGCTTCAAATAGATGCATTAGTTGAGCTCACTCCTGCTGAGGAAGCAGGAGCTCAACATTTCATTAAACTGAGCACTTTGTACACCATGTGCCTTCACATCTCTTGTGGCAGTGTCTTATGAATGATGTGTCCTGAGCCACTCCCAAAGTGGGACACTGCGTTCTTTGCCAATTCTTGTGTTTGATGCAATACTGATAGTGAAACTCAACCACTGACTGAAACTCTGGGAGATGGCTGCATCCTAAATGCATGTATTGTATTGATTTATAGAGCAAATGACAAGGGTTTTTAAGTAAGTGCTGTGGACCATCAGTAGTATTTTTCACCTTTCTATTTATCACATGGTTAAGGGTGAATGTTTTTCATTTCAAAAAGAAAACATGAGCATATGAACTATTGCCATAAGAGTTTCATTTATGGCAGTCATGACTGTGGATGTCATGTAGGCTGCAACCATCTTGTTAGTGTGATCAAGATGATACAGCCTATGTCTTCATTTCTTTTAATTATTAAAGATTTTGGTACATCTTAGTTTGCAAAAGGCTCTTCTATTTGAAAATGGTTCTCCTTATCTCCTTTTGTTTTTATTCTTAGTGTTAGTGTCTTTGTTTGTGTGAAATGAATGTGTTTGTTGTGTTTACTTATGTGTGCAAGTGTGTGTGTGTTGGAGGGGTAGTTTTTATCAATTCTATATATTGCTGGTATATTGCATGTGTGTGTTCTTGCATTTGTATATCTTTTATGTTCTAATGAGGCAGAACCTCATTTCTGAAGAACTGATAAAGATATGAATTGTGGTTAGGTTAAGGTTAAAGTTAGGCATCAACTGGTTAAGGATAAGGCTTTGTTTAAGCTGTCCAAATGAATTGATTGATTGATTGATGGAAGTCAGTGAGAGTGTTAAAAAAGACAGACGTGGAATCCTGTGTGTGTGAGTGTGTTTTTAAAGTCAAGCAGCCTGTAACTGTACTCTTGTCTACAAAGCCAGAGAAAGCTCATATGTCATGAGTGATATGTGTTATTCAATGGAGGCCACTTTCTGCTCCATTCTAAATGTCAAAAAAGCCAAAACAAAATGCAGGCCTGATAGTGCTGCTCATGTAATGATATTGAATTCGTGGTGGTATAAGTGTGAAAGTATGTGTATGTGCAATTTTAAAGTGAAAATATGTGTGTTGCATCAAAAAAATAAAGCTACGGCAAAATATACACACTAAGTGTTTATTAATGTAGGTTTACCTGAGTGTGATGGCTGTCCATGTGTCTTTGTAAAGAGGTGGAGCTGGAGGAGTTTGATTTGCTGTGACTCTCATCTCCCAGTGACCCTGAACACAATATCAAAAGCATGTTATGAAGCACAAGCATTGCACTGGAAGTCCTCCTACACAGAGACAGACAGGTACAGACTGAGGGACAACTCACTTTTCAAACACAGTCATATAGCACAGGGTTAAAAAAAATCTTTTCTCATGCAGAGGGAAATGTAGAAAACATACTGGCTGACAATCTCTAAGGGTTTAAGGAAAATATTACATTTACTGTCTGACTGTAGCTGAAGAACTTGGTTCTCTTCAACAATATCTGTGGTGTCCCTTCCATATTTCTCATGGTATGTTATTATCATAAAATAGTTTTTCTTTTTTTTTCTTTGTAACTCTACCTCCCCTTTTATTCCAGACATCTCAAAGGTAAATTCAAGTCATTATAATATGGAGTGACCTGAACTAAAGGGTAAAAGGGGGAGCAAGCAGATTAGTCGGGTAACATGATGATGAACATGACACTGATTCATGGTACACACTGCCTGTCGTTTCACTGTTGCACTGCTGGGATTTTGTCACCACTGCTGGAGCGGTCCCCACCACCTGGACTCTACCTGCACTGTGACCCCCTCCCCTGGACGAGGTCGATGTAACCCTCTACACCCCTGCACATTCCTACTGTTACTTTGATAATAAACTGTAAAAACTTCTCATTGTTCTCACCTTGTCTGCATCTGGGTCCAGCCTTTCCTGACTACTCTGTGACATTAGGACAAAAATTATCGCAGCAGTGTGAGCTTCATTTAGAACTATGTGGCCTTTCAGCTCAGCTTTAGGTGAAATTTAAACTAACTGTGTCAGTTTCTTCTACACTTTACTGTATCAACATGACACAGTGCCAACACTGCTGTAGCTGGTAGGGTTGAACCATATTTTGTACCACAATATTTGTAGCTCTTCATATTTATCAAGAAAGAAGTATTACATTGTCTGCTTCATTCCACTTAGACAATAAAAAGGTACAGTAGTCACCTTAAAAAAAGAAACAGATTTTAATTCAAATGTGCTACATGGGGCTGTTACCATTGGAGATCTGGTTGCCATTCTCTACGGGGGCGGGACTTGGGCAGTGAGGGGTGTGGTTGTTAGCGTTCTTGTCCTGTAGTGGCAGAGATGGTGAAGTCGGGGCAGAGCCGCATTCTTCCCTCCCTGGCAGATTGATGTTAGAATTGAATCCTGGGTGGAATATAGTCATAAGAAAACATAACATACATGTCAGTGCTTTCCGTTTACAGAGCAAATCCTTAAAACATTGAAGGACACTTGAGACTGGAAATATTACAATTTAAAACTGCAGTACAGAACTTTTGATGATTTTTGTTGTTATGTTATTTTATTTATTATAACTCTAACCCTAACCCTTGGGCTGTTATTATTCTGCCTCTGTTGGGTCTTCATTACCAGAAACAATTTAATATTATTTATATGCTGTGTTCTTCATGTGAAAATGTCCAGCAATACTATCAATCCTGACTGAGATATTGTTTGTGTGTACACAAACAGCGCAGGGGGGGCAAGGGAAAGTGTCATGTAGAGTAAGTGAATGTCACCATCTAACACAAGATCTAACCCTGCTACACTGAGAAACAGTGTCTAGTGGAGCTGACAGGCATAATCAGCATTGTGTGAACTCATTTGATGACAGTTTGTATCTAATAGACATTTGTTTAAGTTTAAAAGTCATGTACTACAATTTTAACTAATTGTATCTTCATTTTCTTTCTTTTTCCCTTCATGCACATCGAACATTTAGTATTCATTTAGATCTGTGTGGTGGGAAGGTGACTCCACATGACCTGCTTTTGCCCTGTAGCTGCACCTCATGGCTCACATGCTACCACGCTGAATGAATAAGTGACTATGCATGGATACATACAGTATGTGTGGGAATGTGAATGGGAATTCCTCAGCTGCTGTCCCACATGGAGAATGTGTGCCTCCTGGCCCCCCCACGGTCAAAGATATCTAAATATAAACATAGCAGACTCTACTATAGGTCCAGCAGGGTAGGTGTGTTTGTGAGGGACAAAAGGATGCCGGAAAACTAGTTCATAGTTTTGTTACATCAAGATTAGATTACTCAGTACTATCTGGATGTTCTATTAGGTCTGTTAAAACCCTCCAGTTAATTCAAAATGCTGCAGCATGAGTTCTGACAGGAACTAGCAAGGGAGACCACATCACCCCAGTGTTAGCTTCTCTACACTGGCTCCCTGTACAGTTTAGAATTCAATTTAAAATCCTCCTTCTCACGTACAAAGCCCTTAATGATCAGGCCCCATCATACTCTATCTTAAAGATCTAGTTTCACCTTATCGTCTCAACAGATCAGTTTGGTCCCAAAAGTCAGGCTTAACTTGTGGTTCCCAGAGTCCATAAGAGTAGAATGGGAGGCAGAACTTTCAATTACCAGGCTCCTCTCCTGTGGAACCAGCTCCCAGTGTTGGTTTGAGGATTTGGCACTATACAAATAAAATTGAATTGAATTGAATTGAATTGAATTGAATTGAATTGAATTGAATTGAATTGAATTGAATTGAATTGAAAAGGCCAGGTAGAGACGCAGCAACACAAAGGGTCCAGGGGTAGGCTGCATGCTTGTAAAAGGAAAAATCAGAGTGACAATTAACCAATTAATGAACTTTGTCTGTTGCCACTGAAGCATGAGATACCTCATGACAGTGATTTCCTGAAGCCTGCCCTGTCAGGACCACCTGCCCTCTTCCTCTGGCATTCCTGTGGTTTTCTCATTCCCTGTGGATGAGGAATAGAAGGAGGAGGAAAGAGGGGCAGCTGCTCTTCACAGAGATGTCTGGGATAGCAACTGTAACCCCTGGCCACTCCCACAATATCGGTATCACATTTAGCGGCGGAAGTGGGCCTTCCTGTTAAGCCCATCGGCATCACTCTGCGCTCTGATCTAAGCAGACCGCCTTTGCTTTGCCCACTCAAAATACCCAAGCACTAGGTTCCACTGTCACACATACTGTTTCCATGACGCCAGCACTTTTCCTGTGCGGGTCCTGGTACACAAGTCAAGCGCAAGAAGTCATGTGAGGTAAATTCATCAACATGTGCACTTGCTTTCACACAGTTGCTTATAAGGAGTTCAGCTACCTGCCCTTTGAACTTGTTACAGTTATAGAAGTATGACACAAGTGGGTCTTATACAAGTTATGCAGCTCCACAACAACAAAAAGCCACCAAGGGAACATGACTGATTACTGACAACTGCAGCTGACACTTTCACTGATTTGTAATTTTTCTAACTTGTCTACTAGATACTTGTTCAGGATGTCCTGTTTGCTGCTACTGGCCAGTCACACTCCCTTCTGCAGAACACGAGTGAGCCATTAAATATTTAATGCCTGTCCTCATCATGCTGCTGCTCATGTATTATTAACCAAGCCACAACTAATACACTTCAAGGAAACATAGGCTCAGAATGGGACAAGAAGTTTCTACCTTCTCTGATGGGCAACTGCTTTTAAAACACTTCAGTGGGAAATTCACTTTAATAAATACAACAGAAAAGTAATTTCATGAGGGTTTGAACCCTGTGGCCTGAGGAGGCACCAACTTAATTTATTATATGAGACACATAAGTCTGCCCTCCTTTTGTAAAGGTCAGCCTTTGCATCAGTGTCAGAGAGTCTGTGTGTGCTTGGCATGTTTTGCACAGAGCTACAACACAATGTGGTGGTAAGTAGGCTTCATCTGCTAGCTCATTTGCTAACATGCTAGAAGGCAGCTTCAGCAACCAAAGGGCACAGCACAGGAGGCTGTAACGAATGGGCTGCCTCCAGTGGGCCACAGAGGGTAGCTGGTTACAACACCTGCATTAAAATGAGGCGTTTCCAACAAACGGAAGAGGATTTATGAGGAAGGCTTTTGGATGCTGTTACATTTAAGGTCATGCAATTGCTTGTGTGTCACAAAGCGACACACACAAACAGGGGTTTATTACTTACCTATAGTACAGCCCAACACCACTCCTGTGGTACAGAAAGTAATCAGCCCCTGCCCACTAAATCAAGTTGCAAAGACCAGACAGAGACTTTGGTCGTAAAGACATCGCAGTAGAAAGAACATAAAATGAACCCATGAATTCCTCACCACATTCAAATCACATTCCATTCACATATCAGTGCTTTGGCTCAGTCTGACTGAGACAAACTCAACTGTAATACGACCACTAAACAATTTAAGTAGAAAACAATGTTGAAAAAAAGGGAAGAAAAAAAGAAAAAGGATTGAAGTTCATTTTAGACTCTAGAAATGTTTAAATCTCTCTGTGTAAGTGTTATGGTTGTGTGTGACTGTGTGAATGTATGAGTGCATGAGCATTACTAACAGACCTCCATCTCTCATCTTCCGGCCAGATGTGGACTTCCTCAACAAGCTGCGGCCAGAGCTGAACAAAGTGTTGAGTTCATCCAGGGGGCTGGTCAGCGGTCTGCCATTGGCTGGGTTGAACAGCAGGGGAGAGGAGGAGCATGAGTGTGCTCTCCGAGGCTCAGGGCGAGACATCTTCACTGGGGAGTAAGGAGGCGGTTTTCCCAGTGGTTCCCCACCTGCCCTTTGTGAAGAGGTTTTGGCGGAGTCCGAGCTCCCTGTGACAGATGATGCTCGTGTCAGAGCCAGGAAGCTGGCTTCAGGTGGGAAAGGGAAGTGGGAAGGAGGTCTGTAGGGAGGAGGTGGGGCACTGGGAGGAGGAGGTGGAGGTGGAGGGGTGAGTGGAGGTGTAGATTTCTTCTCTGGCATAAGAACAGTGAGGCTAGGGGAGGAGTCAGCCCTCTGCCGGGCATACTGTGGGGACAGGGGGCTGTCTGGGCCAGTAGCGTAGTTCAGGTTTGTCTCAAACACTGGCAGCTTTTTAACCTCTAAGGGGGTGAGGGGTGACTCATCTGAAGCAGGGGAGCAGGTGACGGGGGAAGGAGGAAACACCAGGAGAGGCGGGCGGTGAGGGAGCAAGTTGGGGAAGGGAGCAGGGATATCACAGCTGCCATCTTTGCCTTGCAGAGATTTAGGAGCTCTGCTGGTGGATGTGGTGCTCTGCGAGTGAGTGATGTCTATGGAAGCAGAAACCCCTGCTGCCATCCGTTTAGTCTCGCCATTCTGTGGAGGAGATGTACCAAATCCTACCAAGCTCAAGCCTAAAGCTTCAACTTTTGCTGCCCTGGTAACCACTGAGACGGGAGGTCCACCATCTTCAGGAGGGAAATACTTCATCTCCTCATAGACAGCCTCTGAGTCGGCAGCTAATTCTGGACTATTGGGTGGTTCCTGGAGACTCTGAGCCTGTGGCTGGGAGCCCAACATCTCTATATACACATCCTCTTCGTCATGGCCCTGGAACAAGCTCAGTACTACCCCCTGTGGAGCGTCAATGGAGGCTGCTCTCTGCATCAAACCACCACACCCTCCAAATCCCCCTGCACAGGAAAACAAAGCCAGCTTTACATCAGCGGAACGCAGCTGATTGAGGTGGGGTGCTACAGCATTGATCTCCTCGTACGAGCCTGTCAGTTTAGTGTTGGGACTGCGCTTTGGTTTGGGGGGTGGCACCTTCCTCATGGTGGTATAGTCATCACTATGGGGGCGGGGCTTGGACAAAGCTGAGGAAACACAACACATAAATACAGAGAAAAGCAAAAGCAACAGCACTGAAGCAATATTTATTTTTCTTTAAAGGCCAGTAGATGTGATATACCTGCAGGGTCTGTGGGGGACAGCTGGGACTTAGGGGGGCTTCCAGCTGGTGAACCGTAGCCCTCTGGAGTGGGGCTCTCTTTAGTTGCCATCACCAACCCAGCACTAACTGCTTCATAAGATGCACTTAGACGGGTGTTGGGGTCCCGCTTAGGTTTGGGAGGAGGTTGCTTTCGAGGAGATGAAAGACTTCCCCTGCCTGCTCCATCCTCACTGGTTTGAGCTACCTTTTGAAAGGCTGGTTTGATGGGTGGACTGGCAGCTGAATGAAGCATGGTCTCCATGACGATGGGAACAGGTACTGAGCTGGAACGGTAATGGTGAATAATTCGACTGCCCCCACTGACAAGGCCCTCCTGGACTTTTCCACTCTTCTCCACCACCCTACAAATGGGTATGAGGAGTAAAATAAGTTTGACCATTAACTATTTCATTTCTTTCCAAATAAGAAGCATAAAGCTGAAAGGAATCATTTTCCATGCATTTATTTCACTGATTAAGTTTATATCATTATATAGTTTATATCATTAGTATAGTCAAACTCAATATACAAATATGAGCTAAGGAGGCCAATTGGGAGATAAAGACCAGAGGGATTATGGTTCAGATCCAATCTCTTGGCAGTAATTTGATAACATATCCAGTTTGATATTTCCTGCACTAATCTGAGTGTGCCATCTGTTGGTTCCATGATTGCAACGGGGGGTTGCGGTGATTGACCAACCATGTGTGTGGGTGATGGGGGAAGGGGCATTTTAAAATCTTGCTGAAAAATTTGCTAGGGTTTGGGTGAATCTGTGCATGTGAATGCATATATTTGGAAATGTGCAGAAATGCTTATGTGCATTTATAAAGAGCTGCTTACAAGCCAGTTTGTTTCCTGTCTAACCCAACCCTCCGATGCAGTTCCATTTCCCTACACTTGTATAAGAACAAGATAAGGTGGAGATAAGAATATCTTTCCATAGGTGAAACACAATACAAATACAGCGCAGACTATTATCTAAATATGCATCATGAAACTTACAATTAAAAGCCTACACAGCACAGGGACACCACACTGTCAGAGACACACACACATGCAGTGTACATGAAATACATACAGGCAGAAGTTTCCTGCAATCATAAATCCTGTGAATGACCAGAACTACAGATTACTTACTCTACCGGCTAAATAATACTACAGTCAAAATAAGGCCACATGTATTACTATGAATTATTATGAGGTTATTTTTTAATTGATTAATCTGAATACATTTATGGATCCAGGCTATTTTTTTAAATTTCATTGTCAAAGAAAATTGGGGCATTAGCCTTGGTGAAGCTACTGTGTTTTTGTCTCAGACAAAAGTGTCAGTGATAAAAGCCTTTGTTTACAAAGACTGCGGTCTTAATTGGGTGCATTAGTGTGAAATAATGGGTTGCATGGTGCAAGTCAATCATCAATACAACACTAACTATAATATTGATATCTAATGTCTACATAAGCTGAATATTCTATTCAGGCATCTTTGTCTGCTTATTTGCCTCAAGATATGTGAGATATGGCGGTGTTTACAGCTAATGTACCTCCTGACAGGCTGATCCTCCTCTTTACCCACGGGCTCAGGCCTCTCACCAAGTGGTGGGCTGCTGAGGGAGTTTCGATTGTAGTTGCTGCCATGGCAGCGCAAGCGGTCGCTCTCTCTTGCAATATCGGATGCATTTTGGATGACCAACTGGTCATAAGTCTGTAGCCCCATGTCCTCTGCCCCCTGCAGGAACTGCTGCACGCTGCACTCCTCTTTTTGCTGCAGCAACAGCCTGTGACGAATCTGCTGTCTGGCCAGCCAGCCACGCACCACTGAGACGTGATGTGGAGATCAAGACAGAAGCCGACATGTCAGAGAAGCAAAGTGTGTGTGTGGGGGGGTCATTTAAACAAACAAATTTTGGTATATTTACCTCTTTGGCAGGTGATGATCTTTTTATGAAGCTGGTAGCAGCGGTTATTGAGCTGGTCTGCCTGCCAGTATCTCAGAAATACTTTACTGCTGCCTATCTACACACACAATGATATGACAAAGTAATTAGTCAAATGTGTACTGTACCACACAACACTGCCTTCTTCATCTGCCTCTGGGAGTGGCCAGCAGATCCAGTGAAACTGCTTTCTGTGGAAAATGTCAGAAGAAGAAGCCTTGGTAGTTTAGAGATGGAAGAGTGTGCATGTGGGGGTGTGGAGAACACCACAGTCACTTCCTGAACTTAGGGGAAGGACAGAAGTCACTCTACAGCAGATGCACAGCACTGTTGGGGTGACATACTTCCACAGACAGACACTATTCAATCCAACACATGCTACTTGTTGAAGTGGTGTCTGTGTGTGTGTGTGTGTGTGTGTGCGTGTGGAGGCCAGCTGTATTAAAAGGTGGCTGTCAGGCATTGTTGAATTGTAGAAGAGTGTCTATGTGTGTGTGAGGCAGGAGCTGATGTGACCTGGAGGGTCACACACTCAGACACAACAGAAGTCTGGCAGACAAGACAGAGAGGGAGGCGGGGGGATTCATGCTGCTGCTGCTGCTGCTGCTGCTGCTGCGTTTGTGTGTGTGTGAGAGAAGAATTATGATGAGGTGGGACAGCTGGAATGAGCTGTCAAAGATTCCATGGGATCTTTCAAACGGAGGGTCAGGGATTAAGTAATTTGGCAAATCTTTTGTTACTGATGGGAGGCCGAAAAAGACACGACACACACACGTACATGCACACACTACCTCTTACCCCCCAACACACACATTTACCTGCCATCCCTGGAGTTTGGACTGCTGCAGAACTGAGCGGCATCTCTCCTCTGCTGACAACTTTTTCTTGTCCCCTAAAGTTGGAACCACAAGGTCTTTGTATCTGAAACAAACAAATGAAAATCAAGACCATTGGGGCAGCAGTACCAAATTGATACGATTTTGAAGAGACAAGGTGACACCGCTTTTTTCAACAATGGGTTCAAAGGTCAGTGGGGGTCATTCAGCAGACCAGCCAAAAAGCATCTGTTCCTATTGGAGTTGCCCTGGGCAACAGTTGCTATGAATGGTCAGCTGGATGGAAAAAGAGGTTTGTTTGTGCTTGGACTGGAGTGGAGACAAAAGCAACGTAAACTACTTTGATACAGAATTCACAAATTTAAATATATCTAACTGAAGACATTTAAAATCAAAACATTTTCTTTTTGTTCACTAGATTTTAAAAATAATCAGTAATAATCCTACTAATATCCTGGTCTCTAATGCATATTAGACTATTTATTATAGTCTAATAAAATACACATGAAATCTTCCATTTGCTCCACATTGCCACTCTGGATCTGGTAATTGTGTCTGTCACTGTGCAGCTTTGACTAGAGCTGGTGGTATCACGGCCACCTGTGATGGATAACAGGCTGACAAATTAACCTTCCCCTTTGTCTACAGAGCATCTGAACAAGATGAAAACATCAATAACAATATTTCACTAACACAAGAAAATGTATAACCATGCAATTTACAATTTAAAATGATTATTTTATCCTAGGACAACAGTGGAATCATAAAGTACATAATAAATACATAGTTGACTCTTCGATCCCCAGCTTTTACTTTCCACATCAAGTGTTACGGTTAAACATCCACCGACAAGAAGGTGAACTTTAAATTGTTCCCAATGGTCAGACCAGCACTTTAGAAGGTACAGTAGCTTGATGCAAAAATGTGTATAAATGTAAATCCCAGAGGTCAATTAATCACTCTGAATGAAAATTTCTTCTTGCTTTCAGTCATAATTTTATCTGCATAAGAAATTCAGACACAACAGTTTGTCCATTCGTTAATCTCTACACAGAGCAATTGTCTATTATAGTGTACATCATTCACATCTAATCAAACAGTGCCAGCACAGCTACCATGAGCAAAGTGGGGCTCAGTGTGTTGCCCATTTAAGAACACTTCACCAGGTGGACTAGAGGTGGGAGACTAGAGACTAGAGGCCTCCTGACCTACAGCTGCCCATACATAAGCTGTATTTATCTTGGTGTGTGGAGTGAAACTGTGTAACAGTATGAATGTGAAATTAAAGCAGTGTCCAAACATGAAATCAAGATATAAAGGCATGATTTTCATATGGTACACAGAAGAAGAAGGAGTTGTCAAAACATGATGCCATCAGAAGGGAAAGATTTTCATTATGTACTTGATTTATCACTATTTAATTTTGTAGGTGGTGATTGGTCTGTGTGTCAGTTCATTAAGAATACATAATTATGTATTTTTCCTTCATTTCCTTCTATGTCATAATTATATTTTGTACTTTGTATATATGTATGTATGTTGGTATATGTGTATATATGTGCATATAAGTAAATTCCTACAACATTTCATCACACAATTCATATATATATATATATATATATATATATTATATATATATATATATATGAATTGTGTGATGAAATGTAGGAAGATGTCAACAGGAGGCTGGGTTGATTAATTTAGAAATAATAACTTTAAAACATCTTCCCACTTCTTTTCATGAATGCTAATACTGTGTACATCTGATAAGATACATAAACAACCAGTATTGTCAATGGTAAGTAACTGACCATGTGTTTGTGGGACAGGAGTGCAGGAGTGGGGTCTGTCTGAACTCTCTCTAACCCTCCCTCTGTATGGTAATACCAGCCCTGCAGAAAACACAGGCCGCCCCCCTGAGCCCATAAAACACAAAGCAACTCTGTAAACCCATGACCTTCTCTATGAGGATATGAAAACCACTAATGGCTGCCTCTTTTACAAAACCCAAGGGGCTTCATGAGAGTCAAAGAAATGAAATAACCCCTTCCAGAAGTGTTGAAGTGGAGGGCTACAGACCTCTCTGTGACCAAATGACCATCAGTGACCACTGTTATTGAAGAGCAAAACTAGAACTGTAACCTCTCACTTCCTCTGTAACGCTGTTCTTGTCCATCTGACAAACTTTTAGTTTATATGTCTTCAAGACATATCGGTTCTGTTTGGTCATGGATATTCACCCCAGAGATTAGTCCAATGTATATTCTTCTGTATGTGACTTAAAAGCCTAAAAATGAATGTGTTTATCTTTCGGTGAAAGGTTGTGATGAGGACCCACTTGAAAGTAACTATTTAGGAAATTTGATGTTGTGAAGTCCACGTCTTACTGTCATACTGATTCCTTTGTCTTACCCTTTTTCTAACAGTAAACATAAAAGTAAACATAAAAGTGAGGAGCATAACGCACATGGTAGAAGCCTGGGATTAACAGGAATAAGTAACAGTATTTGACCTAACATATGGCTAGCAAATAAACCTGGCTACAAAACACAGTGTACCACAAAAGACAAATAAAAACAACAGTAAAATAAATTTCCTCATTAATCATTCTGGGTAGCAGGACAGTAATGTAATTCGCCTTGGGCGGCCACTGCGACTTCGTGAACTGGCTTGTGTGGTTCCAGTGTGCAAGTGTGAATTTTGATACACTCTTGTGTGTCTGTGTTCACAAGAATATAGCAACCTCAAGATTAATGGCTGATTTATTGCTCTGTCACTTCGATTAGACAAGGGCCAGGGCTAACCCTGTTTTGAAAAGTGACAAATGGAAAGAGTAAAAAGTATAAGAAACCGCATGTGTGTATGTGAGAAACACATACACACATTTGAAATAAAGCCAGTGAAAGTAAGAAAAAGATGAATATAATAGGAATGAGAGAATAAAAAGAAAATGGTGGCTCATATGAGGAGTGAGAAAGAGCTCTTTGAGGAAAGCAATGTAGTCCTCCCCCCGAAGCAGCTCCCTCATTTATCGTTCCTGTCTGTGCAGGAGAAGAGAGGAAGACATGAATGGCAGTTGGTCTGGACTGACTGGTGTCTTTCTGAGTGGCAGTCTCTTCAGTCAAACATGGTCTTAATGTATGAACGGCAGAAAAGGGACACACAAACAAAAGGTCCATTTATGACCATAGCACACTGCAAACACAAACACACTGTGCACACAGACCAGTGATGGGCAGTAATATATTACTAATTCAAGAAAAAGAGGAAACAATATATATTTTTTGGTACAAAGCAGAATTAGATTTAATATTCTGTAACAAATCACAGGCTAAGTTTGATCTTTATGGTCAGTAAATATAGAAAATGTGTGAACATCTCTCGTACTAGATGTTCAGTGTATGTTAAATTCAATGAATGAGATGTGAGGTTGTGATGCCGTCTTTCTTCTGCTGAATAATGAGAGATTCCCAGGTGTTGATAACAACAACTGGACTGGCCACATCTACAGGACACAATGACCCAGATGACTGAACAGCTTCACAGACCTGAGCAATTATAATGTTATATGTTTATGAGTTACTTGCTGAAGACAATCATGTTTTTAGTCAAATTGCCCAGGGATCACTAGTGAAAGGACCGTTCTATGTCCTGCCTACATTACAGCAAATCTTTCATTTTGCAGTAATCATAGGAGACAAAATGACCTGTGACAACAGCCTATGACACAGGAGTCTGTCCCTTACCGCTGTCCAGAGTACTGGTCCTGGTGCTAGGTCACTTGCACCATGCAGCTGATTTGACACACACTGTTGCCTTGATCCATATCAGTAACGGTTCACATTGCTATATTGAGCTCCATATCTAGTTCAGTAACACTTATTGATCCCCTGACAGCCAAACACCAGATCAGCAATCATGCCTCTGCAAAACAAGAGGATGACTTAGTTGCTTCTAGTGTCAACCTGTAGGAACTGTGAATAAGTGAATAAGTAACCACTCTACCTCCACACTGCCTGTTAGTCCTCATCTGAGTCATTTCTGCTTCCTCTCCACTTCAGACACAGCTGCCATGGAGGAAAACATCAAAGAAGCACACATGATGGTGGAGTTTAAGTATCCACCCACTTCACCAACTGGAGCAAGTTTTTCTTGTTTTGTGAAAAATTATAATTTTCTCAGCCCATATTTTGCATATTTTTTTTCTCCAATAATAATGAACTGTTTGGTCACCCGGTGTTTGCTTCAGATTTAAACACATCTGGAATGCTCCAATATCTGGAGGTACAATGGTAATGTGTAACAGAAGTTCTGGAAACCAGCCTGGAATCTCAGACAAGAGATATATTACAATAAGAATCATTGTCACCTGCTGTATGTCTGACCAGATCCATGAAAACTTAATACTGACTCTTGACCTCACACACTCCAGTTTATACCCAGCCCAGCAACGGTTAAGTTTCCCTTTTTTGGCAGCTAGCTGGCTCTTGTGATGCTCAGTTATCTGCTGGTCACACTTGCTACACAGAGATTATCACCCAACACATGGCTGTCTAAAAAAATATGAAAGTCACACACATACACACATGCTCAGTCAAATATATGGCTTAACAAACAGCATTCACAAAAGCCTCACCAGGAATCCTTCAATGACAGCTTTAACAGTGAGTGTTATCTTCATAATCTGTTGGATTCACGTCACTGTTTGACATGAGCCAGTTCGCTGCTCATGTTTGCCCTCACCTATTAAACAAGTGTGTATGTTTTCAGAAATAAAGCTTATGAAAAAAAATGTCGGAACACAGCCATGACCACCCTTGAGTTTACTGAATGACAGTCTGTTACATAAGAAACAGATGAATTGAATTTAGATTATTAATAATAACGATCTCGTTCTTGATTTCTCCGAATAATAAATTGGGACATGATATGTTTGGCGCTTTCATTTGTATGTGTGTGTGTGATCTAATGATGTTTACAGCAGAGAAGTGGAAACTTTTTGGGAGGTGGAGGGGTCATGTGACCAGCTTTGTCCTCTCTTTTTATCTGGCAGGAATGTTTGTGTTAATCCCTTTATCCTCAAAAAGAGAGAGGGGGGTGAGAGGCAAACTAAGGATGGGAAAGAGAGAGACTAGAGCTATTAACTAAATCCTCTCAGTTTTCCACTGGTTCTCAGAATCACAGGGAGCACAGGGAGAGAAACTGTGACAGACAGAAAGTAAGTTAAACAAGGTGATGTAAAGGCAACACATAATTCTCTCTGCATCACAAAATGTCTCGTGAGGTAGAGAAGGACTGCATTAACTGGATGAAAGGGTGAAAGGGAAAAGCCAGGAACAGAGTTTAAAACAGGTGGCATTAACAAGAGTGGGACATGGTGACTTTAAGTGTCGTGCTGACATGGGAAATGTGATAGTGTCTCCTTTAATACTGTAAAAAGCCATTTAAGGTTTCAGTGTGCCTCTTACAGTGAAGGTTGCTGTGACTCGTCAGTGTTAATCTATTAGTTTACACATGGGTGTGTTATCCTGTAAAGTCAATGTCTGTATATTAATTTGCTCTGGTGCAGAACATCCTTACTTTGAAGTCATTTTAAAATTGTACATATTTAAATGATCCAATGTCTCTTAATTTAAATTAAAAAAACGAAGAAATTACATGGGAATTTAGAATAAAATGAATTAAAATGTTCTCATTGAATGAAATTAATCATTTTTTAACTTTTATGTTGGCTGACTTGTGCTCATCTAAAATCTTGTGAGGCAACACTCTTTTTCATTTTCTGGTTTTTGGATAATCACCTCACCAGTTTTGTCATCCTTTGTTATGTTTTCACCAGTGTTGGTTTGTCTGTTTGTCTGTGAGCAAAATAACTCACCAAGTTATGGACAAATTTTGATGAAACGTTCAAGAAATGTGTGTAATGAGCCAAGGAACAGAGATTTTGATTAGATTTTGGTAGTGATTATTGTTTGGCAGAGGTCTGAGTTCTCTGAGTTAAAGGTGTTTTCACTGATTCTAATGCAATTGTCTTTGGTTCTCAGCTGTGATTCTAACACCACACTGCTCTACACTAGCCTATCAGGTTAAACATGATTTTTCCTGTTTTATTTTACCCCTTAAACCCTTTCCTGTTATTAAAGGTTTGTGCCCTAAAGCTTTTCCCCAGAGACGTATAAAATGACTTTAAAATGTTATGTCTAATGTAACTATGATTTCTTCAACAGACAAAGAAGTAGCAGTGGTACAACCCATCATCATTCCCAAACAAATAGAAAAAGAGTATATTAAGTGAATGAATCAGCATATGAGAACAAAAACTTCAGAGAATGAGTTATGAAACTTGCGTCTATTTGAGTTACACAGCCTGATATCATACTGACCTGCTGAGGAAGCCTGGGAAGGACAGGCGCACAGGATATCCATAACGGATCATGCGCACCATCTCAAGCACCCCAATGTACTGCAGCTGAGTGGACACATGGAAGCTGTCAAAAATGTCCGGCTGACCACTGGCGTTGGGACTCACACATTCCACAAAGTGGGGAGTGCAAGCTTGAAGTTTACTAATCACTTCTGACAGCGAATTCTGAAAAAAAGGGGAGAGGAGAGCAGATAAAGCTGAAGGCATGCACTCACCAGTAACTTTATTTTCAGAATAAGAGAATGAAGAACATTCTTTGATTTACTATATTAATGTTCATGTTACAGGCCACTGTGACTGTCCTTATACAGTAAGTACAGCAAATGAAAGGAGGGCTTTTTCTTTTGATGTTGGAGTTTGATTTGTGAGCCACAGTCATTGGACTGAGATCACGCTGTGTTTGCGACACAGTGGTCTGACTTTTAGAAGTATTTTATTGTCTGCAGAGAGACACAAAGAACCCTTTGCTCTTTTCATGGATATGCATGAGTGAGAGAGCAATTTTTCAAAGGCTGATTTCAAAGATGCCACATCCTAGATCACAACAGGCCATGTTTATACCTGGCATTAACAAGCCTTTTGTGTATCTGATCATAGCTCCGTATGTCAGTTCACAACTGCCATTAGAATTTGTCTATATATGCATGTGGTGTGACCTGTGACATGTGATCCCATTTCACTCCCCCCACTCTACGTGCAAAAAGCCACGTACATTTGTTTGCAGAAATCAGATGTGTTGTCATTGTTAGCCTGTCTGACTGTGACAGACATGTCCATTGTCAGCCTGTTTGCAGGCATCTGTGTGTGTTTGTGTGAGTGAGAGAAACAAGGGAGGGGGGTTTAGAGTTGATTACGGAATCTGAGTGTTGTGTTCTCCAGCAATTGTTTTACAATTAAATAAGAATTTTCTCATTTGAAAAATGCTAATAGAATAGAAAAATGTGGTGTGATAGAGAGCTTCGTATAGTGCCTCTCTATCACGCCCCTCAGTGTCGTGTTACAGATGCACAGGGTATTGTTCTGTATCTGAAAGAGACGCACTGGGAATTAGATTTGTGTCAATATTTTCAAACAACACTTTTTAAAAAGCAAACAACACTTTTTGAATTGAGAAAACAAAAATGAACCTCAATATAATCATTCAAATAATAATCAATCAAAATTATTGTATTTTATTTGTTTGAAAATATACTTTTTTGTTTCAATATTCAATATTAAATTTTATTTGTATAGCGCCAAATCACAACATACATTATCTCAAGGCACTGTACATATTAGAGAAAAGAAACTCAACAGTTGACACAATGAGCAAGCACTAGGCATCAGTGGAGTGAAAAAACTCCCTTTTAACAGGAAGAAATCTGTGACAGAACCAGACTCAAAGATGTGCGGTCATCTGCCTCGACCGGTTGGGGTGAGAGAAAGAAAAAGAGGGAGGTGAGGGAGAGACAGAAGAGAGAGACCAGGAGCAAATATACAACAGTTGTATCAAGTTTAGAGTCAGTTATGTCATGTTTATAGAACTACAGTGTCATTTATACAAGCAGCAGCAGAGATTATTGATAAGAAACTATACTGATGAACTTTAATCAGAGCATAATAATAATAATGACAGCAGTATTATTGTTAGTGATAATGATATTATTAATAATAATATCATCAAAACCTGATCTGGACCCTGCAGCCTGCAAGATGAGGACAGAGGGAGAGAGAGAGGATGAAAGGAAGCAGACATAGACTTGGAAGAGAAAAAAAAAAAAATAAGGTAATGCAATGATGGAAATTTTGCTTGCTCCATCTTGTGTTATTTGCACTCCCTGGCTTTTTGTTTGCAATTCTGACCATAGGTGGGCCTTAAGAAGCTGTCTGCTTATTTGCTACTGAGATTTGGAGCGACAGCTCAATGGACAGGAAGTAGACACAGGCTTGGAGTCACTGTCCGTCTGGAACTCGTGCCCCCAAGGTTTCCCTGCTGACATCCAACAAAGTACTTTGTAAAATTATTCCAAGTATCTAACGTTTGTCAGATTATCTTTGAGCTACAGACAAACAGTGACTCCAAGCCCATGTCTGCTTCCAGTAGGCTTCAGCAGGCAGCTTCCAAAGACCCACCCATGGTCAGAATTACAAAGTCAGGGAGTGCAAAAAACAAGAACATTTGCAATTTGTGTATTTTGATTTTGTGGTTCATTTTTGGTTCATTCATTTACTGCTGCTCTGGTCTGAGCGTCTAAATGTGTCTGGTGTGTCTCTTTCAGACACGGAAGCATACCGTGTATCTGTCTGGTGACATTGAGGGACATGGCAGCCCACAGTCTACACAACACTCTTTGAATGAGAATATGTTGGTTGTGATCAATGTTAATATAGTGGGATGCTGCCACTATATACCAGCTGAAATAAGTCAACTGAGTATTTTTCAACATTTGTGTGAACATGAATCCCAAACCAGTCACACATGTTTTCTGACACATGTTCATTTCTCAAATTCTCTGAACACCTTTGGTGTGTTCACACCTGTAATTAGATCTGTTGACTTGTAATCATTCAAACACAGCCAGAGACAAACTTAAGCCAAACGTCCCTACACAAGTAAATACTTAGGGAACATCTGTGTCTTTTGGAACTCAAAAACTAACTCAAACTAACATCGAGTCTATGCTTCTCCCTGACCTTAGGTACAATGCCAACATCACTCCTCATCTTTGAACGTCACGTCCTGCATTAACACTCCCTCCAAACATGCACACCAATGCGTGTGCATGGCACATAGTGGTTGTTGTTCATTGTTCATTCATTCATGAGGAGGGCTTCATGTTTGGCATGGTACAGCATAATTTTTTAGCCCACTCTCTCCTTCCCTGCCATTCCCGGAGGGACTCATTGACCACAAGCCCACAACTCTGATTGTGCAACACACTGGCTTCATTCAAACCAAAAGGTAATGCTTCTCTGAGCACATTTCAGTCTCTTTGCATCACTAGCAGACACTGAGCTGCTCTCCTCGAAGTGAAAATTATTTTTTATTTAATTATTTAATTATTGTTGCTTTACACAGTCATGAACTCACGGTGCTATACTCTCATCAAGTCTTGGGGTGATTTATTCAAAAGCTGCATTTTGTATGAGAGACTAATGTTAATGTTAAAGTGCATTGCAAGTAACCGTACCAATAAGTTAAACACAACTACTACTACTAACCGAAGTTAAAAGGTATATATAAGAGTTAAACTGCAGCAATGTAAACTTTATTTTGCAGAATATGCTTAATGCTTGTCTGTGAAGGTTCTCAGTCATCCAGTCCATAGTCTTCTTCTGTACGTGCTTGAGTTGAGTTGAAGACATTTTACTTCTCACCTTGGATGAAGGTGAAACGTCTTCAACTCAACTCAAGCAAGTCCAGTTGCCTACAGCGACTACAGAAGAATGCTTCATGTTTGTTTTGATACAAGATCCAGAGCTATAGCATCTTCTAGCATGCAGTGGGCAGGAGGCACAGTGAGGCATGGGTCACTATTATATTGCAAGGCAAGCACACTGACAGTCATATTCACAATTACTGGTGATTTAGAATCCTATCACCTGACTTGGATGACTGCACTGTGTGAGGAAACCTGCATGAAAGAAAAGCTCATGCAGACTGGAATGGCTCTCACCCTCAGCTGGACAGCCACTGTGATCGGCCCACACCGCTCCAGTCTTTGGAGGAAGGAACTTGAGCCTTTCTTTTTCCAGATCTGACCCTAGAAAGACAGGACAAGTAGAAAAACATTTGACAGCTTCAATGTGAAGAATATGGAGAAGCACAGGACACAGCTATAGAATACAGTGCATAACTTTTGGTTGTTGTTGTTACTGATGATACTATTCTGCTTCTTTGGTCTTTGTGAACAGAAACAGTAACATTGTTTGAATTCTGCGTCCTTCATCTAGGAAAACTAGATAAGCCATGCAAAACATTGAGACCTGACTGACGGAGCATTTCATTGGTGCTTTTTTGTGTTAACCATCATACTCCAACTTGTTTCTCGTTTTACTAGTGCAACGTTACTGTGTTCTCCATTTGTCTTTACATACTGTATAACTAATCACCGTTCACAGTGCAGGAATGTAAACATCACTATACTGAGAAATACAGAGACAGTTGTGTGGTGGAGCCGACAAATTTATACATATACAGTATATATTTACAATCTTACACCCAGCAAAGCTTTGCAATAAAGCCGAATGAAGCACTGCAACACTGGACTCATTACCTTGGTAAGGTCATGGTACCACCGAGGTTGTTGGGGGAGAGAGTTGGCAGTGACAAAGGAGGATGATGGCATCTTGTGGAGTAACAAGGCAGCTTTAGGCGCCCTCAGCCCTATTCGACCCTGAGCTGTTGGCACCAGAGACCCAGTCTGAGTCAGCTTGGCCTGGAAGAGCTGCTGCAGTAACACACTCTCACTAGCTGCGGGGCACAAAGCACAAAGAGAAAATAAGGGAGGAAAATGAGAGCAACAAGAAGCAACAGCATTGGTGGAAAAAAGGGGGTGGGGGAGAACAATGAGAAGAAGGGGAAAGAAAGAAAGAAAAGGATGTATATAAGAAAGAAGAGGGAGTTGCAAGGACACAGTTAGGATCCACATAAACAATCAGACAGACAACAAAAGGGGGTGGATTGTGCCACTTAAAAACACGTAGAGTATTCTGCAACAACAATGAGCTCATTCAGAAAGCCAAACAACGTGTGTGTGTGAATGTGGGCATGTGAAAGGGTGAAGAAGAGAGAGTGAAGTTTGTGCCCGCAGCTAGTGAGAGTGTGTTACAAGTTGGACTTTAAAGCATACGGGTAACTGTCTTTTCATTAGCAGTAATCATCACCACAATCTCAATATTGACTTTAACTTATAGTAGGACAGTGTGGGATAAAGGAAGGGAGGAATAAGAAAGAAAAAAAATGTGTGTTTTTGTGTGTGTGGATGAAAAGTAGAGAGGGATCTCCTCATTCAGGCAGAGGGATAACAGCCAAGTGTGAGTGAAGGGCTAGTTTTGAGAAGATTAGGCTCATCATGGAAATTATAGCAATTAGGCTGCTGGACGAAAGGCTAGCCTGGCACTAACACAACGACTGCCTCTGTTGTGCAACCACAACACCCCACATCTGGCACCTTCTATAGACAATACACACACAGACGGTGCTGTGGGAACAAACACACACACACATAGAAACAGAGCCACACTTAGACAAAGAGTGGTTTTGTGTGATGATATTTTAGACAAGAGTAAATCTTTGTGATTTCATGTTCGCTCTGATGTGCTAATGGGTGTGTTATTTATTAGAAACTTACACTTTATCGTAAACATGAGATTCTGAGGAAGGAGGTCTTTATTTCGTGTGACTGATCCCGTGAGGTCATATGAAATCTGGTGGAAAAACAAATTCAAGGGACACTAACTTGAATATTCATACACAATTACTTACACAACTTCTTTTAGCTATAACAAGTAGCTCTTCTTGTCAACCTGACTCATGATACTACACAATATATGATTCGTGACCCAAAATGTCTCTCAGTCATCATTCAATTAATGTTTATTTGGATGGGACAGTGCATAGTAAAGAACATGCAATAACTTTCAAATATGCCTGATTTAGCACAATGCTAATTGCCATCCACAGCCCCAGACATAAAAGAAACAAGACATAAAAACATAGAAATAAAATCCAGGTCACAGTCACCTTCAGTAGTTGGCTGTAGGTGACTAAACTTGCTTGAGTTAAGTTTAAAGACAAAGTAGGTCTTAGTCTTAGTCCACCTCTGTTGAATGAACAGAAGAGGTGAACTTAGACACCAACTATCAGCCACCTACAATGCTGTCCTGTGCTCTCTTCCTACAAGGATCAACAGTCATTCACAGAACAACAAAGGGAAGTCCAACACTCGCACAACAGCAGACTCTCAGGTGCCCCTAACAATCAATTTTCATACCTTGACTCAGGTGAAACTAACAACCTGAAACTGGGTCAGAGAGGTGAGTGATCTGCATTGTTAAATTGTTTCTAGACCATTTTTTGGATTAAGCAAGTCTTAACTTAAGCAAGTCCAGTCACCTACAGCTAACTACAGAAGATGGACCTCGGTAATGATAATATCATGATACAGTGATTCTGTGACATGGGAAGATTGTATTTGTTTTGCAGCCACCATTACCTGCTGGCAACCTTTACCTCAGTCAGGAGACTCCATTCAAAGTATCCCCTGAGTAAGTGTAAGAGCTAGGACTCTTGAAGTAGTGATAGAGAGTTATATTGGCAGAAATCTTTGTAGAGTGCAATATAATCTTGAATAGAATTATCAATACTTGCATTTACCTTACTGATAGTTGAATCTCAAGAGTCACAGAAATTATATACTGTCCTGTCAATATTTTGTTGCACCTCTAAATAACATGGATGCACCTTTGGGAGGAAACCCATTGTCTGAATTACAACCATGTCATAAAATATGACAAGTACATGACAAGGACAAGAGTAACACCAGAAAACCCCACATTTGAAAAAGACATGTTAAAAATGCAGCACAGTATTACATGATACATGTTTGCTAAAGCCAATCCCTAAGTAGTTGCACTCAAATCTACCCATATCATTTTTGTCTGCATGTATTGATTTATTGACTGATATTCAGTTGAAGCAGGCAATATTTAATATGTGGACCAGTTTCAGTATAGGCTGTATGTCATACTGTCCAGTCCTACTGCACCACCCCTTTATGTACATACAGACCTGTCCGGCAAAGTGGTTAACAATGAAGGCTGGGCCCTGGTCTTTAGGTGGGGGGTTTCCATTGCCATCCTTAGTTGTGAAAGAGAGGCTGTGACAGGGATTGGAGTCAAGCTGGGCTAACAGCCTCTTGTACAGGGTCTGCTCTGTTGGCCACAGGCTCTGGCTCTCCTCATCTAACACACAGAGCAGTCCGTGTGGCTTCTGGAGGATGAACAAACAAATTCATGTTATCATGGTATTCTTGACAATCATATGGAGAAAGTATCATACATGTAATGGAAAAAATGATAAACAGAAATTTGCCATCACCTTTTTAACAATTAAAAATACATCTTAAGTGATGAAAACATTAGTAGACTTATTTGGCAAAGCTCTCCTTTAGCATTTGCAAAGCTCCACATGGACTCATAATACTGCACTTCACCAAGATCAACCTGGTCTGGACTGGTCCAAACCAGAAACATAGTACCTGAAGAAAGAAGTCCAGGACAGATGGCTGGTTGCTGTGGGAGTGTGGAGTCTCCATGGCAATGCCCTCCTGCAGACACTCAGTCTGCTCCTGCTGGAATAGCACCTCAGAGACGTACTGCCTCAGTTGCTCGTTGGTCATGTTCACGCACAGCTGGAATGTACACAATACATGCTTAGACACATGAACATCAACCTGTAAACATACAATTCAGTGCACAAGCTGAAGTTCCTCTGAGGCACAATGCTGATTGTTTGTTTTTAAAGCAGAGAGGTTAATGATAGTATGAACTGCTTGTCAATTCATACAACACACCTGACCCTGAAAATATAAGCTTTCAGAGAGACTCCCCCTATATGGTGTCTAGAGCAATGAACGTTCCCAGTAAGCTGTTTCTGCCATCTTACAATAGTGGACACTATTCCTGCTGAGACCCATGACCTCTACCCAACCCAACAGTAAAGCAGTCACAGTGCAGAAAGACATCAGGAAGAAAGGATGCAATAAAATTACATTAATTGCATTCCATCATTAGTGTACTCATTCTTGACTTATAGTGCACATGCAGTGAGGTCTCAATTTAATCTTTGATCATCAAATTCAAATCATATGATCCTTGAGTCTAAGTGAATGTTTGTTCCAGATGTAATACAGTTTTCTTCGAGCATTCCTGACAAAACGTGAGGTCACACTGACCTTAAATTTGCCCCTAATAGTTGTGGAAGTTCCTCTTCGAGTCAATGGACAGGTTACAGTTTACAGTTTACACTTTAAATGTTTTAAAGGCCAAAATGCAGTTTGTGAGATTACATGAAAGTTGACCTTTGAGAACCAAAATCTGAATGCACTTTTGTCAAATTTGAAGAACATAGTGTTTCTAATATATTACATTAAAATAAAGCTCCCAGATCCCAAGTGGCAACCATAAGAATCTGAACTCCTGTTCAAAAGCCTTCAGAGGCCAGTGCCATGTTCTGCAACCAGAAGTTCAGCGGCATCAGCTGCTACCACGCTCCTAGTGGATCACACTGGTATCCATTTTAGCATCTATTTTCCTCTAAACTGGATCATGATTTACAAAATGGACATCACATTCTATTGAAGAAGAAAGCAGTGAATAAGACTATTCCCAATTCCCATAGACAATTCAAACTGCAAACTAATTTTTGCAACCAGCAGAGTCACCCCTAGTGGCTATTTGCTTGACGGGACCCAGTGAGTCAATTTTTTATATATGTCTTTGGTTGTAAAAGAGGACTTTAAAATGATATTAAACCAAACAAGTCATATAAAACATGGTAAAACTATGACTCTTTTCTGTTGTGTGACAATGAAAATGCTGATGTATTGCTGTTTGTCTTCCATGGATGTTAGCCCATTCTGTTCTTCAAGTCATTCTAGTATATTAAAGGCTCAGTCCCTGCAGGTGGCTGATTGACTAAGCTCATTAGCAAAGTGCTGAGCAGCTACAACACACCCCTGAAAAACACAACTCTAATTAACAAGCACTAATGATCCTGATCATGCTGTGCATGTGAGCCATGCCTGTCTAGGTGTCTGCATGTGTGCCGATACATGTGTGTGCAAACATGTCAAGGCTTGTTTGTCACTTATGTGCCACATTTACTGTAAGAGATCATCATGTTTGTTTATCAGGAACTCACTCCTACATGTATTGCACTGCTCTGTGGGTGGTGGCTTATGTGTTTGTTTTGAGCAGGCTGATATTAATAGGCAGCTCAGCAGCGACAAGATGTGGGCACTGCCACCACCTGTCAGACGGGGTTTGTGCTCATTTTTGTAGCTCTCATCCATGTTTTATCTATAAAGAATCAATGCAATGTTATATTTCACATTCAGTAGGATTACAGCACATCCAGTGGTCAGCAGGGTAACACATACATACAAGGCCATGGCCACACATACAGGTAGAAAAGCTAAGACAAACACATGTGGGCTTCAGTAACATTTGAACATGACAAGTCACTCAAAAGGGAGGGAAGGTAAACTCAGGAGTTTCAGGAATAATCATCTTAAATGCACAGATGTATGCATACACGTGTGCACATGCACATGCTAATATTGTACATAAAGGTGGACGATTCAGTCTATTACATCAAACAAATCTAGGATCTGAATGTACTCACAGACATCATACTGTACACCTCAGTCTTTGGCAGTGGGTGTTTCATGCTGACATGAAATGACATGAGGTCAAGATGCTACATTTCCATTGTATGTACAATTATTGCATGCACCACATTAATACCCCACACTGCAAACAACACCTAAAAACATTACTGTGAATTAGTTTTCCAAGTGAGGATTGAACACAACTTAGAGGTTTACATATTTTTAACACCTGTGAATGAGGGGATGCAAATGACCCACATATTGTAATGAATATGAATCTTTTCCCCAGTGCCCTGTAATTACAGTATATATGTGATTCCTGGAGTTTGTATTTGTAAGGCTTTTATTTACAACATTTTCTGCAACAGGGTCCATTGATCAACTACTAAGAGTATTCAGAAAAAGTGCTCACTCATCAAATATCTGGGATGACATGAGCTTCACCTCACCAGTTATCTATAAATCTGTGGGGTGTAGTGTAATGATATGGTATTCACTGTAGCTTGTACTTACTACCGTGAGGGGAAGTACTTCAACTATGCAGAGAAGCTGACTTATTTGACTCCTCACACACAGACGCTATGGTTTTACAGCAGTGTAGTCTATTAACAGTGATGAGCTTGATGAGCACATGCTGGATTTACAGCCCGTCATAGGTGAACTGTACATACTGCACTCTGTGTAAAGTAATCACACACACTGACATACTGAAAACAGCAAGTGTTGACATGCTGATCCATTTTTACATCATATATGCAAAGGCAAACATACTACAATACAAACAACCAAACAACCTCGGGGTGGAGTAGATGACAACTGGCAAAAGAAAAAATGCCTCTGTTCTTTTTTTTTTTTTACAAAAACTGATTCCAGCACATGAGAAAAATGCTCATATGTTTGATCCTCACTTAAATCAGTAACTCAGTGCAGCTGCTGCAGGAAAAGGGGAGTACAACACTGAATAGTTCAAATGTTTGTGAGATTTAATAAAGTTGGTGGATTTAATAAAGAGTGACTGTTGTGCTATTTTCAGGTTGTCCAATTAAGACAAATACAAATTAGATTTTCCCAAAATCAAATTTGTATTTAAAAAATAAATATAAAGGCACAGTCAAGCTGATGAAATTTATAGTATACCTTAATAAAAAGAAGTTGTTGCAGCAACCTGTATCTTATTAAATAATAATGTATGTAGCAGCAAATCATTGGTGTGTTATGTAGAAACAAGATGAAACATTTCTTCAACAAAACCAAATATTGGGATAAATGTTGACTGATATTTGACTTGAAACAATGATAAAATATTTGTACTGTGAGTCCAAGCACTCACAGAAACGATGCATCTGTAATACACACACAAACACAACTAGACACACATACACAGGCATTATATCAGCTGATTAGTTCAGCTGAGGACAGCTGAAAATCATGCCATAGTCACAGACCTCATTCAGTACAATTACAAAGTTGTTGGATCAAAAATAGGCAGCAGACTCAAATATTTTAAGACATTGATAAAGATTTGTTTAATTATTCAGGGAAAGTAATAAATGCATTTGGCTCTTTTAAGACAAATTTAACTGTCATTTCCGAGAAAACAGGGCCAGCAATGTTATTTTTGTGGGGGTATTGACTAAAATCTTTAAAAGTGAAACTGTTGCCCCACCTGCTCATATCCATTCCTCTGAAATCCCTCAAAACCAAATATGTCCAATATCCCAATCTCCAGGGCAGGATCACTGGAAGAGATGAACAGAGGAAAAAGCATATTTACATTGCAGCATTTTTTAAGAAAGGATGAAAACCTGGTCCTAATAAAGAGAAAGAGAGAGAACTTGAATTTGTTGCCTCTTCTGTCATAAACACTGACTTTGTCAGGACCAGTAGTCTTCATAGAGACCAAAACCTGGTCCTAATGAGGAACTGATTACATAAATGGGTTAATGCTAGGGTTTGGCATTCGCTGGTTAGGGTGCAGCATTTTTTAAGACAGGATGAAAATGAGAACATGAGAAAGAGAAAGAGAGAGAACTTGAATTTGTTGCCTCTTCTGTCATAAACACTGACTTTGTCAGGACCAGTAGTCTTCATAGAGACCAAAACCTGGTCCTAATGAGGAACTGATTACATAAATGGGTTAATGCTAGGGTTTGGCATTCGCTGGTTAGGGTTATGGTTAGTGATGGAGATGATGGTTTATTTGGGCTGTTTACATTATTGGAAGTCAATGCAATGTCTAAAGAATAGCAACGCAGACCCTTGTGTGTGCACATGTGGTGTGACCTCCACATGAACATTTCCTTAGTTATAACCTCAATCTATGCATTTCATTTAGTATTTCCAAGTTGTTCATTCATGCCATGTCATGTAAACTATTAGAAACCTCCACCCTAAATGTTGGGCATATAATATATATAACCCTACCATATCAGTTGTGTCACTCACAGAGGCCCTGACTAAGTTAGTGCTGGTGTGTGATGACAGATATAGTTCATTAGTGGTATTTGTGATGACAGATATCAATGGCCCAGGCTTCAATAGAAATGTTCTGGTGGTTTCCAGTGTAAACACACACACACACACAGTTATGACCATTGACAACCTCCCCCACCCCCGCACACACACAAACAGGAGTTTTACCCGGTGTTGTCATCCTGTCCCTGGAGGTAGTGGTTGATACTATTGACAAGATAACCGAAGAGGCGTCCATAGATGGCCTTGGCCAGCTGGTCTCTGTACTGCTCTGACATCTCAACTGTGTGGCGCCGAGTGATCACATCACCTGAAACAAAAATGAAGACTTGTTTTCTGGCATCTGACAACTCAGCTACACTTTTGCACTGTTTAATTTAAAGTTTTAAAAGTTTTTTGGCAATATCCAATACCATATTAATGGAAACAAAATATCACAACACATTAATGGAGTGTGACTAAATTCTCTGCTCATTTCACATTACATCAAGGCCCACATGTATAACATTACTGCCCGTAAGTACGTGGTATAGCCTGTGAAGGTTCTCAGTCTTCCAGGTCATAGTCTTCTGTGGTAGCTGTAGGTGACTGGACTTGCTTGAGTTAAGTTGAAGAAGTTTGACCTTTATCAAAAAGGCAACTTCAGTTGTGACTGTTTCAAGTTGTTGGTTTCACCTGAGGCAAAGTGTGAGAGAGGGTTCTAAAGGTCCCCTGAGACAGAATCTTGTATTGTGTGGTTGTTGGACTTCACTGTTGTTGTGCTGTGTGTGCTTGTTGATCCTTTTACGAAGAGAGGTCTTCCTAAAAGGTCTTTTGGTCTTCACCTGAACTCAGTCCACGTGCCTACAGCTACATTGTATTTCATTGCTTAGAGTAAAAATAATTTAGGTTTTCATAGCATTACAGTGAGTTTTTACAGTGAGTTTTTATACATGCATTTTAGGCAGGGACCATGGTTTATGGATGTTTCAAAAGCTGCCCAAAAACAGCCAGAATGTGAATTTTGCTGAAGTGAAGACAGACGTCATCCTTTCCGATATGCTAAGGCCACTGTTGTTCCCTGACGCACTTGGAAAAAGGAGGGGTGAGTACAGGAGTCCTCCATTTGTTACAACCTGCAGTCTCACCATAAGATGTCACTAGTCCTTAAACACTGGACCATTATATTTTTACATAGAATGTATTTGAATACCTTTGAAGTACTGGACATCAGATGTGAGGGCTGTGCTTAAGTCGCTGGGGGACACCTGTAATAACCCAGCAACTGTAATGAGGAAAACAAAGACAGAAAAAGGTAAAGTGACACTGAATCAATGACCAATCTGGTCTGCATATCTCTGATGATGAAATTACATTGATCCGTTGGTGGAGCTGGCAGCAGTCATCAATGGATTTCTGAGCAGAGCCCATAAACAAGCAGAGGACAGTGACAGCAGCCAAGAAACCCCGTGTTGATGTCACTAGACATTACATCACATCACCCTGACTGGCTCTTTCCCGTTTGGGTGCCCACGTCATTTGTTTACCACATCCAAAAGTTCAGGGGGCATGTGAGAATTTGTATTGGTTAGATAATTTAAGAGCCAGACAGAGACAGGACACTGTTCAAATACTGGGAAAGTGTAAAAGTTTTTCTCCTCACCAAGGTTACATTTGGAGAGAAAAGCTTCAGGTTTCAAAACAGGTGAATGTCTGGTATTTAGCTAATACTGGTAAACTACCAAGCAGAACTCTAAGGGGTGAGAACAAAGCTACTGTATAATGAAGTGGTGGACAAGAAGAGATAATGTCATGCACTCCTCTTTCTCACCACAAGCGCATAGGGTCGTAATGTGGCCCCAGTTGTGACCTGAGTACTGACCTCTCTCCAACAGCTGCAGGTCAGAAGGAAAGGCTGTATCAGCTTCTGTCAATGCAGTAAAATGTAGGTCCCCAATATGGAGTACAGCAGAGAGCAGCATAAACACTGAGTCAGCCTCCTGATGGAGAGAGAGAGGAAATATCAAAGCCACAGTTTACACAAAGAAAAGACAACTTCCTACATTTATCTTCATTTTATTATATATATTTGACTTAAATACTTAGAAATAGAAAATACACAATAAAATGCATGAGTTTCTGATATTTTACAATGTTTGCTATGCCTGCATTGCCCAACTGTTTTAGTAAGTTTCATAAAAGGTAAACTCTATGTTAATCAAAAAGCTCTTTCAGTATTCATCTATATTTATCAGTGTGACAGACAGTGAAGATTTTGTCCCTTCAATTTTGAAGGGACAATAAGAGAAAGACAGACTAACTGTGTGTGTATGTGTGTGTGCGTGTATATATATATATATATATATATATATATATATATATATATATATATAAAATCCAGCATCTTTTAGAAAACACACAAATCCCTTTACCTCCATTCACACTCTCCCTCCTTCTCTGCCCTTGAGTAGAGGACACTTAATGGAATACCCCATTACCCATAGCTCTGGGGGGGATGTTTGAGTTTGTGTGTGTGACAATGTGTCTGCGTGTGCACTCTCTGAAGGCAGGATATTGGAGCTGATATCTGGGAGATAAACACACACATTAGTCTCTGTCTGACACTCTATACATAGGGAGAACCTCCCCACTCTCTCTTAGGGAGGAGAAGAAAGGCAACGAGGGAGAGAAAAAGACCACTAGGGAGCGCTAATGACGATTGACCTTTGGGCCTGGACTGAGAGTCATCCCCTGATGAGAGCGTAGACAGAGACCAATGGGTGGTCTGCTAATTCCACTGTTACTCCCCCACTACTTCTACGTCCTTGTCTTATCCAATGGACACTAGTGTCCTCTGATAATAGCACTATCTATTGCTCTGTTCCTCTGTCCTTTGCTGGTTTGCATGTATTGACTGCTGCTGGATTAAAAGGTGAGATAGTGGTCACTCACTGCTGACAGATGCTGACTGGAAATCTAAGAATAGAACCTGATAATGGGCTGGGAACAAAGCTGGTCGAGTACAGGAGGAACCCACAACATGCATGGTGGATACACAAATCAACACTCTGCCTTCAACATTTGGTCATACATTTGAGGCTTTTTACATAGATTACTGAAATGCATGCAGAGAATTCCAAGAAATCCACATGTCCATGCTAATAAAAGATCTCAAATGTTTCCTGTGTTTAAAATGGCAAGGCTTACTATTGTGTCCCACAGCGTCCCATGACCTGTTATGAAGGTGTCAGGGATTAGGTATGATTCACCATGGACTCAGACATATGTTTTTAAAGCAGCTTATGTCAGCAAAATCTGGGTTCACATCTAATCAGAGACATCATAATTGGCTATTTCAGAATCTGTGACATCAACACTTTTAATTATCCCTGCTCTGCATAACCTTCAAATAAATTAACGTGACAGAAGGTGCATGTGGTGCCAATCAGTACCTGCTTGTTGAATCCCACAGCGTGCAGGGCTTGTTTGACAGCTGCGAGACGTTCCCTGCTCTGCGCACAGGCTTTACCTACCTGAGGGTTCTCCCCTGGAAATCCACTACTGACATATCTGCAGAAGACACAAAGATCTGGACCAGTACATCAGAGAACCAACAAAATAAAGTACACGACTAGTCCTATGATGACTGAAAAATCCAGGTTCACTGATTCCAAATATGTAGTCAATGGTTGTCAGTAAAAATATGTTATTGTGATTTTTCTGACCAATATTGCATTTGCAAATATCAAGATATTGATGGTATAACAGTGCAAATTTAAAATGTGTTGGAGCCTTACCACGTGCCACTATCACAATATAAACTCCATATTCTATTGCAAAGATGAGAACTTGTGATATGAATTGTTTCAAATGTGCATGAGTTGCATTTTTTAACTTTACATTAAAGATGGAACAAACAAAAAATAATTAAACTGCATCCATTGCAAATGTTTTTATTTGCCTCAAACTGTGATGTCAATTTGAAAACAACTGTTTAGCTCTAGTTAGTACAGGTAGAAGTAACACAAACACATAGAAATAAAACTGAAATGCTTATTCATAATTTGCTTTATGACTAGAAATACAGGAAAACACCAGTGTGTACATCCACTTACACACGGATGTGAAAACTGGTTTAAAAGTACATTTATATATGCCAAAAAAATAAGGACATCAAACCTAAAATTACGACTTGGACTGAACTGTATGTTACATCACCTTTCATTTGCTTCATGTAGCCACATACCTATGAGCCAGGACATTGTTGAGGTAAAGTGTGCTCTTCTCCTCAGGTGACAGCCCTTCGGCCATCAGATAGAAGATGCTGAAGTTGTGCTGTTGAGGAGGAGGTTGGACCAGACGGGACTTCTCCAGCATGTACGTGTAGACACGGGCTGAAACACCAAATGCATAAAATACTTCAATGAGAGGAGTGTGTGAACACAATCACAGCAGTGTTAATTATATCTGTCAGTCCTAAACATTGTGTCAAACAGTCACTTCTCTGATCAGATCAACTGAGGTAAAATAAGGGCAGCATGGTTGTAAAAAGAAACAGAGAAACAAACAGCATCAGATCAATGAGCCTTTACTGCCCCCTGCTGGTTATTACACTGTTTTGCACCTGATATTAAAATCTGGTAATACTGTATATGAAAACTACATGTGCCTTAGTTACACTCGACATTTTAAATAGTGACATATGTATATAAATAATTAATTCATTGAAATAATCAGTAATAAATATAACAAAATAATTAAACATTGTGACAATAGTGACGGGAATGTATGTTACCTCTGAGTGGTGTCATTCTCTTTTCACAGTATTGAATGGTCAACAACTTGATGAACCGGCTTGAGTTGTTGTTCCTCTGTGTGTTTGCATGACCAAAAGCCTCCAGAATACAGTTTACCTGTACATTATATCAAACCAAAGGAAACGTGAACAGTGCTCTGCTATATATTTTAGAATATGCCTTAACTGAGTACTGAGAATGCATGTTTTGTTTCTTCAATATTTTCTAGATATAACATCAATTAACCTGTGATATTTTTACACAGATTTCCAAAGCTGACACATAGGTTTTACTTCCATTCCACTTTTTACCACTAGATGTCAACATTCATCATCCACTATGCTCTATATTAACGCTGTCTCAGGATGATCACAGAGCTGACCCAGATATTGAATGCTGTACGCTGCTTTGTTACTGACAGACTAGTCAGATGTTATGCACCTCCAAGCAGGTTCCAAATGTCTTGCTATTCTTTCTTTCTTTTCCATTTTTATGTGCAGAAGGAAAGCATATGCTAATATTTTTCATTCTCTACAAAAACATTTTAAGGTCATTGTCATTTTAGGTTTGAAGTGTTGATCCTTTGTACTGTAATATAAATGTCTTTTATCAATACCCCCTCTACAGAATGGTCCATGTCCTTAGATGATGGGAGGTTATAATCTCTCTACTTTTTTTCAAACAATTTGCTTTGCCGCATGGTCTCCGACTACTTAGAAATGACTAACAAATGAGCAAATATTGAGCAGAGAGGAAAAGGCTAACAGCAACAGTCAATGATTTGTTTATCCATGCATCTATTCTTACCCCACCATGACAACAAGGTGATACACCAACACAGCAGAACTACACTGAGTGCTGCCAGAATTTTTTATCATACACAAAATAACATAAGCACAAGTCAGGAAGTAAAATTCAGTTAGTGACTCACAGAACACACACATATTCACAAGTATTTTCTTGCTATTAGCCTTATTTTGTAAAGTCAAAGTCTAGAAACAAGGGCAAACTGCAACACAAGATTCAAGATTCATCCCCAGGACACTGCAGTTGCATCACTTGTTCTGAAGCCTGATAAGCCTCCAGGATTACCAACAGAAGACAGTTTGAAGTACACAATTAAGGAGTATCTGTAATCTGCACACAGAGCCAGGTCCAGACTTACATGTTTCATTCTGGGATCCAGTCCAAAGCCTTTTGGGTTGGAACGGGCCGTCAGGTGTCTCACAATGTGCTTAAAAGCCT
The DNA here is from genome assembly GCA_016785285.1 of Brachirus orientalis. Taxonomy (NCBI): domain Eukaryota; kingdom Metazoa; phylum Chordata; class Actinopteri; order Pleuronectiformes; family Soleidae; genus Brachirus; species Brachirus orientalis. The sequence continues at coordinate 285,026 of JAFBJR010000684.1, forward strand.
CTGATTTCCCAGAACCACTTTCACCACTACAGGGATAACAACAAGAGAAAATGTAGATCATATTATTTGTATTTTAGATCATGATATTTATGTTGCACACATTGTTTAATTTGATTGATTTATGCCTTAATGTGTTTAATATTAACAAGCGAGTTTTAGTGTGTTGAAAAAGGGATTGTATTATATACAATAGCAAATCAAAAATAACAGGAACCACTTCAACACCTCATTTATATGTGAAGTTTCATTGAAAAATAATTCATTCTTAATTTTGCTTCAGAAACTAGCTGCAGGGATCTCCAATTGATGGCAAAGCAACCCTCAGACAGATAATGGACCGTCATACAAATCACTATATACTCTTGCATATGCATTTACTCAACAATATGAAAATTGCACAGTACCTTGCTTTATGTAGTTAAATGTGATGCACATTTTGAGTGAATTCAAACATAAAGACGTTAAAACAAATCAGGTATAAAATTTAAAATGAAATTGAAATGAGGTAACTTTGTGTCTAGGGTTAGGGTAAGTATGTCTCTGTGTGTCTCAGAAGAATCACTGTGATGCATTTCTCACTGGGGTGTTTTTCATACACAACCCACCTGACATCATACCTTCAGGGAAAAAAAAAATCACTTAAGTCCTATTTTTCTTTCAAACACCACAATTGTTGCTCTGTTGATCAGCATTTTCCACATGCTGTTACTTTCACAGCTGACACTGGAGGCCTGTTTTTAATTTGGCATATTTGGCATGTAGAGAGTTGAGACAGGCAGAGTAACACCGAGTAACACCAAGCCTTTACTAATGACCACAGTGCGCACAGTTTGTCTGTATGTGTGTTGCTATATCTGCCAATAATGGCCCTTCTGAGCATGAAGTGTAAGTGTAAAGGCCTTTTCATCGGCTTTTCATTTACCAGTTTATATTGGATTTCATGTGCATTTTGTCACTAGCTTGCTGATTGTCTGTGTGTTTGTGCAGCACGTTCTTTAGAGATTAAAAGAAAGCTTCAACAAATATAAGTAAAGGGTAGTAAAGTGCAATCAAGTCAAGGATAGAGGTGTGTGTGTGACTTGTTTATGTAAATCCACAGTAGAATGTCCCTGTATGACTGTGTGTGTGCATGTGTGTGTGTGCGTGTGAGTGAGATGGATAGCCTGTGGCCAAGACACATTAACTCCCTGCCAGATTGGTTGCAACTCAGCAGGAAAGTCACTGGAGAGCCGGAACAGGATTTAATTGCTATCAGGGAGCTGCCTCCGTCCAGCCGAGGACAAAGAGCAAGATGCTGAAATGTCCTCAGCAAACATGCATCCTTATGTGAACACTGAATAGATCCACAGCTCTGCTCAGGACAAGAGCAATACATCTCTGACAGAGTGTTCAACAGGTGTGGGACAAAGAACTCTGTGAGGTACAGAGTTCAGTACAAGAAGTGTACCTTATAATGAAACACTGCGGCCGTCTCTCCTGCAGCATCATGTGGTAAGCTCTCTCTGTCGAGGAGAAGATGTGAGGGGGCAAGGAAGAACAAAGCCGACCTGTGGAGCTCAGGTACAACTGACTCACCTGAGAGAGAGGGAGAATGTGGACACAGTCCGTCCAGACAAGACAATCAGATTACAGCCTTATGTAACACAGACACAAATGTGAGCTATGATTACACACACATGATTAAGTTTCTGCAAATCATTCTAACCCAAAATCTACATAGTGGTTCACCACTGATTGGAACCATGCAGTTCAACCCTAAACTGATAAAGACATCAAACTTTCATCAAACACAAAAGCTGTGGTGACATTTATATTTAAAAAGATAAATCCTATGTCAGAGAATGAGTTAAAATAGAATTCTGTGTCATTAAAAGAAAAGCTAAAATGCTTCTTCTACCTCTATGGTTTCATTAAATGTAATAATATATAACAAAAATTGTGAATGTATCATGGAGCTGAACAGCATTTTATTTGATAAAATTATGTTTTATTTAAATGATATACTGAATATAATCAGGGACTGATTTATGAGGGGATAATGAAACTTAAAAATGTCTATATAGAAAATGTCTACATTCCCAACTTGTAATGTCAATGTTATGTTAGGAATTAATAAGTAAAAATGTGAACTGCACTACTGCTCAAACATTTTGACTCCTTTGGCAAATAGAACAGCTGAAGACATTCAGAATGGAAATCAAATATTCCTCAAAAAGTTCTTCCCACCTCTTTTGCAGAAGTTCCCATAAATGTCTGGCACTTGTTGGTTGCTATGCTTTCACTCAAGTCTGAGTGTGTACTGTGTAGGCTACTCCATGTTTTCAAGCTTACCATGTTGTTTTTTTTTTTTTTTACTGAGGTAGCTCTGGCTTAACATTTGACAAGTTTCTTGCTATAGGATGAACCCCTGACTATCAAGGTGAAGGAAACTGTACTCTCTGTAACACCTTCTGAAATGTAGATTCTTTGTCATTTTTGGGTAACCTTACTTTTTTTTACTCTGGCAGTTCAGCACTTACATTTGTACCATTTTAAGCTACTTATTGGACTTGAGCTGCTTGAACTTCAATAAAAAAGAGGAAACATTGGAGTGCTCTAAAACATTTGACCAGTAGTGTATGTCTATAAGGCAGTGAAACCTGAACTGTCAATCAAACTTAACTGTGAGATAAATGGTTTGTTAATGCCTCTTTTTGTGGCCAGGCCAGTGGACGTGCGAATGCCTGTGAAATGCTGTAGAGAAGGGAGGTAGAATGGGCTGTGGACCAGACGAAGGTGAAAGACAGCCAGCAGATCACACATGTTGTGACATATGTCCTTCACATTGGCTCCTCCCTGCTTGGCATCATTGTGACATGGCAGTAGAAGAGGTTTCAACAGCTCCTAGGCCAACATAGGCAAGCTCTAGACCAGGGATGTCCAAACTTTTTTCACTGTGGGCCACATACAGAAAAATATATGAAGGGCTGGGCCACTCAGTAGGGGTGGGGTTTTATCACCTTGCCTAGTGTACTAAACAGTTAGCAAAATCAATCAAATGTAGGTAAATTGCACTTTATAGATGAATATGCTTAAAGAAAAAAAAAATTACAGCTTTCCATTAATGGGCTTTCATTTATTTTGTTATTGTTAGCAGCTCATTTTCAAAACAGCCTCAGATTGCTTCTTAGTCAGGGTGGTAATCCCCTTTCACAGTGTCAGGGTCCAGCTTCGCACGGCTCCCTGCCTTTTGTTTTGTTAGTATGCATTTCCTGAGGTGCACCTTTTTTTCTGTTTTCTAGGAGACTTGACTGACCAACCAGGCAGAGCTTCCAACCCCGCACCTGCTTCCAATTCACTGATTACCTGGGAGTCCTTTTAAGCATCGATTACGACATCGATTACTCTCACCGTAACCCTATGACAGTTTCAAGTTTTTTTTTCTTCTACTTTTTTCTAGTGTGTTCCGGGAGGCATTCGTTCAGCAGGCTAGCCAGTCTCCTTTCCGTTTTCAAGTCCTGTATTTAATTTACCTTTTTGTAAATAAAGACTCCTACCCTTATTACCAGACCGGAGATCTGCTCATTGGGATCCATACAAAATAGCTGATAATATCATTACACACAGCCTTGTATAAGGGGGGGAAACATAAAGGGATGGGTATATTTAAGACAATATAATAATTTTTAATTAGCTAAGTGTGAATTAACTAATTAATTGTGCTTATGAACACGTAATTACAGTGAATTATATTTTTAACTCACGTATACAGGGAGCAGGACTGCAGTCAGTGGGAGCAGTGATTCTGTGCTTTGGACTGAAGGATGGGTGGCAAGTCAGGAGTAAGACTGGTGGTTGAAATGTGAAGGACATTACAGAGATGGGTGTCGGTCTTTTGGTTCTCAATCTGCTTTTGTTCAGATTTAACACAGAAAATGTTTGCTCACATATGTGCTGTATGTTGAGCCAAACAGACTCATCATTCTTTTTGCATGGCGTCTCATCAGAGGGGACTTGTCTTTCTCCAAGCTCTGTAGAAGTCACGTAGGGAGAAAAGCTGTTGATTTTCCAGAAAATTATCACACTGCATTTCAATAAGTTCTAATTGCAGTCTCTCTTCCACTTCTGCTGCATCCACCAGGAAGGGAGTGGAGAACACTCTGATTTCTTTTTCAATGACTGAGAAATCTTGGAAGTGCTGACTGAATTCTGTGATGAGAGATGAGATGACAGACGTATTTCCCGTTTTCAGCAGAAAGCTTTGCCTTTGGAAAAGCAGATTTGATTTCCGACAGCATGGGGAAGTGCGCAACATTGAAGTTGTGTAGTTGTGTCATGTGCACGTAAAGTTGTGGCACGAGTTGGTCTTTGCCTTGTAGTCTCTCATTCAGTGTGTTAAGATGATTAGTAATATCAACTAATAAATCCAGGTCTGCTAACCATAGCGGGTCACTCAGCTAATGAAGAGGCCGCTCCTTCTCTTTCAAAAACTGGTCAATTTCTAATCTCAGGGGGAGCCGTGGCTTAGCCAGTGCACATCAGAATGGTAGAGTACGTCCCCGTATTCAGAATCAATTTCAGACAGAAAAGCTTGAATTGTCTGTGGTAGAGCCCCCTAGCTCAAATTATGTTGACAGTTTTCACAACAGTGTTCATCACATCGCCAAGCTGGACTGGATTTCTTGTGTTTTGTTGGCACGGAAGAAGGACTGTTGTTGAGCTAGCAGGCTAGCTAACATTTGCTTAACTTTCTGTTCTCTCTCAGCAGCAGTGTAGGACATGCAGTTTGGATGTTTGGCTTCATAGTACCGTCTCTTTCATCACTGCAACTGTTTCATTGCAAATCAAACAAACACACTTCCCCTTGACTTCAGTGAAGAAATATTCATTTCCCCACCGTGACTGAAATCTCCTGCACTCACTTGTTATTTTGCATTTCTTTGGTTGTGCCATTTTCGGTCACTTGTTGCAAAGTATTTCTTTGACTGCTCTTGTTTTGTGGAGAGGCTGTCTTGTTCAAGAAAGTAGCTCCCCCTAATGTTAAAGCCAAGAAGTACAATGCAGTTGAGCATGAATTTCTACAGGCAAATTAAAAATGGGGGAGGGCTGCAGTAGGCCGACAGGCCGTAGTTTGGACACCCCTGCTCTAGACATTCGCGAATTAATTATTATGTCTAAAGAACCAGAGCATGTGATCCTTTAATGGCAGTCGGTCAAAGTGGTCAGAAATGTTAAATATGATGCTTTTTATGAATAGGGATGATGCTTTTAAAATGAATTTCTTATAGTGCACAAGTAATGAATTATATTGAAGTCTATGTGAGTATGAGATGGTGCATGTGATAATGTACCTAAAGTGGATCCTTCTACTTCCTGGCTAATGCAGTGTCAGCCTTATGCTGCGTATCACTGACAGGAAGACTGCATTATTTATAAACCAGAAGTTCCATTTCATCTGTTCATGTCCTGTTTGATATACAAAAAACATTTCTCCTTTGTTTCCAATGTGAAGCTGCATGATTTAGACATTAAGAACTATAAATTCAACATAAGGACAGCTCAATACAACATATTATGTAAGCCTACCTGAGGAAGTCATTTTATGACATACTCACCAATGTGGAATAGATGGGCAACTCTTTATTTGGATTAACCAGCAAAAGGATGTGTCCAATGTACGTCTACAACAGAGCAGAGGAACACACCTTCAACTCAGATATATATATATAAAGTTCATCTAATATCATGAAGTGTATCTTCTGGATGTGAGGTGACACAGTTCTGACACACATGCTGTCATGTTAACACCGACTTTATTTCAACAAAAGTGCTATTCCACTGTTTCCTTATCAGTGATTTTCATTGTGATGACTGTCGTCATTATTAGGGCTGCAATCACTGTCACTCATTTTCTACTGCTTTATCCTCCACTGAGGGTTACAAGAGACGCTGGTGCTAAAACAATTAACTCAATCATTGGTTTCAATGTTTACTATGACTATTAAAGCAGGGTCTCTGATTTCTCAGCTTCTTAAATGTGGATGTTTGCTGTGGATGTTTGCTGAAAATGGAATCCTTTGGTTTTTGGACAAAGCCAGACATTTCAGAAGAGAACAATATCATTTCAAGGTTTGAGAAACAATGATCAATGTTTTTTTTGACAATTTATGGATCAAATGATTAATCAAGAAAATGTCATCTAATTGATTAATAAAATAATCGTTAGTTTCAGCCCTTAACATTACCATACAAATACTAGATAAACATCAGAAAAAGACCTTGAGCAATGGCCTAAGTAATTACCTTTTTCCAATAAAAACAACAAATCCGTCCTCACACACAGTGTACACACACTCACAAACCCCACAAAAATATCCAACTCAGTTTCTGACCATTTCAATTAAACTGCTAACTCTGTTTCATACAGTCCTCAGTCTTGGAGGCTGTTTGATGAAGAAAACTGTCCCCTGGGAAAGTGCAGGCATCTCTAACGTTCTGTGAAATGTTGCTCTCTCCTCAGGCCTTGGCTGAAGGTTAATGAATTCCAACTGCTTGTAGACAGAAATGAAATTGTCCAAACATGTCCCTACTATTTTGTGTTTCACTGGATAAACTGCTTCATAATTTAATCTCATGACATGCTTGTCAGTCATCCTGCCTTCATCACTGTCTGCTCTTACATACCCCAGTTCCTTGCTGCTCTCCTTGGGGGTTTGGGCGGGGGGGGGGGCGCTCGTCTTTGACCACCCTTTGTCCCTTTATGTCCTTTAACATATCTCCACTTTGTTCACCTATCTCCTAAAATGTCTTCTATTTCTACACGTATGTCAAATATGAGATATAAAAAAAAGTAAAAAAGATGTTTTGGTCATCTTTAAATCACAAACCTTTGTTGACTTTACTTTTGTTCATTGCTCTCTATCTTTCTTTTAGCTTTTCTACCGACATAACTTCTCCACTAGTAGCTGTACTTGTCATCTCATTTGTCTGCACTTCAGGATCCAGTCTTAATTTTACTGAACTGAAATCATTTCTCTTATCTTCATCCACCACTGTCTTTTATTGTCATCCCTGTATGTGTGTCCCCTGCTGTGACAAACCCCACTGTCTGTGGCCCATCTGGGTTTCCATAATAACAGACTGTTACTGCTTCCTCACAGAGAAGAGAGAGCACCAGATAGCTCCACATTGATCTGGTTCCAGCCTTTGGAGAGCTCAGTCCCAATGGAGAATCATGGGCTAGACCCCAATTTTAAAGAAGGGAGAAAATTACATGAATACAAAATGGACCAATTGTTGGAGCTGAAGGTTACTGATTTATCTTTATTGATTTATCTTTAAAACTGACCAAAATGGTATTGATTGCAATTGTCACCAGTCTGTGTGTGTGCTGCACACACGTATATTAGAAGTAGATCAGAGTAAACTCTCACCAAAATCACCAAAATCAACAAGGGAATGAATGCAATCCAATGCACAGACTGGAGGCAGTGGGATTTACTGATTTGTGTAGTGACACAAACCTTTACAGTGCAACTGCCCTAATATAAACAAAGTTCCTCAGTTGTGAGCACAAGCAGTTACAATTTGGGAGAAACTCTAAAATCTTTGAATATAACTATTAGTAACTATGACAAATTATTTCAGATCAATGAGTTTGTATTTAGATTGATTTCTCCTCACTCTCATTTCCACTGCTGTCCCAGTTTACACTGTGAAGTACAAGTATGATTGAGATTTTGCTCACATCCCATTGAGGTGTACAGTATATCACCAGTATGAACTAAGGACTCACCCTATTTGTATCTATGTTCACTGGTGACAGTAGCAGTAGTCATTTTTGTCATATAATTTAATTTAATAAAAAATTTTCCACAAGGTTCTACAGGTGGAGGAGGTACAGTGTTTAGATATACAGTATATAAGCAGAATATACCACATACAGTATAATGTACATATGTTGGAGGGACACCCATAGCACAAGTCATGGGTATAATGTCTATAAGAAATTTGCTAATCATCACATGATGAAATTCCCAAAGCTTAATCAGAGCTCTCCACTACAACAACTGGAGTGGCCTAGTTAGGCCGAGAAAGAACTTGTGTGCATTTCCTTGTCTCTGTGAATTAATGCATGTTTGATATTGAGTGGGACTCATTGTTTACTGGTACTATGAACATGGGGTCTTACATAGATTTGGTCATTCCCACAGCGCTTCTGCATCTCATAGAGTAGGCTACTGTCGGTCAGCTCACTGAGGGATGCCAAGTCATCGTTTGGAGCTGGAGGCATCAGCTTGACCTGATGAAAATGTAGGGCAATTAAATTAAACATTGTTAGGGTTATTTATGTTCTTTCTAACTGTGTTCATTGTGGTGCAGAAGCTGCAGGAGGAGTACATACCTGTTCCAATTTGCTGGTTGCAGAGCTAAGGGGCCCGTCTAGTAAATTGTCCTGAGACGGCTGTCCGGTCAGTGCTCCACCAGCCCCTCTGAACATGGCACATTTTTCAAGCAGACTGTCCCACTTAGAGATAGAAAGACCCAATGAGTTCCTGTACATGAGGTGAATTGTGAAGGATTTGGAGTAAATACAGGAGTTGGAAGGACAGGGAGCATGTTTGGGACAAAGTGGTAGATGAAAGAAAGGAAAGAAAGATAAAAAAAAACATGTATTTTCCACTAGCCACAAGTCCATCAGTTGTGCTTATAAAACTGTTAACCCACAAGTTCTTGACAGGAGTGGTGAGATCGTGTGATCCGCCATCATAGCGTTGGTCTGTGGATAGTGTAGGAACTGAGGGGTCTTTCAATTTCTGCAGCCAGCTCTCCTCTGCTTTGAAAAGCATATCAGCTATATGATCTGAAGCAGCAATGTCTGGTGACAGGACACACAAGAAAGGGGCAAATCGGTTTACCAATTCCAAGTACATTTTTAAATTCTCAGAGGCAAGTTTATGTGGATAATAACACAAACCACTAAATATCACTTTTGCAAACCTTGAGATTACATTTTCTCAATAAATCCCATAACATTCTCTGCTGTGAAATACACAGGTACACCTTTCTGCTCTGCCTTCTTTGCCATGTCAACTCGTGTGGATGAGCCAGTGCTGGAGCAGAATGTGAACCCACAGTAGATCCATTTGTGCTTAAGAAGAGGGGGGTTACAATCCACCCCATGTCTGAGGTCTAACAGGACACCAGGGAGGGGAAAGGCTTCATCCTATCTTTTTGTTTATGTGTGATTGACAACCCCCTAGACCCCCATCACTTGCCTTGTCTGTTTTCCGTCATTGCAAGGGAGGGGTATGTGGCTCCAAGTGAAAAAGAGGGGGGGTCTGTCATTCTCTAAGAACTTGTCTCGCCTACATGCTAGATGGGACTATTGATTAACCACCAAGTGTGGCAGTTAGAGTAAGTGGTTAGACTCAGATATGATACTTCAGATAGCCCTCAGTGACACATTTCATCACTTTCTCACAATTAAATTGTCACCAGCAGCCTGGCACAATTGGTGGTGTTGTAATGGTCCTCTTCAGGGAATTCTGTCCCTGCTGTCTCCTTGTGTGTGTGTGTTACTTTAAAGTGTCGAATAAAGGTCAACTCTACCAGTTTTCAAGAAGTGTGATGTGGAGTGCAGTGAAGTGCAATAGATGACTGAGTTTCAAGTCTCTGATTCTTGTTTTATCATGTTTAATCATAATCTATGATGCATTAATGACACAGCAAATGAACCATGTTGAAAATATGCCAAACTTCCATTTCAGTGTCCTTTTCTCCTTTTAGGTACTATTGAGAGGAACAAATTAAATACAACATTGTGGCCATTCTTTTCAGCATGGAAGATGTGTCAAAAATTCCTATTTGGAAACTTTTTTTTTAATTATTTCTAAATCTAATGTCTACCAGTGAAAATAGGAACCTCTTACAGAGACATACATCAACACATATGGATCACTACATTGAAATGGTGAAAAGTATCTACGTTTAGACTTTGTTTTGATTTTGTTTCCTTTGACTATTAAAATATACAATACATGCTCTTGGCTGATATGTTTTTTACCCACTGGCAATTAATCACACCAGTCTCTAATGATTACTAGAAATACCCACATGTAATGAGTGTGTACAAAAAAGTAAGGAGTTAATATTTTCTTTCATTAAGTAATTAGTTTTATCTTGATTTATCTTAATTAACTGCACAAATGGGGTCATCGGAGACTGATTATTAGGGAGCTTCATGTACTACGTGTGCACACTCTGTGCGCATGTGTGTGTGATAACAATGATTATTAATGCATCTAAAAATGCTTGGCTCGAGTAAAAATCTATTTCTCTCTGTCTCTGCTCCATTTCCTCCTGCTTTCTAAAAGGCGTTTTCTCATTTTGGCTGCAACACTTGCGTGTTCACATTTATGAAGGCATGTAAATGTGTTACCTGAGGGTTTGTCCTGGTTGCAATTCAACAAAGTTGGGTTTGCTCCATGTTGCAGGAGCTGACTGACGATGCTTGTCTGTAAGAAATGGAAAAAATGCCCACATCCATTTTATTCAATCATTTTGGAGCACTACTAAACTAAAGTGAAATTACTAATGTGAAAGTACTCATTAAAATAGGATTGTGGGATTTAATGTGATTAAACAAACATTTAATGCAACAGTGAAGACATATTATATACTGTACAATGTAGGACAGACTGCCACACTGACCTAGAATTCAAACACTAAGGAGATGTTATATACAATGTATGTCAGATAAGGGTAGGAGATCCTTAAATAATGATCTCATCTCCTGTCTACATCACAGAGGAAGAACCCTGTAGTCACAAAGCTTCATTTCAACACAGAGTGACATGTGATGTCTGTCACCTCGGACTTCTGTCTCAGTTTTTCCCTTTAGACGTGGTGCTCATAACATTTTCTGAATTCTTCTCCTTTTCCTCTCATTACTCCTTTGTTTATGAGTCTTTTTTGCACTGTCTCTCGCCCCAACCCACAATGCCTCTGTGGATTAACAGCTCTAGTGAATCAAAAGAACACTCTATGTGATCTGTGAACACTGATTTTCTTACTATTACATAACATAACATAGATTTCAACTGTCCCTAGCATACTATTGATGTCAAACACAAGAAACCTAAACTCAACTTTTCAGTGATGTGACAGGACAAAGTTCTCTTTAAGTGGCATTGCTTCTTTAATTGCACATCATTTGCAGTACAGAGGAGCTTGAATTAATACGTTCAAAAGAATGGCTGACCCATGCTGGCAGCTGTTCACTTATGAGTCTACAGAATCTCTGCTGCCCGCAAACACTGTCAGCTGCACTCACACCCTATAAATACTCATAACACGTCAGTAGCACCACAAGATCTGAATTCGTCAGTGGGTCAAAGTTTGCAGGACGATCAGGGAATCAGTATCGGTAAGGTCAAAACAACCATATCACCACAAAGTAATTAACCTGACATACATTAAGATATTTCTGTGGTAAAATGTGCTTTCAGAATATTGGTCAGAAGTGACAGTTTCATTAACATTAAGGTGTTTGCAAATATGTTATAATGCCCCAGCTTTCACGTGTACCTTTCCTCTCAGACTGAATTAATCCAATCCCAGTAGTGTATTTTAACACCTTGTCATTTTGTTTGAAAATTCAACATAAGAGGGTTTAAAGAATATTTACTCAAGAGAACACAACTTAAAAATGACTCAATCAAACAAGGGAAGCAAAAAGCCCCGGTCTAACTAATCCCGCAGAGAAGAGAGAGAGAAGCTCCGTTACAGCAACAGGGTCATACACCTTCTTAAAGGATCAGTGTAGTTTGTGCCACGCTGCAGAAGAAGTCTTTGGGTTTAATATGTCAGTGTTCCAGTGTCCAGTCTGCATTTATTAGGTAACATATTCCTTCTGCCCCATAGCAGCTACACTCTGATTAGTGGGACCAGTGATTTATTTGGCTGAATACATGCAATGAATGAGTCTGTGCCCCAAGTGAAGGAGTGTAACTGGAGTTCACAAGTGAGGGAACAATGGAGCGTAAGATTGGCTGGAGAAGTGGACCACCAGGAGCAGAATTGTTTTTTGCTCCACTGCACCGTTCTGATGAAAAGAGAGCTGCGCCAAGAGGAAAATCTCTCGTTCTACCTGTCAATCTTCATTACTACCTTCACCTATGGTCATGACCTATGTGTTGTGACGACCCTGCCCTCCTGACTGTGTTTTGCAGGTACTGCAGATGGGCGGGAACAGAGTGAGCTGCAGAGTGAAACACCTGAGTTCATTTGCAGCACTGACACACCTGGGACCTGTGTGTCAGTAGCTTTCAAAAAGACCTCTGAAGCTCAGTCTCTCTCTCTCTCCTGCCTGAGACAGCAGACTGGTTTGTTTGCTGGTTTTGTTTGTAGTTTTCACACCATACAACACTGCACTCTTACATTTTTCCACTCATGCACTCACTTACACTACTGATGTTACTGATGACACACGCTATGTTTATATTAGATTATTTTCTTATCTAATTAATTTTTCTTAATAAATAATTTGTAAATTGACTTATTTGTGTGCATCTCCCTTTGTTGTCATGGCTGTATGGCCCGGTCCGTGACAGTGTCATGACCATACTGGGTTCTCTCAGGAGGGTGGCTTGGGTCTCCCTTAGAGATAGTGTTAGGAGATCAGTTATCTGGGAGGGAGTCCGAGTAGAGCTGCTGCTCCTTTGTGGAGAAAGGAGCCAAATTGAGGGGATTTGGGCATCTGGTAAACATCCAACTAGGAGAAGATCTCAGGGCAGACCAAAGACCAGGTGGAAAGATTATATTTCCTCACTGGCCTGGAAGAGCCTTGTCAGAGTTGGACAATGTAGCCAGTGAAAGGGAAGTCTGTAGTTCTCTACTAGAGCTGCTAATGCTATGACCTGACCTTGGATAAATGGCTGACGATGGATGCACATACAAGCACATTACATCCTGTGCTACTGACATGCCATAGACAGACGAGTTACAATATGATGGTGCCAGGAAGTGAGCGTTCAGGCTCAGGGAGTGGTTGGTATGCAAGAGGCAAAGCACTGGCACCAGTAAATCCAAACGTAAAGCAAAAAAAACAAACAAACAAAAAAATTATTTAAAATGTCTTCAAGAATTTCAACTAAGTCCAGTTGCCTTTTTTTGCTATACTTTTGGATACCATGACCTGGATGACTGATAATCTTCAGAGACATGGCACCAGTAAATGGTCGATTTTGCACTTCAAGGGAAGCCTCATTGATCTCCCAATCCTCTAGACTGATACTCTTAAGTCAGGTGCACTTACACATTTAAAAACACTCACACAAACACATATTCTGTACACAGAGTAATTTTATATGCACAGTCTGAAAAGCAAGATGACATGGGGGAAGTTGTTATAGAATTGCTGATTTCTGATTCTCATGTATGATCATTTAGTCAACAAACAACTGGACAATGGAATTGTGTAAGAGGAAAGAAAGCAAAAGAAGGCAACATAAGTATGAATGAAATAAAGACAGGCTTTGGGTTAACAGAAAGACGGAACACATTTTCTGGACACACTAGTGCTGGGGGAAAAATCCTTACTTATGAATAAATGAAGTGAGAGTAATTACCAAATGAATAAATCCCTCTCTTAGCAGCCAAGCACACAGCCCAGAAATGCAATTAAATATCCAGTTAGGTCAATAGATCCGAATGTGATTGCTTCCTTTCTCTCATAGTTGGACTACTTCCAAACCACCAGATCCCAGAGGTGACCAGTTCAAAACGTCAAATACATTCTGACATTTTCACTGCACAGCTGTGATTTACCTGTCCGTATTTGGCAGCCAGGTGGAGAGGTGTCCAAAAGTATTTGTCAGCAGCTTGAGGGTCCGCGCCACTCTCCAACAACACAGATGACACCTCTGTGTAACCACTGGCACATGCTATGTGGAGCTGAGTGGGGTAACAAGAGCAAACAGTTAACAGACGGGGAGAGAGACTAAAAAGGTCAACACATAAGCACACACAAACTTGAGACCTACTTACCAGAGTGACCCCATCATCATTGGATTGGTTTAGGCTAATGCCTGTCGCTACAAGCTGTCTAACATCAGACAACATGGTGAAGGGTCTCTGAGTTTTCATGGCATGTATAGAGGACACATCCACACCTATAAACCACAAACACATTTGGTACACCAATGCTACAATATGCCAATAGTTGTTGTAAACTGGAAAATAGTTTGACATTTCATACCTTAAAGTACACTATACCGTATGTCTACTATGTTGTTAGCTTGGCTTAGCATATAGAAAAAAAATTCCTACACATATAACACATTGTGTCTCAATAAGTTTTGCATTCTTAACAAAAAAAAATGACTCTCTTTAAACCCAACTTAAACCTAACTACTTTAATTAATACACAGAAATGAATCAACAAAGGTCAAACAGGAAACCTCCTCAAGGTTTTTAACCAAGGGCAGATGCGTTGAGCACTTGAATAACAACCAGTGTACATGTAAGGCTCCAATCCCACAAAGCCACCATAGCTTGTGCTCTGGGTCAACACAAACAACTAATGCGACTTTCCCCAAATAGCTTGTACTAGCTAATCAATGTTTCAGTGTGTCTTCAGTGTTTGTAGGTAAAAAGTTCATATAAACAGTAATTTAACAGAAGATAATTACAATTCTGAGTACCAAATCAGAATCCTATAATATCCTATAATATACAGGCGACTTGGCCAAACCACCAAGAAGGAGACAATATTTCTTTTTTTCTTCCTGTATAACTGATATAGAGACACATGGACTGTCTTCCCCACAACCACATCTTTAATGGGCATAGAGAACATGCATCCAAGTTGCTATAGCAACAACGGGTTGAGCAAGGCTGTGTGAGTAACAGTGTGCTTCATGGTGGAATCAGAAGGGTTGAAGGTAGGCAGGGGGGATAGAGAGCATCCCATGAGCTGGAAGAGTGAAGCAGAGAGAAGCGTCAAAAAACCCATGTACAGTATGTGAGTGTCTATGTGAGTGGGTTGGTTCAAGCTTTAATGAATTAGCTGTCTATAGTCAGAGGCTTGCATTTATCATGTGATCCTTGTGTGTAGGCTTGTGTGTGGCATGAGACAGATGGATGAGAGAAGACCCTCCATCACTGTCTAACTTTGTCAGCATGATTTCTGTTACCATCTCTCTGGTTGTGTCTCTATATTTCTCTGGGATACTTTTTTCTCTGTGTGCCTTCAACTCCCCTGTGCCTTTAACTCTTTTTATTTCGCGGCTCAGTTGACAACCTTCTTTTTCCTGTGTGGGAAACAAGTGGCCCATTTGCAATCTACCATGATTAGGTCTGTGGGTGTACTTTTAACCTGACACATACACACAACACCTCTCCTTCAACTGCAGGCACTGCATATCAAACTTTTGCATTTTCCCTACTTCTGCTGCTATACAAGCAGTAGCTTAGATAGCTGAAGCTGTTAGCTAGCCTCAAGCAAATATGATAGGAGGGAGACAAAGGTCTGTTCAGCTCCTCTTATTATGCAAACACAGATGTTTTCATTTTTAATCTTTTGTCTTCAGACCAAACTGAAGCCAACTCAAGAGACAACTTGATTTTGACAGTGCTCTCCAAGACGTTTATTCTAATAATGTTTTAATAAATACAAAAGACAAAACCAAACAGAATTGGTGCCAAGCTTTACCATTTTCCTCCAGGTGTTTTCGTAGGATATAGCTGCTCTCAGATCCCTCAGGGGCATAGTCAAGAGGAATGTTTCCGTTGACATCCTGCAGCATAACATTCACTCCAGCCTTCCAGATGCATGGACAGACAAAAAGCAGAGAAGACACAAATTAAGCCAGGCCCATTCATCAGAACTGAACTGATGATAAAGTGCATACTATTATCTTGACTTTCCAGAGGCAAAACCATGGAGACAGTTACAAACAATGCATTGAATAAAATAACTGTCTGGGGTACAGTGAAAAGCCAGGGCGTTGGTTAAATTGGTAAAATTCTGTAAGTGTTTGTGTGTGACAAGATTAATGTGTCTTCACTTAAAGAGGACCCTGTCAAAGAAGTCTTCAATTACAACATGAAATAACATGGACCTTCTCTTGGGCTTGTTAATGACTGTTACTCTGATGACAGCACAGTCATTGGACAAGATGGTTATGATTGATTGTTTCTCTCTTGCACGTATAGTTTGTTGCACAGTTTAACCAGAAGAGAACTGTGTGCAAGCTATTTAAAATTTATTTCAGTATATGATGTGGTGTTTCTATTCTTCTTCCCTCTTTGGTGTTAGGGACTAAAAGTATCCTACATCCTTTGAAGTGGCAATAGTCAGCATCCAGTAATAAATAGTTTCTAGTTTGGGTTTAACTAACCCATAAAGGACATGCTGGAGTAATGATCGTAGCTGGACCTGGTCTGATAGCAGGGACAGACGCCTCTAAGTAAGCATCCTTACATATTTACAGCTAATAGAATTCTAATGACCTAGTTGCAGTGCGGCAAAAAGATTTATGGCCTAGTCCTTAGGCAGACAGAGAGGGAAAGGGTAGGGAAAGCAAAAAAAAAAAAAAAGAAAAAGAGTGAAACTGGGTTTAAGTGCCAGAAGGGAGCCAGCTGACAGAGCAACACCAAGGCAGTTAACCTTAGTGTGCTAAAAACCAATCAGCAAAACCACAAGGACACTGGGCCCCCAAACCTCAAAGCAACCTTGAACAATTTAATTGATTTACACAGTAAATATCACAATGGGAATTTGCTCTTTAATAAAAGTGAAAAGCAAAATCCTTGTCAGTTTACATTATCAGCAAATCTGTGCTGGTGAGGTCTGCACATTCATTGTGTCATTGAGAACCATTTTCACTCATGTAGCTCACTTAGGGAGGCTTACAGAGAGTTAACAAAGAGAATTAATTAACTATCAGCTGCCACATTTGAATATTCATGGGGAAACAAGAAACCTTATCTATTGTAATGTGAAGCACAGCTTGTGGAGCAAAACAGGAGGTGACGAGTCTGTCTCTGCCCATCCCCAAAATCATGCATGTAAACCCACACTTGCACATGCGCACACATACACAGTTGTTTCCATGACTACAGAGGACATTACATTCCATTCATTTCCTAGAGACTTACTCTAACCATATAACAATTTTATATGATGTTCCCATTAAGAATTAAATAGAGACTTTAAGATTTCCTAGACTTACTCTAACCTTAACCAGAATTACTAGTGCCCTAACCCTAACCCTAACCTCAGCCTAACTTTAAAATATGTCTTCACCTTAAAATGGAGTCATTTATGTTATGGGGATTTTTGTCCCCATAAGGAAGACAAGTCCCCATAATGTGACCCAGAACAATTCACTGCTAAAGTTAACTATTAAAGAAGCTTATTGGCAGATACATCCTGTGTCCTACATTGTGTGAGAGTGGACCATTGATAAATGTTATTTTGTGACCACAGACTGATGCTTTTATCTACTGGTGGCAATATCCAACCTAATTTACAGTGAAAATCTTACTATAAAATCACATAACAGCCTGTAATGACATCACCCATAAGAGTCTGAACTCTGAATTATCATCTATTTAATTCTTAATGAGAACATAATATAAAATTGTTATAATGTGCTACTGAAGACCTGAAAATAAAGAATCCAAATGATTAGATGCTAACTGTCTGCCATACAGAATACAAAGTTAACCTCTGAGCCCAACACACTCTTAGTCGTAGTATGATGGATCCACTGTAGGAATCCCAAAGATGGGAATCTGTTAATATCAATAATAACTACAAGGTACGTGTTGAGTGGAGTCTCTGCAAGAGCCGTTACTGCTGAACTAGACACGGTCATGGCACAGTGGACATCTGCAATGCAAAAGTTCCCATGGACTGGAGTTCACAGCAGCCATAGCTTGTTAATCTTTTGACTTCAAAGGACTCAGAGGTCAGTCATTTACAAGCACGGAAATTGGGTCAAATTCAACAGCTTGAATCTGAATGGGTTTTCAGCTATAAGGTGAGGAAATAGTCTTCACTGTCTTCATTGTCCACAATTTTGGACACTAGAAGATCCACTCCAAATGAAAAGGGGAAAGACAATGATTTTGTAATGTAGTGTTAATAAACAGAGAGCAAAATGTATTTTTTCTTTATCAGCTAAGGTTGTGTTTATTACTGTACGCATTGTCAAAGATACAAGTCTCCTAATCACATCTCTTTTTTTTTTAGGAAACTTATTATTTAGGAAAATTATTTCATACTATAATGATGACTGTGGTTTGAATTGAGGGCCAGCTAAGCTGCAACAAATGGAACACTTTAGTTGCAGCATCCTGATATATTGAGTTAAGCCAAATTAAATACTGAAAATAGAAATAAAGTTTATTCAATTTCCCTTTTGGTCGGTACACTTTGTACAACACATCACTATGGGATTGTATCCTCGTGAGACCAACCTGAAAAAGCTGTTTCACCATGCCTGTCAAGGCCAGTGAGACTGCTGCAGGCAGGTGGGGCTAACTATGGTCCTGATTGGCCCTTACTGGCCCACAAAGGCATGGTTTGTGGAGATCATGGCACTACTAGACTGGGAACCATAGCGCTTCCCAATATGCAGAGACCTGCTGTCCCAGGGCCAGGGAGAAATATGGCACCCACGTCTGAAATGTTGGTATCTGCCCCCTTAGAGGAATAATTTGATGGCTGCAGGATTACCTGCCAGTGTAACTGACACAATCCAGAGTGCCATGGGTTTGAGACTAGGTGTAAAGAGAGGCACATCTCTCCCTGTCAGGGCTCGATGGTGGAGATTTTGGAGTTTTTAGACAAGAGGCTTTCCTTCTCTAAAATAAAAGTGTATGAATAAGTATTAACCTGTATCTCTGCCTGTCATGTAGGATTTCAAGGGAAGACCCCTGGCTTTCATCCCCTAGTGGTGCGTGTTGTGAACACTGTGTTTCAGAAAAGCCTATGATCCCCCAGATTTGGTTCCTGTGACTTTGTCTGTCATTGCAAAATGGAGCTCATTTATTAGAATTTATTAGTTCAGTACTAAAGCTAGATATTGTGTTTGGGGAGTTGCCATTTGTATTTAAGATTTTATTTATTTACACACAAGTAAATTTACAAGTATAGTAAATTTTTGTTTTTAATGTAAACTGCATTAAAGCATTTGTTAAAAGTGCTATATAAATAAAATGCATTATGATGATGGTGATGTTTGGACAATTGTAAAGACTCAGGGATTATTATCACATTTTTCAGGCACTTTCAACATAAAATCATAAAGACATTTAACAGACAAGATATTTAACCTTCCAAAACATGTTACACTGTAAGGGTATACATATTATTTCAGCTTTATGCTGCCCCCTGCAAAATGCTCAGGTGAAGCACAATCACTGTGAGATTTATTGTATACACATATCACATTACACTGAGAGGAATTTGTTATTTTGAAATAAATTCACTCTATGTCAAAGTTACTGGGGGATACCCTGCTCAGGTGATGCACAATCGCAGAGATTTAAGATTTGTATTATTAGAAAAAAAGCCTTGCAACAAGGTATGATTTAATCTATAGGTTACATATATCTTGCAAAAGCTAATAATGTTAAACCACTTAGACATGATGTGTAAAATATTGTGTTATGAGATGTAGAATTACATGTCGGGATCCGGGTTCATGCTTCTTCCTGTCTTTTATTTTGTGTATGTGTTTGTTTCCTGCACGACCTGTTTTCTGTTTTTCCTCGTTTCAGGTGGCTTGACCAGGCTGCAGGGTGGAGTCTCCCTTGCCGCACCTGCTGCTCGTTTCTGTGATTTGAGCCTCACCCCTTATATGCCTCTAAGGTTCCTGCAGCAGGTGTCAGTGCGTAACCCAGTCAGAGCGGTATCTAACCAGAACACTCCTCGAATCGTCTTTTTCTGTGAATACGTGCATTTATGTTTTTTCCCTAATCGTCGCCTTTTTTTCCTTTTCCCTAGTTAATTCGGGAGACTGTCACTCTGCAGCCAGTCAAGTCTCCTCGCCTTGGGGTCCTACTTAGTCCGTCGTAAATCATAACATTACATCTGCTGTGTTAAACTATAATTACATACTGCATATTTTTACACATGCTTTGAGGCAATTTCATTAGTTTTGGTATTGGTGTTAGTGCAGGCAATCAATCTATGTATATAATATCAACCGTTGAGGTAAACTCTGTAGTTGTAATTCACTAGATTTAGGCAAACCAGTGTAAACACAGACACCTGGACAAAATTTATAAAAATACTGACTGAAATAACAAATCCCCTCTAATTGGCAGAGGGGAAACATCTTTTTCTTCAACCTATTGTAGTTGTTAAGAGTGAACTCAAATGTATACATGATCAAAAACATGTCCACCATGATGGACATATTTCTGATCATCATGATGATCATTATCTTCACCCTTTAACAAGGCAGTTGACAATGACAGGTAGATGGAGCTAATTGAGGAATGTAAAGTCAAAGTCATTACAGTGGTTATGATTGAACATTCATTTGTATAAGGAAATTCCTCAAAAGCTTGAATAACACACTAACCCCTAACCCACAAAAGCTGAAAACATATAGGTTAACTAATGCATTGTAAAACTGTCAGTAGGAGAGAAAGGTTATAGTGTAATTGCCCCAGTATACATTGTCAGTTCAGTGCAATGAATGAGGAAGCTTGAACACATACAGAAGAATATAAGCATTTATAGATAATGAGCCAAGTTTTCCTTCACAGAGTGGCCAGGGGATACAAATTCTGGCAGGGATTACTACCTTGGCACAACACCGAAACTGGAACGAGCTGCCCAGCTCCGTGGAGAGGCAACTCACATGGCTCCATTCACACTTACAGTTCTCAAGCTGGTCAAGCCAAATCCTGTAGCAGCTCTGCCAGTGTCTTCCTGGTTGATGCATGTCACGTTGTTGACGTTTTCTAGCATGGAACTAATTCACACTTGGTACATGTAGCAGTTCAGCAGAAAAATTTGTCAAGAATCGTTTGCTTTTGTCTGTCTCAGAACAGGCTTCCCTAGTTGACCAAACCTGCTTTAGATTCAGCCCCAGAACCTCCTACCTCACTAACGTAAGAGAAATACAGAAGTAAATAAGTAAAAAAATAAAATAATAAATAAATGAAAAGTTAGCCCATTGAATACATTTCTTCAATGTTTTTATTTAATTATTAATGTGTTTATTTTTTTATTTATATATACATTTATTCATTCATTTATTTCTGTATTAATTCATTTATTATAATGTCCTTTATGGTCCTCCATTAAGGTGTCTGTCTTGTATATATAACTGCGAGTTTTAAACCAGCTCTTCATTTGTTTCACCCAGTTAAAGCTAAAGCACTCTAAAAAATATCGCTGTCATTGGGCTGTGGAGGCAAGTTCTTGTGCTTATGTCTGTAAGGATGCACAGATGCCTGGTGCACCCTCAGGACAAAGGTAGGTGGGTCTGATTCACCTTGACAAGCATGTTGAAAAAATGTCTTTAGTTTGGTCACAATTCCCATACTGATGTGTTACACCTCACTTCCCTCCCTCAGGGAATGTTGGTTATCTGCATAACCTCCAGTTTTGTTTGACAATTACTGAAAGTCTAATATTTTTGTAGAATTATTCCTACAGACTACACAGTCATGTTTTATTTGCTGTGTGACAATCTATGTAACTGCCCTTCTGGTTAAATGATCATAGTCTCAGTGATGGACATTTACCAGAGCTGTAGCTGTAGGAATACACTGTGAAAAGAGTTTGGAAATGGGCTGGGAATGACAGTTTAAAAATGGCTTACTAGCTCTCCTGCTGTTTGAAGACAGGAGATAAGAGAATTAACATTAATGCCAATCTAGTGACAAATGCACACAGACTCATCATCACCCCTTCCATTTTTGCCACAAGACAAACTTGGTAACATTTCTGTCAGAAAAAAAAAGTCTCCCCACTTCTCTGTGCTGGACCTAGAGACAGGAAATCAAGGACAGAAGAAGCAGAGAATGAGGGAGAGGGGAGTGGAGAAAGATGGTGGACTAGGACATAGCAGATATGTATATATTAGTGGTGCAATTCCCTCTAGTGCCAATCAAAGATAAGGCTACCACTCAAACTGCTGTAGCAAGACCAGTGTTCCATTTCTGATTCAAGTATAAACCTGTTTCCATATATTTAAGTAAAGATCTACCACTTCCGGCTCTGATAAGGGAGCAGTTTGAGAAGAGGGCAGAGTGACTGGGCATCGGCAGAGTCTGAGGTGAAGACCTTTGCCAAAATGAATGAATCAAAGAAAAAAAATCTTGCATCTCTATTGGACATAGAACTTGACTGAGGCTGACAGGAAACACCTTGGGCTCTCCTTTCAGCAACCATCTTTCTTGACGATTATACCAAGAAAAGCAATACAAGGGCTTATCTTACCCTAAAGAAAAACAATGCACCATTGCATTTTAATTTTGCATCAAATTATCAAATTTCTTGATTTTCATATAAATGCTTTCATCTTTCCACAACTCCTACTTTCTAAAGTAAATGTTACCTGTGCAAATATGATTTCATTTACCAGGAACCAGTTTTGTCTTAGTGGTGAATGAGAGTCATTAGGTTACTACTTCCTGGGAGCAGTATTAAGTCTATTTCTGGTTTTATGGAATTTCTTATCATGAAAGCATAAACTGCATTTGATTTGTCTATATCACACAGTGCTCTACCAAGGCAATGTACATGAATGTTTGCTTAAAAAATAATTAATTCAACAGTGATAGAGTAAACTAACAGATTCACTCTGCACACCCCTTTGCCTTGCAGCTCTTCAAACAAATCCATTCCTCAGGACCCAATCAACAAAACTAGAATGTAAAGGAATCTACCAAGTTCCAGACTGCAGGCAACTCTCCCTGGGTCTAGTCAACATCAATCAGAAGGGACCCTGCCTACAGAGTGATTAGGCTGGATGTGCACCCCCACCTAACCCCACCCCTGCAGCTGGCCCAGTTCTCGTTAGGGATCTAGTCAATAAAATCACTGCTCTTTATTATCCAACCCCCCCAATCAGTCAGGGATGGCATGATTGATGTCAATAGATCTAGTTCATAACAAATTCAAAATGACACTTGTATGCCAAAGAATTCCAAAACAACTTTTAGCTAATTAGTTAGAATTGCACAAGGAAACTATACAACTAACCACATTCAAAAAGAGTTTTCACTCCTGTTGGTGTGTGTAATGTGTGCATGTGTGCCTGTTGGTGTGTGTTGTGGTTATGTATAAAACAGCCACCGTTATACATTGCACGTCCCTGATGGCATGTGTTTCTCACCAGCAGAAGCAGTAGCACAATGTCCGCATGGTCACATGCACACGCCACATGCAGAGCGGTCCACAGGTCTTCGTCCTGCAAGTTGACATTTAGGCCTCGCTCAATCAGCAACTCTGCCACAAACACATTGTCCTGGCGAGCACACTGCAAGGACAGAAGACTTTGTTATCATTAGTTAGCAGAAATGTTAAATGCATTGGTAACATCAAAAGATGCACATAAGTGGTTTGGTGCATAACAACTTCTGTACATGGAAAATGTTATGTATAGTGACAGGAGTTTTATGTGAACATGAATTTGCTAAATTCAGATAAAGTCAAATGAAGTTAGAGGAGTTACAATCATTAATCATTAATTAATAATTAATTTTTTTGTTATTTGCAGCATTTGAGCACACTCTGTAGAAAATAATGGCACATATGCATAAACTAGTACACATTAGGACTGTCGTCATACAATTAGTGATCAACATCTGATCAGTCCTACCAAGTGCAGCAAGGATCCACCAGAAGAAGTGGGACAGTTGGGGTCTGCTCCCTCATTCAGAAGATGCAACACTGCAGTAAAACAAACATCAGTGTGTTAACACCTGCTGTGTGTGTACACAGACATGACACAGTGTCATGTCTGTGTACACACACAGTGGTTTGGCCATCAGATAAATGAATAAATAAATAAATAAAATAAAATAAATAGATAGATAAAATTGATTTACATCATTCCTAATTGCTTATTGAAAAAAATATTATTTTCAATGACTGTTAATATTTACTTTATTACTCAGAATTAAACATTTGAGTTTAAAGGATAGATCTAGTTTAAAATAATAGGTTTTGGTTAATGTCAGAGGAAAACTAAACAGGAAGGAGATGGTTGGTGAGATGGTTGAAAGTGTATAACTAAAATCAGTGATTAAATCAATATTGCTGTAAATACTTGGATTATTGAAAAGTTGATTTGATTTTTGTCTGCATTAAGCAATTTGCATTTTTTATTTTTCATTTCAAAGGTTTTCACCTGAACAGCCATATGCCTGCTAAAAAACAATTTGATTCTATCAGCCATAAACTGGAAATGGATGGCAAAAAATAAAGGAGGATAAAAAAGTTTCTGAGTGGAATCCAGTTATTCTTTGGGTCGAAGAACAATCCCTTTAGAGTGTGGAACTTTACACAGTCACATATAACTTGATACTAAGAGCATGTAGAACAGGCATCTACATACTTAACCACAACACACAAATACACACACAGCATCCTCAGTGTCCTTGACATGTTGCTGCAGATCAGTTAAAACTGTGTGTGTGTTTGTGTGTGTACGTGTGCTTTACATTAACCACACAACCAACTGACAAACTGTCACAGACAACCATTATTTTTTTCAGCATGTACAAAAAACTACACAAAGCATTTCCAGAAAAATATTTTACACTGAATAGCTAAAAAATCCTTACATCTGCAAAAAAAGCTGACAGATAATTTAAAGGATGAGCAACAAAAGGTTAAGTGGAAACTGAACAGTTGGAGGTTAAAAAGATTTTAGTATTTAGAAGCTGATTTGTTCTATACATTATCTGTGGTATTATAGCTGAATGGGGTAGGGTTAACCCTAGAGATTTACAGTATATCCACTGAATGATGTACAAAAGCAGCAGCAGGAAACTAATTTCCTCTTCATCTAAAATCTTTATTCGTCAGCTAGTATTTGATTTTACGCTGGTTTATACAGTTTTTCTTTCCTATATCATAAGGTAAATGGTAAAATTATGGGAAATTTAGAGTGGGAGGAATGAAGAAAATTACAAAAACAGCTGTTCGAGAAGTATGTGGAGTTACCATAGCAACCAGATAGGAACCGTTAGAATGAGAAAAAAATCAGAGGATGTGGGATAACCTAAAAAAGGTACAGCCTGACAGATTTACCAGGATGCCCTACAAATAATGTAACCAGATATTCATGATCAGAACTTATGAGGGCACTGTTCCCATCATTTTTTTAAACTGATTCAACTGTCATTTGTTGAATTTAAACTATGATGCACATGCTAAAGAAGCATGTCCTTTAGACATGATACAAGATTAAATTAACTTAATTAATTAATTTGTTCAGCTTCTCTTTTTGACTGCTCAGCTCTTGCTTATCTTTCTGTTTAATGATATTCCATGCATTTGACATGCCAGAAGAGCTGCTAGTTTTCTTCATCTTGCAACAAACATATTCTCTCCATATACATCATCATTCCTTGGCTCTTTTCCTTGACATTCCCACCTGTGATTTTGTGACATTCCCACCAAATTCCTCACAGTTATAAATGCCTCTGTCTCTTTTGTCCTGATCATTTCTGGACACCATCTCGGTGATGTCCAGAAAACAACATTACTTTCATAGATAACTGGCTTTCTTTCTGGGGAAAACCTGGTCTCATGCGGAGAGATGGTGTCCATCCCACTTTGGATGGAGCCGCTCTCTTATCTAGAAACATAGCAAAGTTTATTAGAACTTCAGCACCATGACAGTCCAGAGGTGAGACCAGACAGAGTTGCAGTCTTACACGCTCCTCTGTGCTTCTTTTCCAGCAGTCACCTCCTCAAAAGCCCATAGAGACTGTGTTTGTCCCCTGGCTGACAAAAGTAAATAAACCGACAAAATTAAATAAATCAGCATTTAACAGAATAGGAGTTAGTCAGTCCAATATAATACTAATCAACACCAATAATAAAACAGAATCATACAATAGCACACTTAAATGTGGACTATTAAATATAAGATCACTCCCCTCAAAATCAGTTTTAATCAATGATCTAATCATTGAATAATATCATTATTGTGGGGGATTTCAACATCCATGTAGATGTTGAAAGTGATAGTCTTAATTCTGCAGTTTCTGTCAGAGTTCTCTGAATTCTTAACAGAGTTAGTGCTAAGGACAGATAATATCATTATTGTGGGGGATTTCAACATCCATGTAGATGTTGAAAGTGATGGTCTTAATTCTGCAGTTTCTGTCAGAGTTCTCTGAATTCTTAACTGAGATAAAATCATAATTGTGGGGGATTTGCCTTCATCACACCTTTGATGTTGTACTCACTTATGGCATAGACATAGAAAATGTCTTTGAGTCTGGTTCTGTCAGAGATTTCTGTTCTGTTAAAAGGGAGTTTTTTCTCTCCACTGATGCCTAGTGTTTGCTCATTGTGTGAAGTTTTGGGTTTCTTTTCTCTCTGTAATATTGTAAAGGTTTTGGCCTTATAACGTGCCTTGAGATAATGTATGTTGTGATTTGGCGCTATACAAATAAAACTGAACTGAAAAATTGAATCATGCAGTTATAGTCACAAGAGGGACTGTCTCACCTCACTGCCCTATGTTTCTGAAATAAACTTTGAAAATTTTGCGAGTTCCAATCCCGATGGAAAAAAGGTACTGTATGTTTTTCCATTAATTCTAATTATTTCCATTCCATTCCATTCCTTTTTTTTTAGTCTTTGCTTTTTGGTGTTCTCTTTAGTTTTTTTAAGATTCATACATATCATTACACATGCAATGTAATGATAGAAAACTGACTCATAAATAAAAGGCAGCTAAATGTCTGGAGGTTCCCTCTGCAGCACTACTAGTCTGAGTGGTACATTGATTTTCAACTTCAGCATTACCACTGAACAAACATGTATGTGCAGAGTACAAGACTCACTACCTGATTGAGATGATAGAGAATGAATGACAGTGCTCAGCACTAAGGACAGAGAAACAGAGCAGCAGTGCCATTTAGGTGTCTGCTTTGTCTGTTTTCAGAGGAATTTGGTGGTTTGAGTCAACTGCACAAAAATATGTTTTCCTGTTGCAGGTAATCAAGTGCTACACTTATCTGGACACAGAGGTTGGATGAACACAAATGACTGAACAGTGTGCAATACTGGACAGGGCACAGAACCAATTCATATTGAATTTCAGCCACTGTATGATTCAATTTTATGAATTGTGTGAAACTGAGTGAGTTCCCTAAAACACCTCATGGGATTGAAAGCTATTACAGTTACCTATGCTCTGCTTCACATTCTCTGATTAGACTATGTGAGTCGCTGTTCTGTGTCTGGAATGGAGCCTTGCATACTGATCAATAAGAGGAGGTAGCTACACATGCCCCTTGATCACATGCACATACACTTAATAATAAGAATAATTTTATAATTTTTGTCACATGTACAGTACAGTACATGTACCAGAAATGTTTTTGGATTGGTTCTGACCTTCTCACTGAAGGGAAATCAAAGTGGCTCTTTGTGGGTGATATGATTTATAATTCTGGGGAACACCACAAAGAACAGAATGTATTCTTTGGCAGCCATAAATGTCTTTCTCAGCCACTCATCTTTCTTTTGGTAGAAATGCTCTTCTCACTAACAACAAACTCCAAAATTACCACAATGTTTCAGAGGAAATAACACAGGTTTTACTGATAAAAGCAAATATTTGTTGGATTATTTACACCTGCATTTCCTCCTGTGACCTGTCAAAAATAGCTGCTGTGAAAGGGGGACACAGTATAAAAATATAAAAACAGCTGTTGTCTCTCACTGGTGTGGATTAAGTTAAGATATTAGTTTGGAAAAAGCAAATTTCATCAAATGTCAAAATGCAAGTGAGCCAGATTTTTCCTCATGACAGATAGGAAAGCAACATGTGCTCCTATTGGCAATATACAATTAACATTTTTTATTGTAATTTATACATTTTATAAAAAATGTAATTTATTACATTTTTTATTGTATTGTACCTGTAATTTTTTCACCTTAAACCTACAATATTTTCTTTGCTCTGTTTTCAATTTGTTTTATTTACTGACTTTGTTCTGTTCTTCTTTCCCTCTTACTTTTTTGTATTTCTTCATCTTATTTCCTGTACAAGTGATGCATTTTTGCTCTTTGTATGATGCTCATCTATTAAAAGAACACTTTAATTAAAACATTAAAAATGTCTAACCAATTTTATTTATTTCCAATCCCAAATACAGTAGAACCTCAACCTCTTTGATTCTGTTGTTCCTATTTGGCTCATCATCTCTTAGAACTTATACGTTTCTTAAAGAGCAGTGATGAGTCACCATCAGTTTTTTAATTAATCACCACCATCTGTAGTTACAGTGATAAATAATCAACTGGAGACATGCATGGTTCATTCAAAATAAAATAAATATTACACATTGGTGACGGGTTTGTCTAATTTTCAAAAATGAATTAATGATGTCATGGTTTAACAATCATACTGAAAAAAAATTAAAACAATTACGAGGCAAACATGTTTTACTAACAGTTAAAACTGACTTGATCATACAATTTCAATTTGAATCATTTACATATTCATTTTTTTTCTATTGCAGCCTCCTCCCTAGGCAAAGCACAGTCAATGCCAATGAGATGCAGCTACATATTCTGCTTATTCTTTTACGTCAGATTAACCGAGAGAGTAACCCTAACCCAACTGCTGGTACACATATCCTTTTAAAATGCATCTGTAGTTAAAGAAAATGATCCAGAACTGTTCACACATTACTCTGGGGAGGGTCCTACCGTGAGCCTGTAGGAAGGAAGAAAAGAGATCACTCAAGCAGCAATAGAGAGAAAAACTGTTATCACTCAGAGCACCAGCACCACTGAGGAATGCTCAAAAACCCTCATCAAAAGGGATCAGGGTTGTTTGGACAGACCTATAGGTCCTTACAAAGAGAAAAGCTTGAAGTATGCCAGCAGAAAAGGACAAGCCAACATGACATGAACAGACTAAAAGGGTTTTAACATGCCCCTTGATCGCTGGACGTGAAGCTGTCCCTCACAGTGGGGCTTCTGTTTTGTTTAATCTACAGTAGATTAGTTCCTACCATGAACATGACCAAAAGGTGGACTGAAGAATTTGTGGTCGAGGGTGGAGTTAGGCAGTGGGATAAGGATAAATCTCAAGATCTGGTATTTAATTGTGACAGTTCCTTCTTGGTCAGTGCTGACATATCTACAGTGGAATCCATTAGTTAAAAGAGTAGACCCTGGCCTCTAGTGGCAAGGTAAGATGGACACCGCTCTCCACCACGACACTACATAAATGAGTCCACAGCACCAAATTATAGAGTAGCAATAAGAGTACTGGTGAGTGTTTGTGTTGTAAAGTAGTACCGTAATCAGTACTACTGGCATTGATAAAAGCCAACTGAGATCAGATCTAATTCATAAGAAGCCAAGGAACCCCTGTTTGAGTCTGACTGCAAGGCCACACCAGCTGCTCCCGCAGACCCCAGCTGAACTTCTTTGGCAGCCGGGGAGCAGAGATTAACACGGTGACCTGCAAAAACTCCTTGTATGACTGACACAGATACATTCAGACAGCTGGGTCAAAGGCTGGCAAATGACGTGCATGGACAAAAACAAAGACCATGATGTTAGATGAATAGCCCTTTAGAATGAAGTGCAAAGACCTTTTTTGTAATCATGCAAGTTCATTGACTAGCTGATGTCATAAAAAAGAGCCTGAGAATTTGATGATGTTTTTACTGGCAATCAGGCAGTAGTCCCACTTGAACTAAAGGCCTGGTGGTTTAGCTAAGACAAGATCTCATAACCCTATAAAGCAAAGGACTAATGGGCTAATGTGCACTGCACACAAATACAATGACTTAAATGGGAAAAGAATAGACCATATCTATCATTGTCTAACACACAATGACATTTTAATTTGTTCACCAAAACTGATAAAATATTGATATTTATAATGCTCCTCTGCATGTACATATTTTGACTATTATCTTCATTTGTATTTATAGAAAATATTAACCATTCATGTACAGCCAATATTGACAAACTATTAGTTTGAAACAAATGTCTGAATGTTCAAACCAATGCCCAGAATTAATTGTTTCCGAGCTAATATTTTAAAGTGCTAATGTTTTCTTCTATGTATCTTTGTGTCTGAATTACAAATGTAGAAATACACATGACTCTGTCAATCCCAGCAGTAATGTAATTTTTAATAATTACTTATTAAAAATTGATTCATTGATTCTGCATGAATACATTTGTTATTGTTAAGTGTATATCAATGTAATTATTTTAAAACCCAAAATACCAACACCACTATCAGTCCAGATACCACCACAGACTGAAAAAAATCAGTGGGAAAGTTGCTTCAGAACACTATATTGCTTATACTCAACTATGTACAGTAAATGTCAGAAAACAAACAGGTTTTTGTGCACAGGTCCAAAAAAAAAAAAAAATATATGTGGCATTATTGTCTGCCATCATCATTGCTTTCACATCTGTTGTCCTCTGTCAATGGTCAATTAGAACAGAACATATTAGGTTACCTGTACTGTTTTTGTGCATGATTGTGTGACCTGTAAGCAGACAAATATGTAGCAGGCAGCCCTCTTCTTCAAATGTTTACTTTGTATACAGTACATTGAGACACACAACTGCCATTTAATCCAACCACACACCCTCATACACACCTTCTTTGTAGTCATGGCGAATGATAGCATCCTGAATGACATCGGAGAGGTTGAAGCAGACATGGTTCTTCTTGTGGTGGGTGGCTGGTGCTTGAACCTTGATTCCAACTTGCTGGCGCTGAAGGCTCTTTTCCCGCTCATAGTATGTCCTTATTTGGTCACAGCGCATCCTCCTAACCAACCGCTGGCGCTGGCCGATAGGAAGAGACTCAAGGAGACACTGGTCTATCTCCATGTCCTGACGAAAGACATTACATAGCTGGAAACAACCTGTGACAAAAGAAAGATCACAATAATATTACAGCCAATTAATATAAATTAAATGGATACACAGTGAACTTATATTACTTGTTATGAGCCAAAGTGTTGAATCAGTGAAAATAAGACAAACACACAAGTGTTACACAAACATAGTTTGATAATATACTCTTGAGACAAGGCTTGGTTGATAAAACCTCTGGGCAGAACTGCCTGGTTTTGTTAATGCAGTCAGTTAGCATACTGTACTTACTGCAAAGGAGATGCTGTGTTGTTTGTTTAGTCATGGGCTGATTTGAGCGAAGCATCACAGTGTTTAGTCTGATGTCTCTTCAGCAACAAAGCACTGTGATTCCTCTGACCCTGCATAAAAACTCTATGCCTCTGAGTGGAACATAGCCAAACAGATCAAATCATGAACACAGTAGGTGAGGTCAAAATTTGATTTTCACTTTGATTACTTAGTGACACTCAATTTCACAAAGAATACATAATGTAGTTGGTACTTTAATTTTAGTGTTTCCATCTTACAATTTGGCAGGTCACTGCCAGCCCAGAGGACAAGCAGAATAATGTCTCTGCAGAATTTGCACTGTCTATGTTGCTCTTATTGTTTTGTACTCAGTTTTAACATGTTTGTCCCTTCATTGATCTAACTGGATGTGTCTCTGTATTTCATCTGTATCTCTCTCTCTCTCAATTAGGGTGAGCACACATCAGACTCTTATTGTTAGACACTTTTGAAGTACTACATGTTGGACCACCTTTCTAATCCTCCTCTGTGTCTTTCAATCTATCACCTCTCTTCTGTCAGGGTCCGGCTTCAATTTAATTCAATTTAATTTTATTTGTATAGCGCCAAATCACAACATACATTATCTCAAGGCACTGTACATAGTAAGGCCAAATCCTTTACAATATTACAGAGAGAAAAGAAACCCAACAGTTCACACAATGAGCAA
>JAFBJR010000684.1:318944-345675 GCA_016785285.1 Brachirus orientalis
TTCACCCGCGAAGATGCTAAGGGGAACCTTCTGGCCTTCCTAGACTGTTCAGTCCACATCGAAACCGACGGAAGCTTAAATGTGGAGGTCTACAGGAAACCCACTCACACTGACCAATACCTTCTTTTTGACTCCCACCATCCACTACAACACAAGTTAGGAATAATTCGGACCCTTCACCACCGAGCAATGAGGGTTCCCACCAGGACAGAAGGCAAGATGAAGGAACAGGAACACATCCGGGATGCACTCAGGAATTGTGGCTATCCCAACTGGGCCTTCACAAAAGCCTCAAAATCAAAAACAAACACAACAAAAGAGAAAAAGGAGCTTTCCCGCAAAAATGTTGTTATCCCCTACGTTGCCGGCGTGTCCGAAAAACTTAAGAGGATTTTCAACAAACACGACATTCCAATACAATTCAAACTGGACAACACTCTCAGACAGAAACTGGTTCACCCCAAAGACAAAACACCTCACCACAAGAAAACCAACTTGGTATATGCTGTACAGTGCAGTGAGGACTGCAACGATTTGTACATTGGAGAGACAAAACAACCTCTCCACAAACGCATGGCCCAACACAGAAGAAGACAGACCCAATCAGGACAAGACTCAGCAGTCTATCTACACTTACACCAGACAGGACATTCTTTCCAGGACAGTAATGTTCAGATTTTGGCCAGGGAGGACAGCTGGTTTGAAAGAGGAGTGAAAGAAGCCATCTTTGCCAAACTGGAGAAACCAACCTTGAACAGGGGAGGTGGTCTAAGACACCAGCTATCAACCACCTACAGTGCTGTTCTGGACTCCCTCCCCAGGAGGTTTCACACACATTCACACCTAAAGTCAAATACAGTTGATGACTCAGGTGAAACTAAAGTTGCCTTTTTTTAATAGCCAATATCTAACGACCCTTTGACGACTTAACGACTCATCTAACCTTTTAGTTAACAACTCACACCCCCTTCCTGTCCAAACCACACCCCATGGACCAAGAACCTGACAGAGTTTATAAGTCCCAGACTCTCCACCAGTCAAACAGAACTGAAGAAGCCTCTTGGATGAGAGGCGAAACTTCTTCAAGAAATTCAATTAAGTCCAGTTGCCCTTTTTTTTTTACTACACTTTTGGATCTGCATAACAATGAAAGTGTATGTTGTGCTTTCTAATAATGTTTCCTAAAGGAAGCATATATAAAGTATAGCCCCAAGCACTGAGCCCTGTGGAACTCCATAATTAACTTTTGTCTGCAATGAGTCATTGTCATTAACATGTACAAACTGGAATCTATCAGATAAGTATGATTGAAACCAGCAGATGGAAGAACCTGAGATCCCCAAAGTCTGCTCCAGTCTCTGCAGTAGAATTGTATGATCAATGGTGTCAAATGCAGCACTAAGATCTAACAGGACAAGTATAGAGACCAGACCATTATCTGAGGCCAAGAGGAGGTCGTTGGTAACTTTAACTAGGGCTGTTTCTGTGCTATGGTGTAATCTAAATCCTGACTGGAAATCTTCAAACAGCCTGTTACTATGCAAAGAAATTCATGAAGTGGTCACTGCTCAGTGTTAAGGGAATAGACGGCTCAGTAGAGCAGTGACTCTGTGTCAGCCTGACTACAGTGCTGAACACAAACTTTGGATTGTTTTTGATTTCTTCAATTAAAGAAGATTAATAGGCTGCTCTAGCTTTATGAAGGGCTTTGTTATAAGCTACAAGACAATCTTTCCAGGCTACATGAGATTCTTCTCAATTAGTGGAAGGCCATTTTCTTTCAAATCTACATAAAGCCTGTTTATGGGAGTTAAACCATGGTGCTTCTCTCCTCTGATTCATCACTTTCTTTTTCAGAAGGGCAACACTATCTAATGTAGTATGCGGTGAAGCTACTGCATTATCAACAAGATTATCAATGAAAGTGGGTGTAAAATCATAACTGTTAACTTCAGGTGGACTTAGACATGACACAGAGTTAAATAACGGCTGCACTGTCTCTTTGAAAGTATTAATGTTATTATCAGACAGGCACCGACTGTAGTGGTATTTTTTCTTAATGTTATTGTAGTTAGTTAATGTGCGATTAAATGTGATTAAATAATGGTCAGTTAGGAGAAGGTTTTGGGGGGAAATATTTAAGTTTTCTATATCTATACCATAAGTGAGTACAAGATCAAGGGTGTGATTAAGGCAGTGAGTGGGTTTATTCACATGCTGAGTGAAACCAATTGACTCTAACAGTGAATTAAATGCAGAATTAAGACTCACTTTCAACATCTACATGGATGTTGAAATCTCCCACAATTATGATTTTATCTGTCCTTAGCACTAACTCTGTTAAGAATTCAGAAAACTCTGACAGAAACTCTGTATAAGGTGCAGGTGGACGATAAACAGTGACTATCAGAACCGGTTTCTGTGATTTTAAACTAGGATTAGATAGACTGAGGATAAGACTTTCAAAAGATAGGTATTCCAGTTTGGGCTTGGGGTTAATTAAGAGACTAGTATTAAAAACGGCTGCGACTCCTCCTCCTCAGCCTGAGCTTCTTCATGAGTGTTAGAATGTGTGGGTGGTGTTGACTCATTTAAACTAACATATTCTTCTTCATGTAACCAAGTCTCAGTTAAGCATATTAAATCAATATGTTTATCAATGATTAGATCATTAATTAAAACTGATTTTGAGGAGAGTGATCTTATATTTAATAGCCCACATTTAAGTGTGCTATTGTATGATTCTGTTTTATTATTGGTGCTGATTAGTATTAGATTGGACTGTCTAACTCCTCTTCTGTTAAATGCTGATTTATTTAATTTTGTCGATTTATTTACTTTTGTCAGCCGGGGGACAAACACAGTCCCTATGGGTTTTTGAGGAGGTGACTGCTGGAAAAGAAGCACAGAGGAGCGTGTAAGACTGCAACTCTGTCTGGTCTCACCTCTGGACTGTCATGTGCTGGAGTTCTAATAAACTTTGCTATGTTTCTAGATAAGAGAGCGGCTCCATCCAAAGTGGGATGGACACCATCTCTCCGCATGAGACCAGGTTTTCCCCAGAAGGAAAGCCAGTTATCTATGAAAGTAATGTTGTTTTCTGGACACCACCGAGACAGCCAGCGATTGAATGATGACACGCGGCTATACATGTCATCACTGGTCACATTAGGAAGAGGTCCAGAGAAAATTACGGTGTCCGACATTGACTTAGCGTACCTACACACAGATTTAACATTAATCTTTGTCATCGGGTGTCATTACTGCCGACATGAAGGGTAACTTTACTGAATTTACGATTATCTTTAGCCAGCAGTTTCAGATAGGACTCTATGTCGCCCGCTCTGGCCCCGGGAAAACACCTGACTATCGCTGGCGTCGCTACTTTTACATTCCTTAAAACAGAGTCACCAATGACCAGAGTTTGCCTCTCAGCCTGTGTGTCGCTGAGTGAGGAAAACTTGTTGGAAGTGTCAAGTGGTTGGTGGTGAACCGGCTTTTCTGCTTAACACTACGCCTCTTATTACGGACAGTCACCCAGCTAGCCTGTTGATCTCCCGGCTGCACGGGAGCTGCTTGGGGAGCTAATGCTACCGCTATGTGGTCCGCACCGGCTATGGGGGACTGGCTAACTGATTTAGCTTCTATGGTGCGGAGCCGGGTTTCTAACTCACAAAGTCTTGCCTCCATCCTGGCAAGCTACATTTATTACAAGTACCGTTATCGCTAAAGGAGGTAGAGGACTAACTAAACATGTGGCACACAACACAAGAGAGAGCAGGAGAGGGAGAAGGAGAGAGAGAAGCCATCGTTACTAAGCTAACTGTTAAGCTAGGAAGACCACAGAGTGTGAATCTACGTGAGAGATAGAGTTAAGCGAAGGTGTCGCTAACAGAAGCTTAAGGCAATAAACGATTAACAGAACAAATGGTAGTTCAGAGACTAGATTGTGACTTTAGATTAAGTTTTCCAGCAGTAGAGAGCAGGAGAAACACACAGCGTAACACCAGTGGAAACAGGAAGTGACACAATACGTTGCGTGAACCGACATCCAAGACACCAAAATAAGAGGCTTCCTGCCTCTTATTTGGTTAATATGTTTGTTTCCTGTGCAGCCCTGCTTTGCTTTTGTAATTTCAGGAGGCCTGACCTGGCAGCCAGGCGGAGTCTCCCCTCCACACACCTGCTCCTCATTCCCTGATTTGTTTGGTGCCTTTAAGAGCCTGGTCATTGCTGCAGCAGGTGTCAGCGCATCTCACATCCTATGTGGTACTCTACTGTATTAGATCAGTTTAGCTCTGTACTCACCCCATGTCGCTTCTGTTTTCTATTTGAACTCCTCGTTTCCTTTTTTCTAGTTTTTTTTTTCTTTTTTTTTTTTTTTTCGGGAGATCTTCGCATAGCCTGCCAGTCAGTCTCCTGGCCCTTATTTCATCTTCATTTTATTTTTGGTTTAGATTTTTTTGTAAATAAATTACTATTATTTTTCTGCCTTTTAAACGTCCTGTCTCCACTCCCTTTTTGGTCCATACATGTCCTGGTACAAATCCTCACATTTTCATCTCTTTGAAAATCAATACAGTGACGTCTGAAAGGTCTTTGAGCTGTGCTAACAACTGGGGTGAAAACCAGTGCAACAAAGTAAGATGTCCCAACAGTCATCCAACGGATATGAACAGGCTGTTGTACTTTGTGCCTACTTTATACAGTAGGAGGCTGTGTTGTGTTTGGACTAGATCTTATCTAAAATTAAAGTTATCCAGGCCAAGGGTTAGGGTTAGTTAGGGTCACTGTGTCTTTGTTTTTTGTTTTTTTAAAGATATTTGATATACTGTACGTCTCCAACACCTGCCTACTCCACCAGCCTTATGCCACAAAGATACAAATACACCTCCTGCACAACAGACCAACGCCATTTGCTCTGGTTAGACATGCAAAGAAGGTCCTTTTGTACCGAAGTTGCTGACAAGGGGGGCATTTTAATACAGTTCATGCCAGGTGTCTTCTGTATTATATTTTAGGAACTTGGCATCAGGTTGAGCACACACAGTTAGGGTTAAATTTTCTGTCCAGCTTACTCACTCACATTTCATTCCTTCATATTTTCATCTTCTCAGTGTTCTTGTTGTAATAATTGCAGAGTGTAGTCATTTTGGGATCATAGAAGACATCTACTGTATTAATGTGAGTGCCCAGATATACTGGCATATACATTGCTTCACTACAGGTCTATATGTACTTACACACACCCAGATTGTTAGCCTATAAGCTAATGTGTCTATTTATCTGTTCATTTCCTCAATTAATTGATTAATTTAAGAATAATTCAATCTGCAAGAATTGGAATATTATTAAAATATAGTGTTAGATTCTAATCAGAAAGCTTAAAACTGAAAAAAGGCATTTTCTTTAAGTTGTCATTATGATGCTAGAGGACAATGGTGACAGGAAAATGCCATCCACGCTTACCATATAACTATGCATATTGGTCACCTATGAGGTCACCTATGAGTCTTGCTTTCAGTTTGTTAATCTGTGGGCCAATGGGACGGGCATTCACCTGGCATCTATCATGTTTCACAATACACACCAAAGTACCCATGTCCTTACTGATATCTCATCACTGCTACTTCTTCAAATCAGCATCCAAACAGGAAGAGCTAAGGACAAGAAGGCTGCCTTCCTATTGCTGGTTTTGTCAGGCTAAAGTCATATTCACAAGGCACTTTCAATACACATTCCTCACTGCTTTAGACATTGCCTTGTTAAAGGGCATCAAAAGAAAACTTCAGTTCACAGTACAGAACAGTATAAAAAAAGTATAAAAACTTCTGCTCCACAAAATTTATTTTTCCAGGTGAAGATCACTATGCTTCAGGAAATGTGTAAATATATTGATAGCTGCATCTGTATTAATCAGAACAGTAGTCAGTTGTTTTCAATAACAACCAATTCAAGATCTAAACAGAAGCTTCAGTGAAGTAAAAATTTGCCAGACTACAAAACCAACCAAATTCAATGTTTTTCTTGTCTCTGCTTTATCTAGTACTACAAGAAGGACATTGTTCATTATACCACACAAAAGCTACTGTTGCTATCATCTTTTCTTTGTTCAGCCACTCATACTTCACTCTGTCACCCACATACAAAATCTATTAGGGAAAACATTCAAGGCTACAGGCATATTGATGCAGGCTTCACTCATGCCCAATGCATTGAGTATGTCAACAGAACATATATCAGCTGTGTGCTTTTAAGGACTCTAACATTTTGTTTAGTAATGTTTGTTATTGGCTTGTTATAACCTGATTTAATTTTACTGTTTCTCATCAACAATATATCTCATTACATTTTCAAGAAGAAATTTTCATTCAAATGTGCAAAAACTACAATTAATTTTTACTAAGAAATTATGGTGCAACACAATGTCTGCCCTGGAAAGTCAAACAAACAGGAGATGGACATTTGCTGCAGTGTCATAAATGACTCAGAACAGAGCGAAGGAATGTGAATAAGGACAGGGAAGGGAGAGTAAGACGGAGTCAAATGGAAAATATATATAGTTATTAGGAGAGATGGAATGAATGGAGAGAGAGAGAGAGGTCTTCCCTTCCCATCTCCTGGTTATCAGTTATTGACTGAATGTCAAACTTCATATATAGGTTAATGGTAATAACACTGAAAGCAGGGCAGGAGCTACAAAACTGACATACAGTGCATACACACACGCACACATGAATTGCTATCTGCAGACATCAATATGCAGAATGTAGATACCATGCACTGTATATAGCCAATAGAGATTTATGGGTAAGAGAGTTAAGGATCTCAGGATCAAGAGGAGGTTTTATGACATGCTGCATCATCCAACTCAGTTATTTATCCTCTTTTATCTCTTTATTATTTATTTATTTTTGCCATTACCAGACAAATACCAGCATTACTTATTCCCTGATTCTGTGTCTGATCATTAATCCTTACACCACTTGGCTGCATTGCTCATAATCCTCACCTCCCTTCCATTTTCCACTCTCGTCATTCCCTCCTTTTCTCCATCACCCTTCCAAATCATGCTCAGTCTTTTCCTCCATCTGTCCTACTCCGACTGAAAAGAATTTCTCTCTTTGTCAGTTTGTCATGAATATGCCAGACACTCATGGGATCACCATCATTGTGGCTCTATTTCATCTGTTTCTTTTGTTCTGCTATACCTGCTGCATTCACTGGTCAACTTCACAAATCTGCAGCAGCTCTCTGCAGCAAGCTCACACATCCACTTACTGCACACACACGCACACACACAACCAAGGACAAGAATACCCGATTGAAGTTCAGACTGGGCTGCTGTGTCGATAACTGGTTACCAGAATTCTTAAGCATGTAAACTCATACAGTATATGACATTGACTATATACAGCATAAGTCCAAATACCGCAGACACAAAATGCACACACACAAGGATAAAGAGATGCAGACCAGCTACTTACAACATTTGATGAAATGGTGGTGAGACATTTTTTTGAGTATGTCACAGTCTACCAGTCTGGTAGACAGGCAGGCAGCAATCTAGGTGGAGAATCAGTAGGTCAGGAAGGCAGGCAGACAGTAGGCAGCTACAGGTTCCAGTAAAACTAACTATTGCAGAGCCTGTAACCTCGCAGGATGCATTATTAATCTCGCTCCCTGCATGCCGTCCAAACTCTGTCCCTCCTGACTGCATTATTCACCAGCATCAGCAGCAGCTCCAGTTGCAGCCCATGAAGCATCTAAATGCACCCAGACTCAGACACACACACAGACACACGTTCGTTCCGTCTGTAAAAGGAGCTCTGGCTGTTTCTAACACTCTGTGCCTGCAGCCAGATAACCAACGCAAACCATCTTTCAAGCCATGGCCGATGCACGTGGTCCACTCGCATCAATGACTGGTACAGCCGGTTTAGCCCACCTACCATTCAACACACCCCCAATGACGCAATGCTTTTACACACACCCCTCCCATTCAGCCTCTGACACACACACACTCAGAAGCAGTGACTAACACAGATACACACTTGGTTATTCTCAGCCAAAAGAGAAAAAATGTGAAGGGGGATTAATAATGCCTCTCAGAGATGGGAGATGAAGAGCAGAGAGCAAGAAAGGTCACGGGAGAAAACATACAGAAATGGAGTGAAAAATGGAGATACAGTAGTAGAAGCAAGAAAAATATAAAGATATTGCAAGAGATGGGAGTGCATTAAATTGGATGGGGGCAGCAAAAAAGAGAGTGAGAGAAAGAGGCTGCTGCAGTGCAGCTTTTGGTGCGATGTCAGGTTAAGTGCACGTCAGTGGATTTAAACCGACTGCAAATTAACAACAGATATGTATAGTTGAGGAAAATGTTAATGTGTGTGTCTGTAGGGCGATTTCCTAAGGCGGAGGCTGGAGGCTGGTGAGAAAGGAATAAGATGAAAGACAAGATAGAAGGCAAGCACAGA
Organism: Brachirus orientalis; assembly: GCA_016785285.1. NCBI lineage: Eukaryota > Metazoa > Chordata > Actinopteri > Pleuronectiformes > Soleidae > Brachirus > Brachirus orientalis. Next base: position 327,425 of record JAFBJR010000684.1, read on the forward strand.
CACATACACACACACAGTCAAAGGATGTGCAGCACAATAATTATAGTAGTGTTGTGACACCCACATTTTAAGAATCTGTGCCACAGTGCTGGCACATTTTCTGCAGGTTATACTGTGTTTTCTGTGGGAGACTTGAAGCTGTTTCTTGCTGTTGTGTAAATTGGATAAAAGTCAATGAGAAGCAGATGAGATTTATTTTGTGACAGTAGTTAACCGCGAGAAGCAGCTTGAAAGAGAACAGGAGGAAGACAGAGACTGTGAGATGGATGTGTATATGTGTGTGAGTGTGTATGTATTGGGCACAAAGCTCGAGCAATTCCTGTCACAGGAAATAAGGTCAGTGAAGCAACTCGCTCCATCTTCTACAAAACACTACCAAGGCAACTGCTACTCTAATGTTTGTCTTAGCAAAATAATTTGGCACATTTGTATGTACATGTACACATTCAGTGTAAGAGTATTTTTATTCAAGGACAACAGAGTGACTACTCTATTAACATTTTACCCCTAAAATACATAATTATATACATCCATGGTTCTCAAACTGTGGGACGTGGTACTTGGAGGAAAATCAAAAATACTGTTAATACTGTATACATCAGCATATGTGATCGGAGTGGAGCTGAGTAACTGACCAGAGTGCGTAGAAAATGAAACAGTGCTTACAGGAATCATGCTTACATGTAATCAGTTTAAATGGCAATGATTAAGTGGGGTGTCTGATGAGGGAAATGCTCCCATTATGGGCAAAGGCACATTTTAGGGTGATGCATAATACATGAAGAGAATTTTTTATTACACATGGTTTGCACAAATAAATGTTTATTTTACATGCCAAAGGAGAATTTTGAACATTTGCATATATTATTTACTGTTACATATTCTGTGAATGCATCCGAGTCCACACACGTGTGTAAGTCCATTAGTCAGATTCTCTTAATTATCTCTTTCTATTTTTTATCTCACACATACACACAGACAGACTAAATTCTGGTTAATCAGTTTAACTTTCTTGCCTCCTTCAGTCTTAATAGTAACCCCTCTCCACTGTAACTCCCTCATGCTGTGATTAAAATGTCTTTGAGCATAAAACAATAGCGCATATTATTATCACTGTTTCACAGAAGATTCTTCATTAAATATGCAGTGAATTAAGGTATATCATTTCCTGTGTATTTAGCTTTGTCAGTAAAATCGCACGTGCTTTGTTTTAAAGCTCACAGTTTGTGTTTTGCCACTGCTTTAGATTTGATTGTTAAATTAGGCACCACAGTTTTTTTGTAATTGTATTACTTGAAAAACACTTTTTTATGCTACATGTGCAATTTTTATTATGTTGTGAGTAATTTTAACACAGTAATTATTGTTATAAGTGTTTGCTCATGTAATATTGGAAATGGCCTGCATCTATATAGAGCTTTTCTAGTCTTGATAACCAATAAAAGCTGCTTTACACTACAGTTTTGCCACTCACCCATTCAAACCCATTCACTCAAACTTTCATACAGCGCATCTACTGTATGAGCAGCACATTTTCAATCACTCATCTTTCATACCCATTCACACACTACTGTCACAGCTGTCAGGAGCTACATGGAGTTGACTGTGTCTTGCCCAAAGACAGACTGGCTTACAGACTAGCGGTGCCAGGTATTTAACCCACCTTGAAGTTGAAAAATACTGTCACCCCAATACAGAGAAGCATGCTGTCATATTAACATTTATTTTAACACATTTTAGCCACAATGCTTTGGAAGATTAGTGTGAACATGTGTTAGAAAACATATTAAGTGTTTACAGGGGACAGTGATGAAACAACAAGTGTGTTAATAGATGGGCTGCATGGAGTTACACCCTGGTGGCTACTCCTCAGCTACTCAGGGAGTGAGAGAGAAAAATAACTAATGTAAGAATGAAATATTTATGGACAAATGCAGCTGTAGTGCTAGTCTGAAAAGTTGAATAAATGTCCTTGCACAACACAAAGATGCACTGATGTAGTTTTACACATGGTTTTACTCAAGCTTAGAAACATTTTTCTAGCTTTGTTCTCATACTAATGCAAGAGAGCAAGAAGATAATCACACTGTTGCAATTTACTTAGGTTCTTTTCAAGGGTTTAATTAATGGCATTAGCCTACTTAATAATTAATTATAATTGATATTTATTTATCAAAAAATAAGGACAGAGATTTATTTCCACTCTGTGAAATCAGTATTAATCTGTGTATCAGCTTGTAGCTTAATTCAACCATTTTCAGTCCAGGTCTGAGCTTAACAGCAGGCAATATAATTTCAGATTAATAATACTAGGTAATAGTATAGCAGCAGTTTTGGTGAATTCCAAAGGTGGATCACTGCCTGAGAGAGGATTTGAAAGCTTCTTTCAGTATGATGCTATAGAGCCCAGACAAAATCCACTGACCCAAACAGAGCTTTATGCCCAAGTCCACACAGAAGAAAATTAATGCTTCGCTGTGTAAGTTATGATCATACAGAGGAAGACAAGACTTACAGCAAGACTCAGCACAGTGATTATGAAGTGCTCATGGGTGTGACGCAAATGTGATGGAAAGTGTGGAGTCATTTTGTTTGATAATCTACATCAAAGCTGGAAAAACTCTGCTGAGCAGTTCAGAGTAGAAACCAGCCAAATTTTGTTTTGTTTTCTGTTTTTTGTTCATATATATATATATATATATATATATATATATATATATATATATATATATGACACATGCAAAATGACAAAGGTTATGTTGACTAAACCATGCTCCTAATTAGAAGTGTTTCGCCAGCTCACAGGCATGGATCAGACAGACATGGCTGCAAATCTGTTTGATGGGTTTAACACATGGCAGGTGATGTAGCTTTTTTGCTTGATCCATACTGAACCAAAGGAGAATAAAAGAGTAATCATTCTTTATGTGAGTTTATATGTCCAAACCCTTAGCATACAAAAAAAAAAAAAAAATGCAAAAACAATGCAACAGCCGACACTGATAGTAAGATACCAAAAGGAGTTCATTCATCATTTCCACTGTGAACAATACCAAACATATAATGGCAGCTAAACACATGGGAAATTCTGCTTCTTTTGTTAAATTTGAATATTTTCCTACAATTACTGAAAAATGGGATCAAAGGAAATGTGCTGTTTTGTTGTCATTATAAAACAGATGGTGACAAATATCACCCTGTGGTTTATAACACACTTCAGTTACAGGTTATTTTACATAAAAGACATCTATAACATCATCCAGTTAACATATTGCTACAAGTGGAAGACTGGTGAAGTGATTATCACCTCTGACCAGGAGGACTAATAAAAACAAGATGAAATCATGAGGGAGGTAGATTAAAGCAAAATCAGGAGAGTTTTTCAAAAAAAAAAAAAGAATTTATATATGACCAAGGCATTAAGAGTCAGAGAACAGTTATAATTAGTAATGTGTTATCACCCTATTTCTCGATTTTATCTCATTCTCCAGCTAACTGCCTCACTTTTATTATTATTAGTATTATTATCAGTAACAATAATACTCCTGTCATTGTTACTATGCTCTGATTAAAAGTTTATCAGTATCATTTCTTATCAATAATCTCTGCTGCTGCTTGTATAAATGACACTGTAGTTCTATAAACATGACATAACTGATTCTAAACTTGATACAACTGTTGTATATTTGCTCCTGGTCTCTCTCTTCTGTCTGTCCCTCACCTCCCTCTTTTTCTTTCTCTCCCCCCTTTCTGTCCCCCACCTCTCCTCTGTCCCCCATTTTCCTCTCACCCCAACCGGTCGAGGCAGATGACCGCACATCTTTGAGTCTGGTTCTGTCACAGATTTCTTCCTGTTAAAATTGAGTTTTTTCTCTCCACTGCCCCCTAGTGTTTGCTCATTGTGTGAACTGTTTCTCTGTGAACGGTTTCTCTTCTCTCTGTAATATTGTAAAGGCTTTGGCCTTACTATGTACAGTGCCTTGAGATAATGTATGTTGTGATTTGGCGCTATACAAATTAAATTGAATTGAATTGAACTTTATGCTGAAGAATATGTTTAATTTTCTCTCCTTAAATAACCTCCCCACATCTACTGCAAAATCTCTGAAACCCGTTGTTAATCCTTCACCATCTACCCTGAGCTCACAGCACCTGGGCAGCTGGTGCAATGGGAACGCAAAGGATGCAACATTCAGCGTGAGGCGAAAAATAACCAGTTTAACAACTGAACAGCACAGCCAGCATGTGAGCAGCTCCATATTTAACAAGCACCCAAAACAGAGGCAGTGTCCCTCACATATGCTCTCAAAAGAGAGTGAAAATCATGACCACGTTAGTGACTCACAGTGAGCCTACATATTCATGTACAGATGGCTCTGCCTACTAACACGCATCACCACTATGAAAATATAAAAGAATATTAAAGTCAATATTACATTATGCGCAGATACTGAATAATATAGTACACTGCAGATGCAGCAGTGAGAGTAGGAGAGACTTATTTGATTTGTGTGGAAAAAATGTACTATTTTGTAACTAAATATGCTTAAGCTGTGCGAAGTGATCCCATCAAATGTTGATACACAAACAGATCTGCAGGCAAACACTTCTACACTCAGAGTGCCTTAAACAAACATGTGCTTTAAACTTTGCCACAGTGCAGATAACAAGTGGAGAGAATGTCAATAGAGGTCATCAGAAGGAGCTAGAAGAAAAAAAAATCCAAACAAACGTCCTAGAAATTTGATTTACAAACTAACTGCTGTTCATTGCCGTTTTTAAGATTTTCCATCTGGATGACTGAAAAAACAAGTCAATAAAATAAAAATTACTAATTGACAGATTGGCTTTACATGACTTTACATCACATTACATGAATTTACACTGTCTAAAATGATACTAGGCCCCTCTATGAATACCATTAACCACCAATGGTTGCATGGAGTCTGACTGGAAAAGTCACCCAATCAACCCAAGCAATCACCCTGTTTGTGTTTACCAGTCTGCAGCAGCAGCTGCTGAGGATATTTTTTGATTTCAGCAATGAAAAGGGAAAGCCAAGCTTAACTAGTAGTTCAAGCAGTCTGTATGCAAGTTAACTGTGACAGTAATGGCAGTATGATTGTTGTTTTTCTTTACTATTCATCATGTTGTATTAGTTTAGATGTAATTTTTACAAGGTCCACATTGATCTCAGCATTCTATATGTACCCCATGGGACAAGCTATAATCAGTCTTGAGTCTCTGCTTTACTAAGTTTGGTGTAGCCCAGCAGCGAATGACAAGGTCAAACCCTTAACATCAAACATCTACTTTCCATAAAATGTTCTTACTTTGGTTTGATTAAAACTTTGGTTTTTAATAATAATTTACAGGAAATTGGTCCCTTTTTCAAACCCAAATAAGATTTGTCTAATTCCCATAAGAGAAGTTTGATATAAACAGTGAAGTACATATAATACAAGTCAGTTTTAAAATAACAATTAGCAAAACAAGTTCAATTTTACGTTAACTGTTCTTCACTATACAGAATTATGCAAATATACATGCATATACAAAAATACATATATACAGGCTTCCAGATTTGGCAAATAAATACTCTGATCCTTACTCTTAATTTACATATAAATAAGCAAACTGAAAATAATAAAAAGCAGGTCACTCCCACCGAAAATCTCAGGGTCTTCAGCTCTGCCACCTCTAGCTCCGCCTCATGTCTTTTGGACAGTGCCACTGTCTCCAAGCCATACATCATAGCAGGCCTCATGACTGTCTTGTGGACCTTCCCCTTCACTTTTGGTGCTCTCCTTCTGTCACACACCAGCCATGACAGTCATCTCCACCCACTCCACCCTGCCTGCACTCTTCACCTCTCTTGTGCACTGTCCATTGCTTTGCATGGTTGCATGGTCATCCACTTTCTCTACTCCTTGCATCTTCAGTGTACCACCTGTCTCACTGTCATTCACACACAGGTATTCCGTCTTGCTTGATTGTCCACAGCAATCATGATGAAACGCAGACATTTTGTTGTTAATGATTAGCCTGAATAAACAAAGTAAATGAAATATCAGCAAAACTCATGAGGTGGAACTGCAACTGCATAGCTAAATCATTCTCCTCACCGACTATGTGTGCATGTTCAAAAAATGTGACAATGTTTATGTGCAGGTTCAGTCATTGTGCCTGACCACACAGTCAGGTGAGATCACATGTAGGAAAGACTGACTGCACACACAGAAAAATACTCTCAAAACATGGATATAGTACACAAACAAGAGAGACAGAGTGAACAAAACAAATAATCCTATTCTCTAAACTTTGCTTCTAAAACCCATCACTTAGGAAAGAATGCAGTAAGAGAGGCCCTCAGTGGAACAGCTTGTCACCAAATATTTAGTATGTACTTAAAATCTGCACTGCATGTTTTTTTTTTTTCTGCAGGGCAGTTCTGTACTGTAGAGTGAAAGAGAGAGAGAGTGAGAGAAAGACCTCTTCTACTGACCCACTTGTGACCCAAACAATGCCATCCAAAAAGCTCATTTACTGGTCGGAGAGTGTCAACCGACAAACACCTACCACTAATTCTTTATATTGTCTTCACTGAAGCTTTGTAACATCCACCCTCACTGAAAAAAAAACGAAAAAAACATGAGATATTGCCTCACTTTCAAATAACAAAGTGAAAGATTTCATTCTCTTCTTATTGATAACTGATCACAGAGCAAATCAAGAGTGACCTTCACTCTTAAACACACCTGACATTGTTTTGCAAAGTTCTACCTCTTTCACTTAACAGCTGCTTTTCTTATGCTGTGTTTGCAACTTCATGTTTGACCTTTGTTTCTGTGTGCAAGACTCACATTCAGTGTCTTGCAGTGATTAAATAAAACATCTATCCATCCATCCATCTTCTGCCGCTTATTCGAGGTCGGGTAGCAGGGGTAGTAGCTTTAGCAGAGAAGCCCAGACTTCTCGCTCCCTGAGGCGTTCCCATGCCAGCCGAGAGACATAGTCTCTCCAGCGAGTCCTGGGTCGTCCTTGGGGCCTCCTCCCAGTGAAATGTGCCTGGAACACCTCACAGAGAGGCATCCAGGAGGCATCCTAACCAGATGCCCAAGCCACCTCATCTGACTCCTCTCAATGCGGTGGAGCAGTGGCTCTACTCTGAGCCTCTCCCGGATGACCAAGCTTCTCACCCTATCTCTAAGGGAGAGTCCAGACACCCTGCAGAGGAAACTCATTTTGGCCGCTTGTATCTGCGATCTCATTCTTTCAGTCATTACCCACAACTCATGACCATAGGTGAGGGTAGGAATGTAGATTGACCAGTAAATCGAGAGCTTCACCTCTTGGCTCAGCTCCTTCTTCACCATGACAGACCGAGGGACCCAAGGGACATGGTCGAACACCTTCTCCAAGTCCACAAAGCACATGTAGACTGGTTGGGAGAACTCCCATGCACCCTCCAGGACCCTGCCGAGAGTGTACAGCTGGTCCACCGTTCCACGACCAGGACGAAAACCACACTGCTCCTCCTGAATCCTATATTCGACTATCCGACAGACCCTCCTCTCCAGGACCCCTGAAAAGACCTTACCGGGGAGGCTGAGGAGTGTGATTCCCCTGTAGTTGGAACACACCCTCTGGTCCCCCTTTTTAAAGAGGGGGACCACCACCCCAGTCTGCCAATCCAGTGGCACTGCCCCCGATGCCCACGCGATGTTGCAGAGGCATGTCAGCCAAGACAGCCCTACAACATCCAGAGCCTTAAGGAACTCTGGACGAATCCCATCCACCCCCGGGGCCCTGCCACCGAGAAGCTTTTTCACCACCTCAGTAACCTCAGCCCCAGAGATAGGAGGCCACCTCTGAGTCCGTAGACTCTGCTTCCTCATGGGAAGGCATGTTGTTGGGATTGAGGAGATCTTTGAAGTACTCTCGCCACCGATTCACAACGTCCCAAGTCGAGGTCAGCAGCACCCCATCTCCACTGTACACAGTGTTGACAGTGCACTGCTTTCCCCTCCTGGGACGTCGGATGGTTGACCAGAATCTCCTCGAAGCGGTCCAGAAATCGTTCTCCATGGTCTCACCGAACTCCTCCCACGTCCGAGTTTTTGCCTTAGTGACTACTGAAGCCGCATTCTGCTTGGCCTGCCGGTACCTATCAGCTGCCTCTGGATTCCTACAGGCCAAAAAGGCCCGATAGGACTCCTTCAGCTTGACGGCATCCCTTACCACTGGAATCCACCAACGGGTTCGGGGGTTACTGCCAGGACAGGCACCGACCACCTTACGGCCGCAACTCCAGTCAGCTGCCTCAACAATGGAAGCACGAAACATGGCCCATTCAGACTCAATGTCTCCCGTCTCCCTCGGAACATGTTCGAAGTTCTATCGGAGGTGGGAGTTGAAACTCTTTCTGACAGGAGACTCTGCTAGACCCTCACAATACGTTTGGGTCTGCCAGGTCTGACTGGTAAACAAAATACCTCCAGCTAAAAATCCAAATGCTAAATTGAACATGAAATTAGCACCTAAAAAAAATTTCATTTATGGCTGTCAACACAGTGCCCATAGACCTTAAAAGCTTTGCACCACAGAGAGGCTGAATGATAGCTACTAAAAAGAGGTGAAACAAGACACTCCCCCATTCAGAGTGACTGTTTGTTTAATAAATGAAGGTACACTGACACGATCTAAAAATAGAATAAAAGTCGTGCACACTCAAGCTCCACATGTGCACTTTTATTTATTTTTATTTTTTTAATGAAAGTGTTAATGTTCCTTCATTGTCAGAAACACTGTATCTGTGTCTCAATTCAGGGTCTGGATCCTCCCATGTGTGGATTCAGCATCTAAATGTTGTTAAAATGTGTCACAGCACTGTGCCATGTGCGTGTCCCAATTGACACACGAGTTGTCAGCTCCTTGACAAGTTTGTCCATTTTTGGAGGATACATCGGTGTAGGCTATCCCAGAAGTCTTTGCACATCAGTGGCAGAGCTTGTTTATGTAAACCTTTATTACAACAACACAAGAACGTGCTTGGTGGAGCCTGGGTAATTGTAAACCAAATACAAATGCAAGAAAGAATAAGTTAAAAAAATATTTCTAAAATAATAATATAATATAATCATCAATAATATAAAATCTTAATAATATGATTAGATATCATTTTGAAGCTTTTGTATCAATTAATATTGACAGGGTTTAGTTCTGAAGAACTTTTTGTTGGTGGATTAAAGAGAAGAGTTAAGGAGATTAACCAGGTTTTTTTGACCTATGACATGGTCAAAGCAGTGTTTGTTCTAAAATTTCATGTCAAAACTTATCTGCTGTGAATAATTAATTTCGTGTTTAATGCATTGGTTGAATAGATGACTTACATATATGATACTAAAACAATTTTTATTAGAATATCATTTTATTTTTGTACATATTCTATCCATTGCTTAAATCTTAAATCTGTGGAGGGATAAGTTATATTTGTAAATCATATTTAGTAACATTTAAGGGACATTATTGTATTTGTTCATGTTTGTCTCTCAGCCTGAGAGTCACCAAGTCACTGGTGTTTGTGTTGATGCCTCACTGCTTCCTTCACTATTATACAATTACTTAAAAAATAAGTGGAAGGTCCATCAAAACTAATAAATAATCACAAAACTAAACTGGTGAAACAAAAATCTACTACAGATTTGTGGGATGCTTTGGCTGATTAAGGCTTAAATCAGCAGTCAAACTTTGAGAGGCAGAAGAATGATTCAGGACTGTGGAGGGCAGCTTTTAGCCTCTCAGTATAACAGCCTGCTGGATTCTATTAGGAGAAGAAGAAGGAGAACCTGTGAGCTGCGTGGATAAGACCAGCTTATTTCACACAGCAAATGACTTTCTTCCATCTCCTCCTGAGGATCCAGACCCTGGATTGAGACACAGCTTGTGACATTGGCACTCATTTATGTAGGCCAATCCTACTTGACACATGTGCTGGCAATCACAACAATTAACCTCCACCTGTTGGGAGGGAGTAATTAACAAAATGTGATTTGACTGTTAAACATACAAACAGAATACACCCATGAAAAGAAAATACTTGCAATAGATGTACAGAGAAGGTTTTAACACCAGTGTCCATGTCATCACTACACTTTATAAATGAAGTTAATATAAATGAGAAAAAAGTAAAAAGTAAAATGAGTAAAAAGAAGCAATCATGTGCAAGACCTGTTTCTGTTTTGTAGGTCTTTTAAACATATCTTCCTTTATTAAACAAACACCAGCCTCTTACAACACTGTCAGGCACACATACTTTCTTTCTCTTCTCTTCCGGGGAATGATCTTCATTTCTAGTCATACCTTCCTGCACACCTTAACGCAGCCAGTTGCCAGCCAACTGTTAAATCTCAGTCAAACAGCATGCTGCATGGTTATTGTCTGACCAGTGCTGATGAAATAAACTCATTTGCAACCAAGAATATTGAAGTTTAATACCAAGCCTGAAACTAGACATAAAAAAACAACTCACATATCAATTGCAATACATGACAGAAACATTGCATTGATGTTTTTACCCAAATTGTCCAACCCAAATGTTGTTAAAGGTAATGTTGCCAGATGTAGACTAAATGCTGATCATTTAATCCCTAAAGTAATCTAATTCTCTATTCAGGATGCTAGCCAGTAGAGCACATGGCTTTGCTATAATCTCTGGTCCCCATTTTTCAGCTTTAGCTGTTTGTCCCTCAGAGGTCAGTAAAGGTTAACAAAGTCATTAATCAGACATTGAGATGAATGACAGTATTTGCAAATGAACTCACAGGAGGGTGGTGCACACCAAAGGCGGAAGACCACCCTTAAAGAAAAAGGAGCATGGTTCACATTTCACCACTGTGTTACAATAACAGCTTATCTGCAGAAATGCTTAGAGAGGGACTTTTTTGTTAGACATGCTGATCAGTACCCAGCTCATGTCCCTGTAGAGAGGGACAATTGTTGAGAAACGTCCCTGAAGGGACCAGAATATTATCATACTATAACTGAAAGTGTCAGCAATGCATGCTGCTTATGTCAACACTACAACAAGAAAGCATGTTTCTCTCTCTCTCACAAACACTATCACAGCAGATTATTGTTAAACTGCTGCTCTAAAGAGTCACAAACTAAGCATGTACAGTGGATTTGTTGTCTCACACAATCAGCTGTTCATTCCCAGTCAGAAACGCAAACATTCTTCTACACTAAGTATCTCATGATATATTTAGACCAATGACAACTGTACAACATATCTGCCTTTCTTCTTATTCCCTGTGGAACACCGGAGCAGCACATGACATCTAAATATGTTAGACTCTTCGACCTGTGGACATTTATGAGAGGAGAAAATCACAACTACACTCACCATTGTCCCAGTAATGAGCATTTACTCTGGGAGGAGAGAGAGCAGAGAAAAAGCGACGAGTCTTACCAGTGAGAGTCCAACCACAGGAGACACCGGGGCAGAGATGAGAGAGAAATGTGACAAAAACTCAACAGCACGGGCAGGCGGCTCCACCACCAAATCAATTTCACACTCTCTCACCTCTCTGCCACTATGATGTCACTCATTCATCCGTTTCTCTGTAGCCATGGCAACTCTGCCGCTTGGAGCTATTCATTCTTCTACATCTGCCTTTGCTCTCTCTCTTTCTATGTCCCTCCCCCTCTCCAGACCCTGGTGAGTCCCGCCCACTTTCTCCTTCTAAGGGTTACAGTAACACCCAGAGTCTGACTTGCATTCATCCCCTTGTTCTTTGAGATCACATCACTGAGTTGGTGTGAAAAAACAAGTAGTCGGGTGCAAAACACAAAAATGGGAGGTGCCAGGATTCACCTCATATGGTGGACACAAACTGAAGAGATTGGACTCAATCACATACACTTTTTTTCAAGACGACACATTCAGACAGAAGACAAAGAAACTGTCACAGAAACGAGACACAAGAGGTTTTGTCTGAAAACTGTGTGTTAAGACGTGAGTCTGAAGCAGCTGTCACAGACAGAAATAACATCATGTAATGGAGCCTAAAAACTGACAAACGGATGTGTTTGTGACTCCCAGGTGCACACACACACACACACATTCATCACATCACAGTGTGATTTGATGAATAGTTAATGAAGACTGCTGTTATTAAGCTACATCTTGGCTATTAATCACCATGTTGACCTTGAAGAAGGGAGAAAAACCCTGACTACTGATAAAAATCTAACACAGAGACACAAGTCCATACCTCCATCATCACCAACACCCACTTACAAAAATAGACACACAAAAACACCTTGGGCAAGAGACCAATCTAAACATCTATGAGTCTGTCAATTTCTGGACCACAGTGAAACAAAGGACAGATCAGTCAGGTTCAAATCAGTCAGCACTGAACATAGAGCACATACAGAAGCTCTGAAAGAAGAAAAAAGAAAGAAAGAAAAAAAAACAACTATCTTCTTTGCATCACATCTTATTGCTTCTAATCGCGATTTTAATTAGTTTCCTGAGCTTCCCTTCTGCAGCTTTCCTTCTTTCCCATCTGCATTAACATCTTACATTCGGAATTTTCTGGTGTCCCTGACTTTATCCTACTCAGCCTATTGCCCATGTACCATAAGTCATCATGCAATTGTCAACATAAACTGCAGGTTGTCTAGTAATTGTATATATTTTTAAATCCCTAACAAACCACAAAGATTAGAAAATATAGCCACCTTCTTTTGTTTTTAATTGTGAGGATTAGTTGTCTATATACTGTTTGCAGGTCTGCTAGTGTTCAAATTACTCCCCTGGGTAAAAATAAAGTATCTTGAATTGATTTCATGACATGTCTGAACATGGAATTTGAGTCATTCCTGGTAGGCAGAGTCAGATGCTCAATTAGTACTGATACTGACATTGATTATGGGGAATTAGGATCCATAATCTAATATATAGGTATTTTTAAAATCTCTTAAAAAAAAGCACAGGCAAGAGGGGCACAGAACAGTCGAAGCCAAAAGCATTATCAATATAAAAATAAATTATAATTATAACAATTAGCAGTTATTAACTATGACGGTTAATCATAACATTTAATGTAAAAGTTAACCAAACAGTAACCCACTATTGAATTAATTGATTCAATGATTTGTCCCCTTAAAAAAAAAAAAAAAAAAAAAAAAAAAAAAAAAAACATATCCTGGTTCCATTGTCTTCACCCATTCACTGACACTTTTACACAGCACATCTATGTACAGCACATTTTTCTATCACTCATCTTTCATACCTATACACACACTGCCGGCACAGCCGTCAGTCAGCTCTAGTTGTTTTCTGAGGGTTAGGTATTAAGTGGTTATAGTTAAGTTAGGCTTTGTTTAGGCTGTCCAAATGCATGCATGTCAGTGACAATCCTTAAAAGGATAGCTGTGCAAACCTGTGTGTGAGGCTGTTTAGGAGACTTGATTCTAATGGGAGTAGTGAGGCAGTAAGACTACATGCACCTGCTCTCATACTGTACGTCCAGATAATGGAGAGGACCAGCTGCTTCTTGGGGGACTCTCATGGCTCTTTTTTCTCAACCACATCTGTCTTCTAGTTGAAAGGGAACCTCTGCCATGACCTGTCACCATCCTCTCTATGCTCCAACTCCTGTCACCATCCTCTATATGCTCCAACTCCTAACCACAACTATCATTGTCACCAAATGAAAGGTCCACTGTGTAACATTGAGGTGGGTTTATTGGCAGAGATTCAAAACACTGCCCATACATTTGTTTGTATAAATGTGTAATCACTTTAAAATAACACACATTCACATACAAAAGTTCAGACAATGATGCTCACGCTGATGTTCCTTACTGACATGAGGGCCATTGATGGCTCTGGATGCAGAAACAAAGTCTGCAAGGCCACTAGTCACATACCATTGGCAGCACGCCTGCATTAGCATGAGGAAGTCTTCTATACAAAGATAAAGTCATGTTGAAGTACAGCCTCCTGCTACTCTGACAAAGAAAATCATAAAGCACTTGGTCAACCTTTGTATGCACCTGCCTACTACTGAATCCATGCTGTCTGGTCTGCTTTGATGGTATATTGTTTCATCAGATGGAAGAAATTTCAGACCAAAGGTTTGGATTTAATCTTAGCCTGCTGGAAGGGTTTCACTCCCGAATAGCATGACGTTGTTACTGCTGCTGCTGCTGCCAGCAATGTCTCCCACCACCTGTCATGAGTCTTAGCTGCTGTTTGACTTCACCAACTGTTCCACCCCCCGATCCTCACTGAAAAGACCAGTGTGGGATTTCATCCTCATCCCAAGATCATTCTTCACTTTATGCAGACACATGGGATAATCTGTAGGAAGAGGGAAAATTCCAATACATAGGGCATTGGTGACTTATAGGAAATGCTGAAAAGAGAGGCTATGGATTACAGCCCACAGTTGTCACATTTTATATTCACTTAAATATATTTTTAGGAATTAGAAATTTTTTAATTTAGAAGATGAAAAATATTTTAAACAAATTACCCCAAGACAACAGAGCTGTTATTGTTTTTCAATAATACAGAATTTGTCGCTTTTGTTTGGGGGAGTAATACAGCATACATGAAAAAAGGATGTCAGAAGCCTTTTGTTTACCCTAAACCAGACAACCTTGTCTTCTGAAGATGAATCTGGAAGTGTGGCATCACCAGACCTCAGTAATCCTCTCGACATCTCTGCATTATGCCAACAATATGAATATTTATTTTCAGTCACTAGTGCAACAAACTGCAGACCATATACTGGAGGTTCGGTTGAAGTTTCAGTAATGTTGGTAGTATGTTGTATAACACAAAAGCAAAATGGATAAAATAAAAGTAATGGTAGGTCTCCTGTTAAATTCATTTATTTTAATATAGAAATAACCCACTGTGTCCAGTGAAAATTACAGTCAATAAAGTAAGTTGCAATACACCCTCTTTAATCATTCATAAAAGGTTTCATTTAAATAGTGTGAAAGCTTCATGGCTTCAGTGTCATAACACAGCCAGTGGTCTGCATTACAGTACATGAGTAAAACAGTAGGAGGGGAGGTATAATCCTTGAACACCTCTGGAGTTCTGACAGTGGCATATCCATCAAAAACCTTTGTTCCAGGAAGAGCCCCCCCCTCCTCATGCTGCCTTTCATCATCATCCTTTCTTGCTCATAAATCAACACATAATTATAAGGAAGGATGGTGACTAAGTCTTAAGACCATATGTGGCTCAAATGCTGACCACAAAACAGGAGACTGGGTGCGTCTTGACACAGACACATGACTGACTTGTTTCTTGCCAGCTCCATCTGAACACCAGTGCAATGGGCGCAATCATACTCCATAAAAAGAAAAGCATGGAAGAAGAAACAAAAGAGACAGGAATGCAACTGCTGGAAAATGGCATTGTGGTTAAGATAATCTTTTTCAGTTTAAAGACAGCATGAGGCCTCTGAGACTGCAACACTGTCAGTCTCAGAGACCCACAATCTGTCTGGGAACAGATGGGTGTACACACACATGGAGGCCTGCTCCATAACTGCTACTTAGCCTATTACTGACAACCTGACTCTAAACCTAAAACATATCTTTACATTTTATTCATCTATGTTGCAGGAAGTTGCTTATTGTCCACATGAAGTGACTATGACTATAAACATGTTTAGCTCCATATAACAACAGAGTGCAGTGTGTTCACACTTGTCCATCTGAATGAGCCCATCTTTGAGCTCCTATGCAACAAAAGCAGAGTTTAGTGTGGTGACACCACAGAGATACATTCTGTCACATCAGGTTCACAGAGAGTAATAGCTGTTCTCTTGTGTTTTTTCCTCCTCTCCTCTTTTCTGCCTCTTCACCACCATTCTCTGTTCTGTGTCTCTAACCTGACCCCTCATATAACATATATCCCTATTTCCTTTAAACTCTTGTGTGTTAACACTGAGACAGAGACTATACAGATACTTTAATGCACATCACAAAACAATACAGCATTTAAATATACAGTAAACTGCTTAAGATTTTCCTGAAATTGGTATGATTCACAACTGAAACAGTGCCTGAAAGGCTTTTTGGAGGACTGCATGTTTGTGTGTGCAGTAAGCAAGCCTAGAAACCTGTTTCCCTTTTTCTGTACTGCCAGCTAGCACACACAACATCCCAGGGCAAGAAACAAAAGGTTTGCAGTTCACAGATATTGAGCAAAGATAATATAAGAAAACCACAGAAGAAAGCAAATAGAATTTTTCCAGGATTATATATTAACCTGAAAAAATGCAGGCAAACACAGATATTTGGCTAAGGAATACAGAATTAAAGAGGGAACAACTTGCCAGTGATATGCTGTCAGGCCTTCGATTATTGGAACTCAGAGTAACTTCACAATACTACAGAGAAAACTCAGACAAACAAGAGACGAGTGGCACCTCACCTCATCGCAACATTTCCCCAATGCTTTCTTTATCTTTACAGATGAGAAAGTCACCACTGACAACCCATCAGAATGTGGCTGAATAAAGGAGTACTTGAAAGAAAGTTAGAGCAAGAGTTGGAGAGAGAGAGAAAGGAGAAGGCAAGATTTAAGAGTTTGTCAGTGGGTGTTGGAAGAAATAGAAAAGGGTAAGACTGAGAGTTTAAATCTTTAATTACAACTGCTTACCACTCACCCTTAAGAAGCTGATTGGAGTGACTGGCACGGGAAACTACACACACTCTCTGCTGTGCTTGTTTTGTGTGTGTCTGCTGTATTAGGAGGAGGAGAATGAAGCTGTCAGACAATGGACAATGTACGGTAGGTGACAGTCATAGTCATGTTTTTGTGTTGTCTGTTCAGTTCATTCTGAAAAAAAACAGGAATGCTATGAGGTTATTTTAAGATTTGTTGCCAGAGTTCCTTTGGACTTTTGACATCAACAGATTACATTTTCTTTGTCAGTGTTTAAAGATCAAGGTCACTGATTCACAAAACACTTTTTGTGTGTATCTGATTGTTTGGAGGAAATGTCTTTATATTTTGGCACAAACATTGTCTTGTCTTAGATTAAGTGATTTGATTTAGGAGGTCAAATGCCACCAGACAGGGTTGACATGATCTCCCAGTTCGTGTACCAAGAAAATTTGCAGGGAAATTCATTACATCAGGAATTATCATTCAGATAGACTCAAGAATACCATGTCAAGGTGATCTTGACCTAATGAACATGAAATCTTTGAAATATGTCTGTGAAGATTCTCAGTCATCCAGGTCATGGTATCCAAAGTGTAGTAAAAAAAAAGGCAACTGGACTTAGTTGAATTTCTTGAAGACGTTTCGCCTCTCATCCAAGAGGCTTCTTCAGTTCTGTTTGACTGGTGGAGAGTCTGGGACTTATAAACTCTGTCAGGTTCTTGGTCCATGGGGTGTGGTTTGGATAGGAAAGGGGTTGTGAGTCTCTCAGCTGCTTCCAATATAGGGAATGTTACTATAGGCAGAAACATGGTTGTGCCATGGGCTCACCTGTGTCTCCCATAGTGGCCAACTTATACATGGAAGAAGTAGAGAGGAACGCTCTGGACACTTTCCATGGATCCCCTCCAAGCCATTGGTTCAGATATGTAGATGACACATGGGTAAAAATCAAGAAGCAGGAGGTCGACCCCTTCACTGAGCATATCAACAGTGTGGACAACAACATCAAATTCACCCGTGAAGATGCTAAGGGGAACCTTCTGGCCTTCCTAGATTGTTCAGTCCACATTGAAACCGACGGAAGTTTAAATGTGGAGGTCTACAGGAAACCCACCCACACTGACCAATACCTCCTTTTTGACTCTCACCATCCATTACAACACAAGTTAGGAGTAATTCGGACCCTTCACCACCGAGCAATGAGGGTTCCCACCAGGACAGAAGGCAGGATGAAGGAACAGAAACACATCCGGGATGCACTCAGGAATTGTGGCTATCCTAACTGGGCCTTCACAAAAACCTCAAACACAAAAACAAACACACCAAAAGAGAAAAAGGATCTCCCCCGCAAAAATGTTGTTATCCCCTACGTGGCCGGCGTGTCCGAAAAACTTAAGAGGATTTTCAACAAACATGACATTCCGATACATTTCAAACCGGACAACACCCTCAGACAGAAACTGGTTCACCCCAAAGACAAAACACCTCACCATAAGAAAACCAATTTGGTATATGCGGTTCAGTGCAGTGAGGCCTGCAACGA